>JZKD02S1743679.1:0-43743 GCA_000966675.3 Picea glauca | reverse complement strand
CCATCTAGGATAGTTTCACCAACAATTTCCTTGATATTCATCTCGTTATTCCTCATACAATCATGGGTCCTCCAACCATTCTTCTAGGATAACTCAATCCGTAAAGCGTCTTCCCTGGCTAATAATGCATAAAAACACTTTTCAACCAAGTAAGAAAATGAAAAGAGAGTTTTTTTATTTATTTAAATTCTAGGAAAGAAAGAAAGGAAAAATACCGACAAGCAAAAACCAAGAAAAACAATTCTGGCCTAATCGTAGATTGCAAAGAATCAAATTAAAAAAAAATCACACACTAGCAATTTTTAAAAGAAAATGACTCTCACACTTGTCTAAAAACCGTAAAAATTCTTTTATTTTTATGACAACTTTTTAAATGAGAAAAAGCAAGCTAAGAGTAAGACTAATCCTAATCTATTGACTGCTCAGACAGAGATTCAAACACCGGAGAGGTATAATTCTTATCAAGGGAAAGGATGATTGCCTTACCCTCAACAAAAAGTATCCTGTACAAGCACACAATTGTTAATCAAACAACATGCATGCGAACACGTGCTGGATAGAGACAAAGGGTGTGTACACGCGGGCTGACCTTGTACAGGCCGCGTGTATATCTAAACTCTGAAAAAAATGAAAACAGACAGACCAAACCAGGAAGAGACCCCTGATATTGATAATCGGGATCCCTTGAAAGGCTATGGCACTCTTTTTAACAGAAAAACAAATAATGTAAGGAAAAAATTGTAAAGAAAAAACAATCTGAGATAGGACTACAAGTAAACAAGACTCAGACAGAATTCCAGAAAACCCCATGAGAATGTGTTATTTTGACAGGGAAGAGGATGACTGCCTCTGAAGTTCTCTGAACTCTACATGCTACTGCTACCTCTTCAACTAGCGTTCACACGCGAGCTGTAAGAGGGTAGGGTGTGGGCACACACATGCAGACCTTATGCAGGCCACGTGTACCTCTGTGGGTCTCAAAAAACACAGTCAAGCACAAGACAGGGAAAGCTGCTATGGAAAACCAGACTCCCTGCTAGCTCAGACCTTACAGAAACTAAAAGAAAAAATAGGCAAGAAAAAATAGTCTGTAAAACTACCAAAAAACTACATAAAATTCCAGGAACCCTAGAGAATCTCTTAGTATGGTCACCAATTCTGATGTTGGGTAAAATCTCCCTATGGACTAGCAAATAGAGTTCAGACTTTGCATGCAGATATGACCGAAGAGAAACTACTTTTCTACTTTCATCCCTATATTTAAATCCCCTTTTCTTAGTAAATGCATGGAAATATCAACTTACCTCATTTCCGGCGTTTGATGTCGATCCTCTGTTGTACTTGATTACTTATTCGCAATACTCCTTCCAAAGCTAACCTGCATCTAAGACACACAACAACTATGCATGCATACTACTTATATACTAACAGGTTATAAATCCAAACATATACTAATCAAACTGTAAAAAGTTCATGAATTGGGACGGGAAAAGCATTCTCTTTATTACTTTGAATGAGTCAACTTACAAAATTTGAGACCGGCCACCGCTCCTCGAACCTGATCCTGGGCTCCTCTTCTTCTGTCCTCCAACTGCTTTTCTTTGAATCTCCTTTGGCACAAGGAAAGGCTAAAGGGTTGGAACAATGGGAATACGTAAATGGGCAGAGTTTCTTTGCTATATTTTTCCTCTTCCAAATGAGACCCCTACCCCTTCTTTTATAGGCTAGAAGGAGCTAGGTATTTGGATGAACCCTCGACCATGCATGGTCGGGAGTTTCAGTTAACTCACCCATAGATTTTGTGCTCCGTCGACAACTTTCCTTTTTCCATGCTTTTGTCGGTCCACATGAGTTGTTTTGGGTCAGCCAGCATGTACACGCATGCAGTAATGGATTAGGGCATGTGGGCCTTTATAAAAGAGGATTTTCAAAGAGTTGTTCAGCAGTTCTTTGGCAAAGAAGGGATATGAGTTGGCCTGATGCTAGGTAAGCATGTGTGGTGCAATTTAGGGTTATAACACCCATGCACCAGTGGCATGGGACCCAAGGGTCTCTGCAGTTGAAGCAAATCTTCTTCCTCATAAGCTCTCACCTAGTCTCGTCATCTAACTTCTCCTTTCCCTTCCATTCTCTCTAGAAAGGCTTCCTATCTTGATCCTTCTGGGGTACAAAGAGTTTGGAAAAGGTTTTAGTCTTTGGCATTGAGTCTGCCAGATCTTGAGTGCGAAGGATGGAATCCTGCAAGGTGGGAGGACTGTATGCCTTCACCCATCCTCTCAAAGGCTCGATGAGTCCCTCTGTGAATAGCATGATCAGTCTGGGCTCTGATATAGCTGTCACTGCCACGACTACCTGCTGAAACTCTGTGATGAACGCCTCTGTTGTGCCAGTTTGTCTCAACTGGGCTAGATCCCTTAAGTGGATCTCGGGATCCCTCCTGTCAAACCTATCCATGAGCCTCTCTGTGAACTCCCTATAGGAAGTGATGCGAATGTGACCCAATGTCACCAATCCATGACACCACCACTCGTGTGCCTCACCCTCCAAGTGTAAGGTAGTGAAACTGATGGCCTCTGTCTCGGTCATCTAGTTGAGCTTGTAGTATGTGTCTAGCTTTTGTACCCAAGCTCTGGCAGTGCATTTAGATGATCCGTCGAAAGAAGGTATGGCGAGTTTACCAACTTTTCAGATGAAATCCATGTTATGCCCTTGCTGTTGTTGCAGTCCTCCTCTTTGTAGCTCTCTGGGACGGTTCCTGAGTCTGAGTCCACAGTACTCGACTAGGGTCATGTCCTGATGGAAGTCACGACCTAATGATGCGTACTCCCTCCTATACTCTGCAATGTCCTCTGCATGAGTGGGTGGCCTCTGTGCTATCGGTGGCGGTGTTGGTACTGAGGGTGCCCTCTGGAAACTGGGAAACAAGGTTTTGGGAAGCCTACTCGCAGAGGTGTATGTGTGAGAGGGTGACTGGGGTCTACTGTCTGCTCCTGATTTCCCCTGTGTTGCATGCGGGACTTATGTGTCTGGGCTGCCCACTCTAGCCAATATATCAACCACCTGTGCCAAGGACTGAGACATGGTCTATTGACTAGCTAACATATCGTTGATAACCTGCATGAAAGTTGTCTCTGGATCTATGGGGGCCTTGCCATTGCCCTCTCGTCACTCATATCTATCACCTAGAATCCTCTCTGCCTCGCACTCAACCTCACGCTCTACCCTTCTATCTGCTTCTCTTTGTGCCTTTTCCTCTTCCTCTGATCTAGGAAGAAAAGGGGGAAAGTGAGGCCTATGCCTTCTTTCCTTATGCCCATTGTAAGTGACATATTCATCGCCTACGTGTTCACGACCCTCTAGGTCTTCTACTGCACTCATTGTCTTTAGTCACAGGTTGGAAGGACTAAAGATCTGATACCAATTTAATGTTCTTGACTTGGATAGTATAGGAAATGCTTCTAAAGTGTGTGTAGGATCAATCGTTTACAAAATATAAATGGTCATACAAATAATAAATGCGACGAAGCATTACAAAGTTTATATTATGATATCTCTGTGGATTACAATAGGCTGAATGCAGCTGAATAAAATGACAACACTCGGCTAGATCAAAAGACAAAAGGATCTTAGCCAAAATACAAATAAACAACAAAAGATAATACCCGGAATATGTGAGCATTGTAGGATCAATGGATGCGATGGAACTATGGCAGCTTGTATGGTAACTGCTGGAAGTCTAGAAAGTTCACATTGAGAGCTATACCTCTCGGAATGGCTTGGAAACTATCCCAAATTATGAGCCTTACCCTAGCCCTTAGTACTGGTAACTGTCGAACCCCTCTGCTAGAGGGTTTGGACCCTGGATGGATCCCCCTGGGGGAATGCGCCCCTCTTTCTCTGAAAAAATGCATCCTAGTGATTCCACCGTTGGAATTGGATGAGATGTGTCTCAAAATGATTGCGTTGGTCTACTGGGAAATGGGTCGGAAGGGTTTCCCTAGATATGTCCTGATGCTTTCTTGGGAACCCTGAATGTCTCCTCCAAAAGTGTCACACTCCAAAGTCTCTAGAAAATTCACCCTAGATGATTCCTCTGTTGGAATCTAGCGAGGAACCAGGAAAAAGATGCGCCTTACCTTCCTCTCAAATGGGTCAGAGGGAAATCTCAGAATTCTCCCTGGATGGGACAAGTCGATCTCTAAACCTCCCAGAAGTTGTGCCCTCCCTCTGGATGAATGCGCCCTTGCTGCTGAATACTGAGTAACTGCTACTGAAGGATGATGGAAGACTTATGTGATCTTCTCGGTGACTAGGGTGTCTCTCTCAACACCGAAATCAACCAACTGGTGCCTTCCTCATGGAATCCACTGAACTATCTCTCCTGAGATGTGCCTCTCTCCTCAATGACAAGTCATAATCTACATAATAATGAATTAGGTCGCTAACCCTTCCTTTATAGCTTTCCAAAACCCTAAATCACTGTCGAAACCCTAATTCACTGTTGACTTCCAAAACCCTAAATCACTGTTGAAACCCTAATTCACTGTTGACTTCTATTTTTAGCTCATAATGACTTAAAAGTGCTTTTAACCCTTTTTAGCTCAATGTCACTTTTTGAATATAACACCTGTGACTGGAGTGACCTCTAGTAACCCTGTTTACCCCTTTTCTGGCCCCGACTATAGTCTAATGGGGTGGTTTATACCATTAAGCCTCCTCTCTAGAGATCCTATTTGGAAAGGGACATTACATAGGCACCATTGTAGGTGAAGAAGAAATATAGGCTTTATCTTCTATAATTTGTTTTTGTTGGATAGAAGGTGTGGAGACTACAGTGGTTGTAGTGGTCTTCTATGCATCCTTTGAATAGTCTATGAAGAGGATGAATTTTGCAATATGAGAGATGAACTTGCGACACTGTTTTGGTGGAACAACAGTCAGAACTACCTCTGGTATTCGATAGAGATGAGCTCCCAGAGTAATAATTAAACTACGGGGTCTAGACTCATAAAAATAATGATGTTTCCTCATATATGCCTGGCCCAAAACAACATCACAGACATCAAGAGGGGAAACATCACACACTACCTCATATTTGAAGGGTTGGATTCCATAGGACATGCGATACTAATGGATAACACATAGATCTCGTCCTTGGTGAAGCCACCCGATGTTATATGGTTGCGGGTGTATTTTTGTCGACAACCCCAACTGTTTGACGATCTCAGCTGAGATGAGGTTCTTTTGGCTACCGTTACCAACAATGAAATGCAATGAGGTCCCCTTCACCCACATCTGTGAATGGAAGAGGCACTCCCCCTCTTCAAGATCTACTAGTTCTTCTGGTTTAATTGTTGTGGTCGCAACAATAGCAATGGGTATGCGTCGATGATCTATCTGTTTTCAATATTTTCTGGATCGGATTCTGAATCAGGGTTCGGCTCCATTTCTTTGACCTCAGCCACTAATGATTGTTTCGAGCGACATTCATTGGTGTTGTTCTAGGGGATTTTTTGGAAGGAGCACCACTTCCTAGTGTCATTGTTCGTCTTTCCTTTTCCCTTCTTTTTATGTGCCTTGGAATGGTTGTCTAGAGGCTATTCGTTAGGGCCATCTTTACCATGCTTTGGTGGTTGCATATTTGCAGACCTGAATTCCCATTTGTTCCGGTGCCTAAATTTATGCTCGATTTTGACATCATATCAATAGGAAACTCCCAATGATGAGATGTTTAGGAAATCCATTTCGGTTTGGATGTACCTATGCAAAGCCCCATGGTATTTCAGAACTAGATGTCACTCAGATTCTTTGATACCGAGCTTGGTGCACAAGGTATGAAAATTATTTGTGAACTTTGACATTGTTTGGCTCTTCTCTTACCGCAGTGTGGTCCATCTCATGTACTGGTCTTCATAGTTATCAACATGGTAGTATTGTTCCTTTACCGCATCCATAAAAGAATCCCAAGTGGGCTCAACCCCATATATTTCAGATTCCTCCATGGAACTTTTCTCCCAGTAAGTTTCCCACCAATATTTGATATGGGGGAGAGCCTTGAGGAGTGTGAAGGTGATCTTTTCCCTGTCACAAAAATTTTGAACAAAGAAATAACCTTCTAATAGATTTAACCATTTTTCTAGGGCATCCGCCTCTATCTGACCTTCAAATATGGGAATATCAAAATTAAATTTTACCTTGAAGGGAGAGGTTCCTCCAAAATTGTCGCTTGATGAATATGCGCCTGTTTCTATCGACATACGTTGAAGGATGTGTGCAAAATTATCCATCATTTCATCCCTTTATCGCGCAAGAGCTTGCTCAAGCAACATGTTAATAGAATCTTCTACTCCACCGTTTTTCTTTTCTACTACCATTGATGGTTTCTTGGACGTGCGAGAGTGATTGTCCTCAAGAGAGACAAGCTTGAGACCCAACTGGATATACTTGGACCTCGTCGAGGACATGCACTGAAAAAATGATCAAGAGAAGCCTGCTCTGATACCATTGATCTAGATTATTTTCAGAACAAAATGAAAGAAGAGATATTACAACAAAATAATCATGAAAATTTCCAGAAACAAAGAGATACAACAATACATGATTTCTATTAATGAAAGAATTGTACAGAGACCATAAAAATACAGAGTGCAAGACTCGCTAGAATGTTGTTAGCTTTATCTCTGAGAAGAGATGTGAAGACTACTCTCATTCTCCAGAATATCATTACAATGAGGCTCTGAAGGACTTTTTATGATAAACATGAATTCCAAAACCCTATGCATCCACAAACCTAACCCTAGGAGATGAAATTCCAAAAGTCATGTGGGCCCCGTTTGGGTAAGTTGGTACATTAACTTCTTGGGGTCGTAAATTTTGCATACAATCTTCGTTTTAGGCACATGATAGCTTGTTGGAAAGGTATTTTTGAGAAATACGCATTATGCCGTCAAACTGTGACTTCGTCTATAGTTTGACTGTGTAAAGACAAGAAAACATAGTTTAGAGCTCCAAAACGGCCCTGGAAGTACATAAAGATGTACTAACATAAAAAAATTCCAAAATAAGCCAATTGGAATAGGTAGGCAGCCACCAATATCCACCTAAATGTTGTGTAGGGCTTCAGAACAACACCGTAAGTGCAGAACCCACAATTACAAAGAAATGTCCCCATTACAAAGAAACACGTTGAACTGAAAACTGTCCAGATGAGCCAGTTGGAATATGGAACATGTGGTTGGACACCAATATCCACCTGGATCAATTGGTAGAAACACTACATAATGGACCAAAAAATATTTCCTTCGGGGATTCCTCCCTAACCCTTGGACCCATTTAATTCAGTGGCCAACCCTGAAACCCCTATCAATATGTGATTAAGTCTACCTACAAAGGATATAACATATATCCAACATTATCCCACTTGTTGAATACTTTATAAAAAAATGGGGGTGGAGGGTGGGAGGCGGGGGGCACATTCATATAATCAACTATTAGGGGAAGCAATGACCATGGATTCTCTATATGAAAACAAATTTTCAGCACTAATAGACATTATCAATGAATCTAAAATATTCTCCAAGGTATCAACCTTCTCAAACAATACTTTTTTTTGTTCAACCATGTCTATAACAAATTGGTACTGCACATCAATATTCTTTGTCTTAGAATGAAAATAAAGATTCTTTTCCCAAAAAAATTCACTTGAGATGTCACAACCTATCCCCACTACTTTATGAACAAACCAATACCTAAACACAATATTTTCAACCATGCAACTTCTTTACTTCCATAAGTATCTACAACGTGTTCAAATTCTGTAGTTGAAAACCAACTATGAGCTACCTCTTTCTCATCCAATTTACTACTCTACCAAATAGGTTAAAAACATAACCTCTTGTAGATGTTTCGTAGTTAATATTTGTAGCCCAATATACATCAAAAAATTCATGTATATCTTATCTCTTTATGAATCCTAGCTCTTCCTTGGTAGTAGATTGCATAATATGAAGTTATACACAAATATTTGAAGACCCTCTTTATAGTTATCCATTATTCCTTCCTTGGTTTTGACATATACCTACTCAAAACTCCCACTACATGGGAAATGTCTAGTCTAGTATAGACCATAACATACATCAAACTTCCAACAACACTTGCATAGGGAACATGGGACACGTTCTCTACCTCTTCTTGTGTCTTGGGACATTAATCTGCATATAACTTTACACCTACATGAATAGGGACCTTTACCAATTTACATTATTCCATATTAAACCTTTGCAATATTGTCTTAACACATTTCCTCTAATTCAACTAGAGTTCTTGTTTGCTTGATCTCTTTTAATTTCCATGCCCAACATATAATTTGCGAGACCAAGATATTTTGTATAATTTTTAGAAGAAAATGAGGTTTGACATCCTTGATGATTTCCTTGTTGTTTCCAATTAACACCGTATCATCAACATACAAGACCGCATAAATAAAATGATCACCAACCAACTTGGAATACACACAATGATTAGCCTTTCTTCTTGAGAAAACAAATCCCAATATATAAGTATCAAACTTTTGATACCACATTCTTAGAGATTGTTTTAATCCATATAGGGACTTATTTAGCTTGCAAAGAAACTCCTTCTTTCCCTTCACTGCAAAACCTTCTCATTGTTTCATGTATATTTATTCTTCAATTTCCCCATGTAGGAATATTATATTTACATCCATATGCTCTAATTCAATATCAACATTAGCAGTCATTATTAAAATAAACCTAATAGAAGTTGATTTAACAACAAGAGAAAAATGACTAACAAAGAATATCACTTTTCTACGAGGCAAGCTTTGTACTTCTCTACTTTACCTTCAACCTTTCCAGTTTCCTTCTTTCCTAAACCAATATCTGCAAGATTGGATTCTGAGGTTCTTTTTCTACTTCATCTTCTTTTGTTGAGTTAGATTTCTCACACTCCAACTCAAACTCTAATGTCTCTGATTCTTCTTCCCTTCACTAGACTTCTTGCTTGGGAATAGTTTTAACCTCTCTAAACTTTTTTATTGGGTTCCAAATTTTATAACCTTTTATTCCATCTCTATAACCAATAAATAGACATTTTTTTAGCTTTATTGTCTAGCTTACTCCTATTTTCCCTTGCAACATGCACATAATCATCACAATAAAAAAAATTGAGATGTTTCAGAGAGGGTTTTTTTATCAATCAATGCCTCATGTGGAATTTTAGCAACCAACACTAATGTAGGTGATCAATTTACCAAGTAACACATAGTATCCATTACCTATGCCTAGAATCCCTATGATAACCCTGCACCATTGAGCATACTTCTTTAATTTTCCCTTATGTCCTATTCATTATGTCTGTAACTCCATTCTATTGAGGTGTGTATGTGGTACTCTTTTACCTTGCTATTCTACACTTTTTACATAATTCCTATAACTTATTTCCACAGAAATATCCACCATTATCTGTCATGAACAACTTTATTTTCTTCTCTATTTCATTCTCTACAAGAGCCTTAAAGTCTTTAAATTCACTAAAAACCAAATATTTATTTTGGAGGAATAGATCCATGTGTTCCTTGAGAAATCATCTATGAATGAAACATAATACACAAGATCACCTAATGATGGAACATGCATAGGTCTGAACACATCACTGTGTATCAACTCCAATATTGTTTTCTCCTTTGTAGAACTAAATGGGAGTATTACTAGATTTTGTTTACCATATACACAATATTCACAGAAATTGAAATCTAATGAGAAATAAAAAATAACATCAACCATATCTTTACCATGTAATGCTTAAACGCCCTTATCTCCAATGTGTCCCAATCTTTGATGCCATAGAAATATCTTCTATCCAAGGGTATTAGGATTCATGTTTTTTTTATAATTGTTACGCCCATCATTAATAGTGCTTCCCAACAATGTGTAGAGTTCCAATCCAAAATCCCCTCATCAACACCATTGCTCCAGCTTGAACCATCTTGCAAGTTTCCTTTTCAAATACAATATGGTTTCCTACATCACTCATCTTACTTATGAATATCAAAATTTTGGCCAAATTTAGAATCTGCAGAACCCTAGGGATAGTTCTAATCATTCCATATTTGAGCAATATATTGACCCTACCATGTCTTATGATTTTGGTTGTCGAGTAATGTCCTAGGAAAAAATCACCTCCATTGTACTTTTCATATTCACAAAACCACTCCCTATGAAGAGTCATATGAAATGAGGCACCCATGTTGATCAACCATATATCATGATCTAAATATATACTTGTAGATGTTGTTGTCCCTCTGGTTATTCCTGGCTAGGGAATATTTCCAAAGCACCCTATGCAGGCAAATAACCTACCCACTTTATGATAACATGAAAGAATCCAACAACCACAGGGGGTAACCCACAAATAAGGATGTTTTAATTAATATTTTCTTCAATATTGAAGAAAGATAATATTTAATCATATATTCAAACTTATAAAGAAAGCTTTTAAGTAAAGATTGAAGAAAATCTGCAATAAAGATCAAAAGCCTTTTAATAATTTTCCTTGTTAATTGAGGACACCATATTCCTTTACAATCCATTTTTAATTTTTAGATAATCAAAAGAATATAACTAATGAATAAGACACAATTTCCTTTAAAATGATACTATTCAAGGAAAATACTAATTTTAAGAAAACACTCCATCATGTATATTCAAAATACTCATTTCTTGAATACACATTCATCTATACCTGAATTAAAAAAATATTTCAACAAAACTTCCATGCACACTTTGAATTATTTTTATTTTTAACATAATTCAATAATAAATACTACAAATCATGAATATAAATATAAATATGTACATTATCAACATTCATTTCAAGAATCATCACGTGAAAACTTGCATGTAACTGTTGATTTATTAAAACTTTGATAAATATTATTTTCAACATAATTCAATAATAAATACTACGAATCATGAATATAAATATAAATATGTACATTATCAACATTCATTTCAAGAATCATCACGTGAAAACTTGCATGTAACTGTTGATTTATTAAAACTTTGATAAATATGGAAAAGGGTCTTGAGATTAAATATCTGGATAATTTTCCTCACTCAAACTTTGAAGTCTTTACTAAAATTTTAAATCAACCAAACCATAAGAAATACAAAGAAATGTATAGAGTACAGAGTAAAAATGGGATGAACTTTTTGAAAACTTAGAAGGACCATTTTTCTTAAAAACTTAAAAACTTTAAACAATTTTTCTTCTCCCAATTTCTGTTTTAAATCAAAGTCTTGATCTCATATTATTTCTTTCTTTTCTTTTATCCTATTGAGCGTCCACCATTTTTTTTTGTTTGAATAGGGGATTTCCTAAAATAGTAGTGCAACTCGATAATTTTGGGAAATGGTTGTTCCTTCCTCATGTTATGCCTAGAATATCTATGACATGTTTGTAGCAGTTGAGGTCCCAACATGGAAGTGACTTGTGTCGCCTGCTTTATTAATATATGTTTGCTTCTCAACCTAGCTATTAAAGCCCAACCATTTCCTTCTGCATATTTAAACTCTGTCATTTTTTTCCCAGTAATATCTAACTTTATGAAAAGATCAAAATATGAAAGTGGAATACTTTGATGTAGATTTGTAATAGTATTCAAAAGTCTAAAATAAATTGAAATTTTCTCAAATATCAATATTCCCTTAAATGTAGATAATGTAGATTTGTAATAGAACTTTATGAAAAGATCAAAATATGAAAGTGAAATACTTTGATGTAGATTTGTAATAGTATTTAAAAGTCTAAAATCAATTGAAATTTTCTCAAATATCAATATTCCCTTAAATGTAGATAATGTAGATTTGTAATAGTATTCAAAAGTCTAAAATCAATTGAAATTTTCTCAAATATCAATATCCCCTTAAAAATGCCACTAACATCTTTGAATTGTTTAATATTGTTTTTTTGTTTGAGTAATGAATTGTTGTATTCTTCAACACTGTAAAATTGATTGTCTTGTGTCCATTGGGGAAGAAATTCCAATTTAATTATGTCTTAAAATTATCCCTGAAAGCCTGAGCATATTGATCAACTTCAATGCACTTATTCAATGCACTTATTTTGAGATGACAATATTATTTTTTTGGTATGGACCTCACTTTTTGCCATGATAATAGAAGTTCGATCTTTGACACTCGTAGCAACTAACTCATTTTGGGTTCTACCATTTAGGTCCTTGATGACTTCATCTATTTAAGTTTTGTCTCCTAAGATGAATCTTAATATCATTTTTTGGTATGGACCTCACTTTTTGCCATGATAATAGAAGTTCGATCTTTGACACCCGTAACGACTAACTCATTTTGGGTTCTACCATTTAGGTCCTTGATGACTTCATCTATTTAAGTTTTGTCTTCTAAGATGAATATTTGATTATCTATATTTGTACTATGTGAGCTAAAATATCTATATATAGTACTATATCAAAATGACCTCTAAGTTTTTTCATTTTGATTCCAAATCACATGCTTTGCCCCAATTAAGTAATTTTTTCAAGAAATTTTTTGTGAGGCCTCTGTTTACAGGGATTCAAAAATGATCTAAATTTTAAAGATTGTAGATTGTACAGGTATTCAGTTATCAATGAAAAATTTATGTTCTTTCAAATGTAAATGCTCTGATTTCAATTGTAAATTTCAGTCTGTAAAGAAAAAAATAATTTTGTTGAAAATAAAGCTTGATATCTTCGTATTCCTAAAACTGGTAAGCATTTCTAATATTATTAACCATAATGAATGAACCTAATAATGATCTTAACAATTTTTTCTCAATATTTACAATTAAAACAAATAGCAAAATACCTTAAGTTTTTGGTTGATTTAGTCCCAAGTGAGTTGAGTGGCTCCCTTTTCCTTTTCTACTCAGACTACCTGAACCGTGTGATTTTCCTCCCATCTAGCTAGGAACAGCCTCTCTGGCTCCCTAGCTCCAAGAAATCCTTGCATTTCCTGATCCCCAAGCCCAAAATTCCCACACCATAGTCCCCAACATGAAATCCATCCCCTTATCCTACATCCACTGCCTTCCCCCATCGAAGGCCCTCCTCATGACATCCTTATCCTCTCCTTAACTCCCATTTATAACACATAAATTCATCCTTATCCTCTCCTTAACTCCCATTTATAACACATAAATTCGATATCCAATAAAATAAGTTTTTTCACAACTCCACATCCACTAGTATATAAATGCATAAACACATACAACCCCCAAAAAATAAATATCTCTTTATTTAAATAATATTAAATTTTTACTAATTAAATCATAATGATTTTAACTTAATTAATCAACTTAATCAAATTAATTAAATTAGTCAATTTAATTAATTTAATTAATTTGTTAATTTAATAAACTTTTGGGTGTTACACTCTTCTTTCAACTTTCTCCAATGATTTCATCAACATTCAATAGTTTGAGAACTCTCAAAAATAACTTTGTTCCTATCATCTAATTGTTTATTACAATCATCAATTATCATATTTTTTTTTTAATTATGTTTTCAAATTTGTAATTTGAAAAGTTTTCCACTAGACATTGGCTTAAACTACTCCCAAATCTTTGGAAATTATAGCTAGTTGATTTTCCAGACTATCTATATGTTCTACTTCTAATCCTTCTTTTATAATCTCAACTTCATAAATGGATGCCTTTAAAGTCAAATTGGCAGATAGAAATGGTTCATTTTCTTACTTTATCTTATCCATTAGGTGGCCCAATCTAGCATTCTGTTAGGTTAACTTGGTCACGTCGTTAGTCAATTACTCTTTTTCTTTTATGCTTCAACCAACTCTTTAATTTGAATATGATGTGATTATGGTATTTTTAGTTTGGATTTTACAAGTTGGATTTCCTTATATTTTTCTTTGATTATATATTTGACCCCATCTTTTCATTAGGATATTCTCCAAGATAAATTATTCGTTGTTCCATATCATGAATATTTACAAGCCTTTCCTTATTTACAACCTTTTCTTGCTTCCACTGATTCTCCAATTCGGTCATAATTTTTGTCAATTTCTTGACATTTGTTGTATCTTGCATTAAGTCTCTTGATACCATTTTTCTAGTTTGTTTATGCCATTCAATCTTATTTCCTACTAGCATCTTATCAAGATCAAAATTAACCTTAGTAGTCTCATATTCATGAGACTTAATCTCTCCTTCAATTTTATTGACTTTTGGTTGCAGAATAGCCGTGTCAAATGTTCTTTGATCATGATCTAGTGAATTCAAAAGTCTAAGAGGTGTTAATCCTTCATGACATCTCTAAGAAAACAATCTCTTTTTATTGCTTAGTATGTTTCTTCTTTAAAACCATTATGTGAAAACATCAACACCTTTTTTAGTAATTGAAATTTCCTTAGAACTTCACACATCCTGTGTCAATTTACTCTATCGAATTACATTAGGTTTATTGGTTGATGGAATATGAGTAATTGGAATAATGGCCTTCTTAAGAATCATTCCACTAGAATTCTCGCTCTTTTGTTTTTGTTTCTTTGACTCTTCTCCCAATTCAAAACTGGAATCTATTCTCATTCTTTTTGGTAATGGTTCACTTTCATCTTCCTCCATTGGTACTAGACTTCTATAATTTTAATGAGTAACTCTAACTTCTTAAGAGTCTCCATGAGTAGCTCTAACTTATTTCACTATTGTTCCACTGAATGGATCCATTACCATTGTTGCAATCAAACTTACCACTTTACTTAGTGCATTTGAGGGCTGGTAATGTTTTATTGGAATAATCTGAGTTGATACTTGCCTCTTGTTGTTTGATTCCTTATTAACATTTTGTTTCATACTTGATAAAACATTATGTGTTTATAAAACCTCTTGCACTTTTTACCAACTCTCCTTATTTGCCATCTCTCCATCTCTGGATCTGCATGATGAAGATAAGGGGCAAAGCTGATGGACAGTCTTAGGTTAGAAATAACATGGTATGGATCATAATTCCACACCTTTCCATCCATCAAATTAAAATATTTCATAATTTTCTCAACCACAGTCAATGCATATTTATTTTTGACTACAAAAGAGAAAACTTCAACGAGTAAGGAAAAAATACCTTCTGATTTATTGCAGCTAAATGAATAAAGTTTGAGTTTAATCTTTGTTTAATATATTGCAAAGAAAAAAATATATGAGTTAGGAAGAATGGAAGTAGGTATTGTTTGAGATCTGAACCATAAATGTTGATAATTGTACTGTCCTCAAATAAATATCAATCTCCTACTCTATAATCTAGACTCAAATGGAGAAACTACTTACACTCTAAGAATAATCATGGTGGACACTCATTATGAGTTATTTCATAAATAATGTACATGAATTGATGTACAAAGACTTTGAGACCATTTTCTTGACCTTGATCTTGAACTATTTTTGTCCATTCTAAAACCAAAAGAAGTTTTGATTGCTAATAAATTTAATTCAACCCTAAATACTCAAAACAAGTACACTGGTAATAAATCATGAGGTAAATCAAGTAGGATTGATACCTAAAGAATTTCAAAGACAGAAATTGAACAAATTGATCATGGATGGCACTGCAAAATATTTGACATAGTTGAACCTTTCTGACCATGTTATTCTAAAAATAAACCCTAATATTATTCCATCAATGGTACACTTATTATCCTATCCCATTGTCAAAAAAGACATCGCAATAACCTCCTTGGATAGAGCTGAGAAAATTTCTGATGGAATGTTTAGGGTTATCTCATGTATGTTTAAATGTTTTGGTAAAAGCTTCAACAATAAAAGTTGTTTTTGTTCAATTGATAAGGAATTGAACTATGTACTCAAAGCTTCTTCATTAATGGGTGTTAGGTTATCAGGTAACAACAAACTTTCAAATATGGCATCTGCAGTAACAAGTGAAAAATCTAGAGCCATTGTGAGATGTCACCACTCTTTGGCTTGGATCATAAAGACTTGAGCACATTAGATTAAACTCAGGAAAATGGTAAGTTGATGGGACAATTTCCTATGCAAGGCAACATTCCTCGGCTAGTAAAATATTGCAAGCATCTTTGAAACTTTGGTAAGTTGTTTGGCGAATTTCACAAGCATTCTTCATCTATATTGTAACATAGGTTAAAATTCAAAATAAAATTTCAAAACATTTTCATTAGAATATACTTTTGAGTTTTATTCTAGATTTTCTTATTTAATTTTTCTTGATTTCTTATTAATTCTTATTTTTTGTAAATAATTTCCTTACAGTAGATTATAGTTGCATTCGTTAGAATTAGTGTCATAATTTTTATTCATATATTAAACAAAAATAGGCACTTTGTTTAGGTTTTATAGCAGTAAAACTAATTAGGAGTTATATTTTCCTACAGGTATAATAAGATAAATCCGAAGTGTTGATCAAAAGGGTGGAGAAATCAACAGATCTACATTTTGTTGTCGGGAGAAAATGGTGCACTTAAAATCAACGGCCTGGACTATTCTTGCACAGATCAACGGTTTTTGTCTCATCTCATAATTCTTCATCGGAGTCTCATAACCTCCGCGCTTCTGAAATTCCTTCATTGACAAATGATTAAGATTCGTTAGCAACTTCGTTGGGCACACACAAGATCAAGGATCCATAGTTAATCTCACAATCTCTCGTTGGAATTCCACATTCATTTGCAGCTCCAAATTAGGCACTCCAATGGACAACTTGGATTTAATCGCAAACCTGTGTCAAGAGAGACTAATCAATGGTCTAGATTTATTCTCAAGTTTTGACGTTTTTATCTAGATGATGTGTCAATGTACCAGCTTAGCACTTGTATGGACCAATGTTGAGTCGCCACGTGTCCAAATGAAATTAGCATGATGTTTCTAATGCCTTATTCAATTTTGGGTTTTTGAGAATATCATATTAACATTCCTCATTTCTTTTCGGCATCTCTGATTGAAGGCTGAGATTAAATCTTGGAGCTACCTTGTCAGAGTCTTACAACTTATACCACTCTAAATTGGGTACTTCGATGGATAGTCGGATGAGAATTTCAAACTCCAGTCAAGTGAGTCATATCAACGTATGAGATTAGATCTCGGAGTTTGTTGTCGGACTCCAAAAACTTTTGCAGCTTCGATGAGTACCTTTCGATGGATGTCGTAAATTTGATCTCGGACCCATGCCAAGTGAAATTAATCAACGGTCTAGATTTCTCCTAATGTACTTTGACAAATGATCAATATCTGTAACATATCTTCAAGCTTACCATATGCCACATTATCCATCCATGTGGCATGCCAACTCAACTATTGTCAACGATTACCACATGTACATTTGGAAACCCCCAAAGGAACATGTCAACACCCTAGAACTAGGTGACACGTGTCATGTCCTTTTTCCACGTGTTAATATGATATTAACATGACAACATCTGGGTCGAAGTCATTTAGCTCCGACGATGCACCTCATATCGATGGTTCTCTTTCAATTTTGGGATACTCTGATAGACGATGGATATTTAATTGTGGAGTCGCAATTTTAGAGTCCCACAGATTTGGTCACTCTGATGGAGCACTCCAAAGGATGGTCTAGATTACTTCAAAGACTCCTTTGACTGACAATCCAGATTTAATCTCGGGGTCCTCCATTTCCATGATGCCACATTAGTTTGTCAGCAGAACCAACCACCAGGTGACACATGTCACACCTAGCTACCACTTCATCTCTAGTATGAACATATGTCAAGCTTCCACGTGTATTAGATGATGTCATCAGTGACTGTACGCTACCCCAATGGGTTCCTTCCAATAGACGAACTAGACATTATATCACTTGTGTCTCTATATCAATGACTTATATTAAATCTCAGACCTCCTTTGTTGGAGTCTTCAATGCTTCTATGAATCTTAGTTGACCACTCCGATGAACGGTGTGGATTTTCTTTTGTCTACTCCGACGAATGGTATGGATTATTTCTGAATATTGTGTTCATAATGAAATTCAAAATGTGACCTCGAAATGATTATTCATATGGGTGGCCTAGATTTATTCTCGGATTTTTTCATTACCCTAATGAATGGTCCATATTTGATCCTAGGTATTAAAGTAAAACTTGCCAACGAAGCATTTTTTCAACAAATTAGCATCTTCCACGTGTTCAAAGGAGGTAAACTAGTAAATATGGGTCCCATGGCTTAAAAGTAACATAGCATCAAGGTTCTAGAGCCTGTCCATTTTATATTCAAACTATTTATGAAAACCTTTGTTATATAAAGCCAATTTCCCAGTGAATGTGGGATTGATAAAACTGAGATCAATGGTCATGATGGTATATCGAGGGTGATCCAATAAACACCTCTTTTCACGCCTGTCAAAATTTTTATTTGGAAAACCAATCAACATAATGAGTAAGTTTCACTTCAACAGTTGAAGAGATCTAGGGATTATATGATCATATTGACATTTTTAGAATAGGAAGATATCTCCAGGATCGAATAACAATTTCTTTTGTAATTTATATGTATAAATATCCATTCAAAATATTGTAAAGCGCACTTTCATGCCCGAAGCATATTGAATCTTTTCAATATATATTTTATTTACAGAAAGAAAGAGATTCATGGATTTTGTTTCACGATTTTATGTGTTGCCTGTTCCATGTTTTCATGTACTTTCATCAACTATTTTATTCAAATTAGTTTGCTAGTGTTATAAGTGTTGCAACTTGGTACTACTTCCACTGTAGTAAGTTTTTGAAATAGTTATTCAGGTGTTGAATTTCCTCTATTTTACTGTGAGTAAAATAAGACATGTACCTTGATATTTTGCTTATAATAATCTTGTAACTCTGGCAAATTTATTGTTATGTCTTCTATTGAACAAAGAGTGATATTTATCTTTATTGGATACATTGATTTTTGCTTCGATTTTGTCAATCTTAATTTTGCTTCCATTCTTTCGAATATTAAAGGACTTTATAAACGAGATCATGCCTCTTTGTATTTCTGGTAATTATCATTGAAACACTATATTTAAAATTAGGGCATGAAATATTTTATTATCTTTTTTTTTTGTAAGTGAGCGTAAGAGTATGTATTACTAAAGGAGGGTTATGATACAAAAAAGGGGGACTCCCTGGTCTGCCAAAATGGAAACCAGACCAAAGGTTCCCAAGTTGCGTTTTCTGAAATAAACAAGGGGTGTGACTGGAATGCCACCATGGGAAACCAACCTAGTCCTACCATATCCAATTTTTGAAAAGATAAGCACAACAAACATGAAAAAAACCCGAAGTTGAGACTGACACTAGACTGACCAGATTGACTTCACAATAGACTAACCAGGCACTAGTCCAAGATAATGATGTGTTTCTTTCCTTCATCTTCCTGGCCCTTGTTCTCTTCCTTTTGGGAGATCGTGTGAGTCTTTATGATATGTGTTGGTGCTCCATTTCCGTCGGCTGGCGTGATGTCCATGTGATGGACATAGCGCAGGTAAAGGTGGAATTGAGCAGACAACCGCTCCATCTTGGTTTTCTGGTCCTTATCGACCTCGGCTAGCATTTTGGTAATGGTTTCCAGACTGCTGAGGTGACTCAATATTTCATTCAACAGTTTCTTGTGTTCCTTGTTGTCCTCCAGTCTAGCGTATTCCATTTCCGAGCTCACTTTTTCGATCATCATCTTTGTTATCCAATCCATCTCTACCATTTTGTGGTAGAGGGTTTCCCTGGGCTGCGTGGCTCCCGGGTCAGTTACCCAGTCCACTTCCTAAGTCATAGCTTCCCATGATTTTAACTTGTGTTTTTCTTTGATTTCCTTTTCCCACTGGGTAATGGTCGCCTTTCCTTTTGGTGCAACCAGAGTATGAAAGGTGCTTTCCGTGTCTTTTTCCACCTGCTCCATCCTTGAAACCTGCCAAGGACTGTTCAAAGTTTCCTTTCCCAAGGGGGTTTCTTTTGTTGTGTGTTCGCTTCATTTGCACCATCCTGTCTGACCTATGGAAGCTCCTTTGTTGGATTCTCAACTTGTTCCCGTCTACACAGGGGTTCCTCCTTTCCCTGCCCTTGTATCTGTGGTATCCCATGCAGTTGTGCTCTTCCTGTTTGCATTTATTTCTGTTGTTTCTTCTCTTATTGAACTTTCCTTACTATGGACTCATCCTTCCAATCATGGTATTCCCATAGAGGTGAACCTTCCCATCCATTTTCCCCGTCATGGTACATATGATCATAATGACTTGGTCAATATCCCTGTACGGGCCATTTCCCCTGCTCGCTTGATATCCTACTATGTTACTTCTCATACATGGTCTTTGGCGTGGTGTATTGATACTGGTCTATGTCAATCCCTCTTGCCTTATGTCATTCATTGCCTGTTGTTTTCTATCTATACTTTCCCATGGTATTTCCCCGCAATTCTTACTGTTGACATGACCTTTTTGTCGTACCCTCGTCTGTTGTATAATCTGATCCTACATTGTAATTGGTGGTTGAGTGTTGGGTAGTCATATCCTACCTGGGTCTTTCATGCCTTCCGTTGGGCCTTTCGCTACCCTCCTCGATGTGACCTTCCTTGCTTAAGTTGTCGTCGCGATCTTTTGTCGCTAGTTGGATGAAGTCTATTTTGAATTGTCCATTCAAGATGTTGATCCAGGTAGTGTCTAGTTCTGGTCCTTCCTTGCTAACCCCCTCATTGGTGATTTTGTCCGCCAGGCCATTCGCTGACCTATGTACCCAACACAACTCCACTGTGTTCATCATTTGCAGATGATCTTGGATTTTTTGTAGGGAGTGTGCCAAACACCAATGTCTCTGAACCTTTCCCACTCTGGTGCCATTTTGGAGTCTCTTCACCGTGTTGATAACCAAGGTGGATTCACCTTCCACGATAGTGTTTGCCATCCTTTTGCGACTTAGAATATCGAGACCGAGCTATAGGGATCCAAATTCCGTTGGGTTGTTGGTTGAGTTTCCCATACTCCCAGCATACAATCATATTATGTTACCACCACTATCTCTGATCACCCCTCCCATCCCTATCATTCCTGGGTTTCCTTTTGTCGCCCTGACAAAATTCAACTTGAGGAACCCCACCGGAGGGGGTGTCCAGTTGCGCTCTGCTATTTGGAGTTGTGGTGGTCGCCCTACCTGTGTGATGCTGTGCCCATCTTTTAGGTGAAAATCTTCCAGGATGCGGGAGTCCTGGCCTGTGAGTTGCGCTATTCCAGTCTGGCAGTTGCGGCTCTGCACCATTTCTCATATTTGTGAGATTATTGCTTCTTTGAGTTTCCCTTCCTGAAGACTTTCATTCCTGAAGATGTGTCGGTTCCTTTTTTTCCATATTGCCCATATGATCATCCCCGACATGAGATTCCAACAAAGGTTCACCATTTAATTTTCGTTGTAACTCTCATTCCATTTGTTAATAGTTGCATTGATGTTACCTCAAGTCCTATTGAAATGGAGAAATATGCATGTCGCCCAATCCCAGATCTCTGATGTGTAATTACATTCATCAAGGAGGTGATTCGTTGTTTCTTCCTTAGATTCACAGAGGTGGCATCGTGTTGGGCCTATGAAACCCCTTTTCCTTAGGTTTTCCTAGGTTAGAATTTTGTTGTGAAGTATTATCCATTTGAACATTTTGATTTTTGGCCACTGGGGGCTGCCCCAAATCTTTCCCCACTGTTGCACCGAATCTTCTTGGTCCTGGTCCACGATGTAATTCCGAGCTTCTTTTAAGTTGAATTCCCCACCATTTTTTTCTATCCCATCTTAGTTGGTCCTCTTCTTTCAAGACTACAATTTTCCTTTTCCCCAGTTCCTCCTCCACCTCTTTCATTATTGTTGCGATCCGATCTCTATTTTGTGGAATGAGTTTGTCTGAGATCCTCCATCAGTTGTGATCATTTTCTTGTTTCCAGTAGTGATGGATTTTGATTTTGACTTGCACAGTCATTTCTTGTTGGAGTTCCTCCCTGTCCGGATTTTCCATTCTGGGTTCCTGTTGCCATGCGTCCTCCTGAAATCTGGTTGTTTTACCATTCCTCACTTCCTAGAAGTTGTGTTTCTAGATCCAGGTTTTGTTGCGCTAGGCTAGATTCCAGATGGTTGATCCCTCCCTTGTTACCATAAAATGAATTTGATCTTGGTTGTTGATGTCCGGGGCATACTTGGCCTTCCAGAGGTTTTCCCATGGTGATGATTTTTCTTTGACCCATCTGCACCAGAGTTTCGCCCCATAGGCTTCGTTGGTTACTTGTGGGTCTTGTAACTCCAGGATTCCTTTTCATTTTGGTTTGCAAACCTTCTCCCAAGCCACCAAGGCCCATTTTTTCTTATTTTATGCTCCTCGCCATAAGAAGTCCCTTTGGATGGCTCTTATTTTTTGTAGTATTCCTTTGGGAGCGGGAAACATTGACATCATATAGGTCGAAATTGCTTGCAGAACCGCTTTTGTCAGGATAGGTATCCCCACTAGGTTGAGGGATCTATAAGTCCAGTTTTTCACCCTCTCCTGTAGTTTGTTGATCACTCCTTCCCATGCTTTCATTTTGCATGCTCTGTCCATCAGGGGGATTCCCAAGTATTTGGTTGGGAGTGTTTTGTGTTCAAACCCCAAAATGTTTGCCAAGTTTCTTTGAATTGCAGGGTTGTTATTGAAGAAATAGATCATGGATTTGGAGTGATTGATCTCCGCTCTTGAGGCTTCCCCAAAATATTATAAGATTCTTTTATAGAATTTTTCTTCCTTGACCCTGGTTGTGCCATGGAGTAAGGTGTCATCAACGAACTGTTGGTGCGTGGAGGTATGGCAATTTTTGAAAGGTTTGATGCTTGTTATTTCTCTTGTTGCAGTTGCGTTGTTTATGCTTGTACTGAGTCCTTTCATCATTAGAATGAACATGAAGGGTGATAGCGGGTCTCCTTTTCTGATGCCTCTTGAAGGCCATAAGGGTTTGGTTGGGGCTCCATTGATTAAGAGCGAGTAACTTGTCGTTGAGACTAGGCTGACAATCAATCCAGTTGATCTAGTGTTGTGCAAAGCCAAAGGCTTCCAGAGTCTTGACCATATAGTGACAGATAATATTTTCATAAGCCTTTTCTAGGTCAAGTTGGATTATCATCCCCCCTCTCCTATGGATTTTCAATGTGTGTATCAACTCATGGGCATGGATGATGGTGTCCAAAATTTGTCACCCTTCTACGAAACCTGCATGTTCATGTGAAATCACTGTGGGTAGAAGAGGTTTCAATCTATTGGCTATGACTTTGGAGATTATCTTGTAAACCACATTGCATAAAGCTATGGGTCCATAGTGGTCTGGGGTCCTTGCTTCATTTTATTTATAGATTAGAGTAATCATTGTGGCATTTAGCACTTTCAGAATGGAGGTCAAACATCTGGAGTCTTCCACCACCACATAAATGTCATGTTTGACCACTTCCAAACAACATTTGAAGAATTCCATTGTGAAACCATATGGACGTGGGGCCTTTCCATTGGGCATCTCCTTAACCACTTGGTCAATTTCCTCCTTAGCGATGGGTTTGTTTATATTGATATTTTGTTCCTCGGTAACTAGCCTTGGGATGTGCTAAGTTATCCTTTGTATGGACTCCGTTCGGTCTTGGTTGTGTTACTGGGCTATCCCATGGAAGTGATTTACCAATATATTTTCAATCTCCTTGTGGGATTCTCTCTCAATCCCATCCTGATCCTGAATTTTCAGGATTTTGTTGTGGGTTCTTCTAGCAATGGTTGTGCTATGAAAAAACTTGGTATTCCGCTCTCCTTCCTTTAACCACCTGATTCTGGACTTTTGGCACCATAGAGTTTCTTCCTACTGGCATCTTGTTTCCCATTCCTAGGTCATTTGGATCTCTTCCCATTTCCGATCCTCTGTGTAGCCCTCGTCTATGCATATTTCCTGGAGTTTCCTCATTATGTCTTCAATATTTTTTTCCTAGTTTATGTTTCCAAATATTTTCGTATTCCACTCCTTGAGTTTATGTTTGATGTACTTGAGTTTCTTATATAGTTTGAACATCCTTGTCCCTTGCTCTGGTTGGTCCTCCCGCCACCATTGGTTGATGTTGTCCTTGAAGGTGGGACGTCCGATCCAAAATTTCTCAAATCTGAAAGGTCTATTCTTCGGTGTGGTTTGGAAGTTTGCTTCCAATTGGACTGTCCAGTGGTCAGAACCCCACAAGGAAGGATGTTGCATTCTAAAGTTAATCCCTACAAAATGATGGACTCCGACACCAAGAATTTGTCTAGCCTTTTCGCTACCTGATGTTGATTTATCCATTTGTTGTTCCATGTGAACTGGCCATTACTGGTTCTGATGTCCACCATCTCCACTGTGTCAATGAAAGCTGAAAAGTCTTCCACATCTCTATCCAATCTCCTGGTGCCTCCTTTTTTCTCTGCAAGTGTCATGATGATGTTGAAGTCCCCTGCCAAGATCCAATAGAGGTTGTTGGAATGAGCTTTTAGGTTTTCTAGGTCTAGGAGCATTCTTCTCTTTTCCTCCAACATCTAGGGTCCATACACATTAGTGCATAGAATCACCTTCGTGTTACCTATGATTTGCATGTTAACCGAAAGTGTGTTTCGGGTGGCTTTGGTTGTTAGTAGATTCATGATCACTTGTGCGTTCCACAAAGTGAGAATACCACCTTCCATCTATTGTCCTTCGACAACCAACATCTTGTACTTGCTCCATTGTTTTTTGTTGATTGTTTCCATTCTGTCTACAGTGCATTTTGTCTCTTAGATAAAACAAAGGTTCAGTTGTTCCTTCCTCAGTCCATTTTTAAGGATTCTTTGCTTTCATGGGTTGTTTAGGCCTCTAATGTTCCATGTTATAATCTTCATTTAAACATGTGGGGGGGAGTTGGGAAAGAGCTTTTTGATCTTACCCGAGTTTATCAACAGAGTTCCTAGTTCATGTAGGGCTACATTGTTTGATTTCTTTCATTTATTCCTTCTCGTCTTCTTGGGTGAGAGTTGGGGTTGTCCCTCACCTTATTTGATTCCTAGGTGTCCTATCTCCCCGTGCGTGCACTTGAGCCCTCTGGATTTTGCTTCCTCCCTTAGGAGGAAAAGGTATTGGATATGATCTAGTTGCTTCGCTGGTACAGTGTCTACGCCTTGCCTTTTCCATTGCTCCAGTATGTTCGAGAGATCTATTCTTTCCCTTTCCACAATATCTCTGAGATCATGATTTTTCGTACCTACCTCGCTTGGTGTCATTTCCACGTTTCCATTTGCCTCTTGCATGGGGGTGTTGGCATCATTGGTTTCTCCGTCCATAGGAGTTTTTCTACCCCTTGTTCCATCTTATTGCTTAGACTATTTGTGTTCTCATTTGTTTCTTGTTCCCTAGCTTCTTTAGCTTTTTCCTTTTCATTTCCTCCTTCTTCCCCTTTGTTGGTCTTGTCTCGCCCTTCTGTTCTAGTCCTGGCTTCTGGATTTCTCCCTGTTGGGGATTTACTTGGTTTCTTGTTTGCTCTGTTTCTTTGGTTCGGCTTTATAAACCCATCCTCATCCTGTTGTATTTTGGTGTTTTCCGCTTCTTGGTTTTTATTGAGAGGACATTCTTTGATTAGGTGTCCATGTTCATGGCATCTTATGCATATGAATGGGATCTTCTCGTATTCGATGCTTTGTATCCATTCCTCATCCCTGAATTCCAAGATTATGGCTTCTGGGAGTGCCCCTGAAACATCCATCTCTGTGAAAATCCTTACATAGGAGGTATATCTCCCTTTTAGGGTTCCTTTCGATGTCTTCACATATTTTCCAAGTTTGTTCCCGATTGCTTCGAAGGTGTAGGGAAGCCGGTAGTCTAGCGGCAGGGAGTAAAGACTTAGCCAGACGGGTACATTCTTGAAGGTTTCTTTCTTTGGGGAGAAGTTTTCCTTCCATGGTCTCATGTATAGTCCTACTGAAGCGTGGAAGTATGCCCCCCCCCTCAAATATTTTATCCCTATCCTCCAAGTTCATGAATACTGCTGTGAAGAAGCCTTTCAAACCTAGGTGGAGTTCCACTTCCCTACTTGGCTTCCATTGATATTTTATCTAGTTGCGCAACGTTCTTTCTGTGGGCCACAAACCCATGAACTTGAATATTAGTGCATGCGTCTTTATCTGGTCTCAAAAGAGTTGTGTTTGTGGATCTTCCAGTATCACCTTGTGTATCAGTGTTGTTTTAGGTTTACATGGGTTTCACCCTTCTACCCCATTGGGGTTCGCTGGTTCTTGCGCATCATTTTGGGTTTCTCTAGATTCTTCCCCCATGCGATCCCTTTTTTCCTGGTTTCTTTCCTAATTATTTTCCAATCTTGATCATGAGGTGCTTGTCACTAGTTCCTTGAAACCTACGCCTCGTGGGCCTTTCCCCCTGTCCACCACTACCTCCTTGAATGAGGGGGTTCCATTACCACCCCCTTTGATAACCATGTTGTCCTCTTCTCTGACCGCAACTGTCAAAACCTAGCTTGCAGTTTCTCCAAACCCTAGCTTGCACAACGCTCCATTTATTTGAGATGCCTTGACATTGTTTTTTTAGCCTAGAACAATCTCAGGAAAAACAGGCTCAAAAATATATCCATCTCTATCAATTAAATGATCAGAATCAGGGTTCTTAGTAATGGGTTATGCAAGGTTAACAAATTTTCACCTTGGGGCCATGGTTTGTTTAATATCAGATATATGGTTCTCTTAATATTTGTAGAGTGATAGATTGCATAATAAACCAAGCAAAGGAAGGTGATAGTATATGTTTTATTGAAGTTTTGAAATTTTGATTGTCAGTCTATTTTTCCCACAAATTCGAACTGTAAAACAATCCTTTTATGGGTTATCTTCAGATTATTTTTATGCAAAAAAAAATTGAAACAAAAAATGACCACCTTTTCTTTAAATATTGCATGGGTTACATATTAAAAATGTCTCATAGTAATCTAACTCTTGTTTATTATTCAATTGATTTTAATTGGTTTGGTATATGGAGCATTAATATTTTATCTACTCCATTTATTACCCAATAATTTAATATAAATCAGATAAGTGATTTGCACAGGATAAGGTGGTGTTTTTTCAATTGTGTCATTTGGCTCCACAATTTATAGGTAGCCGCCATGTGTATCTAGGCAGTTTAAGGTTTGTATAGGTAAAGGTCCATTTCAAAATTCTACATGTTCATGCTCTGTAATTAACCTAAACCGTTGATCTCTGATCTAGCACTTGATTACTTTGATACAAAATACTATTTTTATGAATTTTTACTCGCACTTGATATATTTAAAATTTCTTCAACACATGCTAACCTGTAATTGGTTAGAAATGATCGTCCAAACTCAATTAGACTTTTCCTCCATCTTACTCATTCATGAATCTTATCATAGTGAATTTTAATTGAACTTCATCATTATTCATGCTAATTCCTTCAATTGGTTGACTTATGAAGCAAACTCATTAGGATATAAGCATTGATTAATGTTAAATCAATCAAGGTTACAACAAATTCCAAGTAAACATCAACTCCTTCTTCTGTGGAAGTTTTCATGGAATTTGTTGTAACCTAAATCCCTTACTTTTATTAACATTCTTAGATATGCAATATTTATTATAATTCCCAACTTTACCACATTTCCTTATATCCTAGATATTTAGATCTATGTCTAGATTTAGATTTAGCTCCCGAATAATAATTTTTTCTATATTGGGGATGACCTATTACAAATAAAACATCCTTGGTCACACCCTGTTCCAGATTGGATCATCATACAATTTTTCATCTAGATCGATACTTTCTAGGTGGAAAAGAATTAGAGGAATCAACTTGCAGGGTCGTTTTCACAGCAGGTCCCAGTTTGGAAAATTGGGGTTGGAATTGTATAAAATATTCCTAAGCCATTTTGAGGCATCAAACAACATGTTTTTGGTCTAAATCATTTATACAACTAAGACAACATATTATACACACCGAGATATTTCCAATGGTGCACAAATCGCTTCAATTGGAGATCGTATGCGAAATTAATGCCTCCCGCAAGTTTACCTACCTAGTTAAACACCATAGTACGAGTGGATACCATGTTAACCCCCACTACTCACACATGTGGGGCTATCACACATGTGGAATTCCAAGAATATTCTAGAAGGTTCAAAACATTATCACTAATTGAAGGGTTGAGGAATTCAAAACCCTAACCTTAGACAACTATCGAGCTATGCTAAATACCAAGCCGCTAGGAGGAGAAATAGTTCCATTCTTTAGCATGGTATTTGTTCCATAGTTGAGCAGAGCATCTAGGAGTGGTATTTTGAGAGCATAATAGAGGATGAGAGATTATATACTAGCCATACAAGTCACAGTGCCAAAGGAAACTCCACAATGAGTGCCTCTTTCTTTGTATTTTCATTTGAAGAAAAGAGAGCAGAGCACATGACTCACCTTCTAGATGTGTTTTCTCCCGTATTGGGTTTCCTAGTATATATCTTGTGTTAATTTGTGTGGATGGTGTGTTCTTTTTCTCATATATTTCATTTATTTTCACAATTTCAAGCAATAAGCTAAAATCTGGGATCTGGGATCTAAGAAATTAATTTGCATAATCTAAGATTTCATAATGTTATAAGATATGTTGTGACAAATTGTTCTAGTGGAATATCCATGATAGTTTATATATCATATGGGTATCAGAGAATTTTTCTTTAGGGTATTTGTGGAAAGTTGTAGGATCCAATAATTGTCTTAAGAAGAAAGTCATAGAACCCTAGCCACGATGAACGAGTCTGTTCACAAAAACCCTTGATATCCAACCAAAGAGATATTTGTCAGGTTGGAAGAGAAAGTCCCTGATATCTCTCAATGTATGGCCCTCCTCATGGAGGATCTAGCAAACCGGATCATGTTAGAGGGGAAACCAGGAGAAAATGAAGACCCATAAAAGGAGTCGAGGAAATATCCCAAGAAAGAGTAACCAATTTCCAATGCCATTACCCCTTCACAATACTTATTTAAAATGGAAGCAAAAGTTGATATCAAGCCATACCAAGGTGATATTTATGTAGTAAAGTTGAATCATTGGTTGCAATAGTTAGAGGTTTATTTCAGTGTCCACCATATAGAGGAAGAACATAAGATTTTGCCTTCCAGACTAAAATTAGACGGCCATGCATTAACCTGGTGGGAAATTCACATGGAGACATTTAGTTTAGAGGGTGATTCACCAGTAACTAAGTGGGATGATTTTAAAACCCTCATTAAGTCATATTTATACCCTATTGGGTATGTAGAGGACGAATAGATCTATTGGCATTACATCAAGCAAAGGTAGGCGCAAAGTGTGCAAGAGTACACCATTGAATTAAGAAATATGGATATCATGCTAGATATCTCTCCCAAGAACCTATATGTACTCCTCAAGTATCTAGGGGGTATAAATAGTCATTTGCAAAATAAAGTGGTTCTCTTCAATCCCATGAAAATTGATGAGGCCTATGTGTCAAAACATTATCTACAAAATATAGGCCATAAGAAAGGACAACCAAGTCATTCCAAACAAAAAGAGAACCAAGATGCTTCCAAGGAGGGGAAGAATAAATGGAAATGGAAATACAAGAAGATGAAAGACATTGAACATAAGATAAATGATCCAAGGAACCATTGCAATATCGATGGTAACACTGAAGAAAAGTGTTAAAAAGTACATTTATATATGAACCCTAAGAACTGTAAGAAGGATGGAAAGAAAATGAACCTTTTAGACACATATTCAAGCAATCAAGTAGAGATAAAATTAGACGTGGATGAGAATATCTCTCTCACTTCAGTGCACAAGGAGGTGAATATGAGTATCCTTCATCACAAGGAAGAGAAGGAGATGAAAAAACTCTTCCATATCAAGAATACCAAGGTATAAGCCCTATCCAACTCCAGGTCATAGGCCAATCTCATAGCAACCAATCTTATGACTAAGCTTGGGTTGGAGGTTTATGATCATCCAAGCCCATAACCATTGAGGTGGGTGAAAAAGGATGCACAAGCAAAGGTCACGAAAAAATGTAAGATCAAATTTGTTGTAAGTGTAGTGTTTATTTATGAAGTGGAGTTGGATGTAGTACCCCTTGACGTTTGTGGTGTAGTGTTTGGAATCCCCTACATGTATATGAGGCATGTGATATTCACGCAGAGAGAAAATAGTACTGCCTGATCAAGGATGGGAAATCCTACATCATCAACACCTACAAAGGTAAATCAAATATCTCACCAGTAAGTTCTAACCAAGCCAAAAAGTTGATTAGTTCCAGTAAGAAATATGTGTTTCTTTTTTTATGAGAGAATCAAACATGTGATGAATTAGTAAGGGTAAATGCATCCTTGGAGGGATGTTCTAAAGAGATAAAACAAAATTTGGAGAAGTTTCTACAGGAATATAGAGGAGCATTCTAGGATCCTAAAGGGATACCACCTAAGAGGGAAGTGGAGCACAATATACAATTGTTTCTTGACTCCCTATTACCAAATATTGGGTTGTATAGACAGTTTGTTTTAGAAGCAAATGAAGTGAAGAAGTAGTTGCAATAACTGTTGGAGTAGGTGGTGATTCAACCAAGCACTTCACCTTTTGGGTCACCTATCATCATCGTAACCAAGAAGGATGGGACTTGGCGGATGTGTATCAATTACAAAGCCTTGGACAAGATTATACTCAAGAATCGACACCCTCTTCCCATGATCAATAATTTGTTAGAATAGTTGCAACATGCCAAGTACTTCACCAATTTGGATCTCAAATTGGGATACCACTAGGTACATGTCAAAAAAGAAGAGAATTGTAACCGCCTTCAAGACAAGGCAAGGTTTGTATGAATGGTTGGTCATGCCATTTGGTTTATGTATTACGCCCATATTTAGATTAATTTTTTATAGTGTATTTGGATGATATATTAGTTTATATCTATATCTAAGAGGAGCACATCTCACATCTCATGCAAGCATTAGAGCCTCTGGAAAAGAACCAACTACTAGCTAACTGCAGGAAATGTGCATTTTCTCAATAGTAATTGGTGTATTTGGGGTATGTTACCGATGGAGGGGAACTCAATATAGATCCCACAAACATGGAGGCCATCATAAAATGGCCAGTCCTACTAATGTCACCAAAGTTAAGAGATTTGTTGGGGAAACATAGTACCTGCAAAAGATCATAGCATCCTTTTTAGTGGTAGTCGCACCACTCCATGGCATAACAACAAGTGGTAAGATTTTCAGTGGGGAAAGAATCAACAAAAGTTTTTCGATGAGCTAAAAGGAAATATCAATCAAGCACCAATTCTTGCACTATCTAACTTACAAAATCCCTTCGAAGTGAAGACATATGCAAGTGGCTATGTTATGGGAGCAGTTATGATGCAAGGAGGTAAGCTAGTATGCTATCATTTTGAGATTTTTCATGGGGGATTTTTGAACTACCCTACATATGATAAGGATCTCTATGCATTGGTTATAATTTCCCCACTATAATCCCCATTTTAATTAATGCTTAATGTAGATATAATGTGTGGCTACGACCAAGCAATGTAATATACAAATTGTATTTCTGAATTTTAATAAATAAAATGTGATGCTAGTTATTGGGGGATATGGACATAGATGGGGGTTGATTAATCCAAAATAAAGGAGAGGATATAAGAGGAAGTCTAAGAGAGGGTTCCAAGGGTAATTACCCATGTCTATTAATTCAACCCACTTTCTAAAATTATTATTCGTATATGAACCTTCTAATTTCTTGATTGAGTGTTCCCAAACCCAATCATTGAATTCATGTAAGAGGGTGGGTGAGAGAAGTCACATCCCATATTAATTGGGAGCATGGGATTGAGTACAATTAGTTTGGGGAAGAGTGCAAGTCAATCAATTAATCTAAAGAGAGGAAAATTCATATGAGCAGTTACAAACATTTTTACACAATCATGTTTTTACATGAATAAAAAACAGAGAACATGGAAGAAGAGATTTGGAGCCGGAGAAACCATGGAGGGAGAATTATGGAGCATATTTGGATTATAATACTGAAGAGCCAGGTTTTCATGTCTGAAGAGTGAACTCATGTGTAAGTTGCGCTATAACATCGAGTGATTATTGTTGTTTTCCTAGTAGTTTTCCTACCGGTGAGCTCCCTTGACTTTCCCAGTAGTGATATTCCTAGTTACCTATGCTAGAGAGACCCTAATAAAATAATGGGACACCCAATGGACTGAGAGCATTGAAGGGGTACATTCCTTGGGTTGGGTAGGTCGAGAGGAAGAGAGCTGGTGGAAAATTGGGAGAGTTGTTGGAGAATGCCAGTGGGTTGTGGGATTTTTTGAGTTGTGAGTGGACAATGAGAGACCACCCTCTTTTGTGGATTGCTAGCCCCACCTCGGGGGAAACTTTCTGTTCATATTTGGAACACCAAGTCTTGGTTGGGTGGAACATTCCTCCCAAGCAACTAGTTGCGCAACTATTTTAAAAGATAAGTGTTTTATCTTATTTCTATGTTGCATCATGAGTTTAATTGTTGTGTATTAACTCTGTTTTTTATAACGATTTATATGTTGTTGTATTTGTGTTTATTATATGCATTTTATATTTATTTTAGAATTTTGTAGATCCATCTAATTAATGGTATCATGAAATGTTTAAAACTGTATGTTTTCATGTAGTTGGTAAGCTACATGATTAGTTAGTATAATTTTTTTTATTTATGTGTATTATGCATGTAATGTTCCTCAGTTAAGCTGGGGGAACGTTACACTAGTTAAAGTTGTTAAGAAGTGGAAGAACTATCTGATGGGAAAGGAAACTATTATACACATTGATCACCAACCACTAGAGTATTTGCAGGCCCATAGTAAGCTACAACAAATCAAACATTGCAAGTGGATTGGTTTTTGCAACAATTTCATCTGGTCATCAAGTATAAGAAGGGAAGCAATAGTAAGTTGGTCGACATGATTTCAAGGCCACCCACATCCAAGATTACATATTTTGGAACTCTTATGCACATGGATCCTTTTACTCATGATGCAAAAAAAGGGTCATACAAAGAAGATGAAGAATTCAAGGAGGTATTTCAATAGCTATACGACCAAATTCATGTAGAAGAAGGTGACGTAAATTCTAACTATCAACTCCAAAATGGGTTACTCTACAATCTAGACAAGCTCTATGTTCTGAAAGATGAAAGATTGGAGATTATTAGAGAGGATCACACCTCCAAGGTTGCATAACATTTTGGTGTTGGGAAGACGGTTGCTAACTTACTAAGGTATGTGTATTGTTCTATAATGTAGGAATATGTAGCTCAATATATTAGAGGATGCATACTTTGTTGTACCAACAAACCCAACAATAGAAAGAAAGGTATATAGCATCCCTTGCTTGTACCCATTCGACATTGGGAAAACATTTCCATGGATTTTGTGGGAGTTTTACCAACAACTAAGAAGGGGCATGACTATTTATTTGTCGTATTTGATAGGTTCAACAATATTTTCATTCTTATGCCTTGTAAAAAGACCATCAAGGATAAGAAATATAAAACATGTTATTTGACCAGGTCTAGGTGCACTTTGTAATACCAAGGAGCATAATCTCATATAGGGATACCATATTTTTTAGTTCCTTTTGGATTGCACTTGGGGAGAAGACGGACATGAATTTGAAGAGATATACAAAATTCCATCCATAGACATAAGTAATCAACAAGTCTTTGGTGCATATTTTGAGGGGTTACGATCGGAAGCATCTAAAGACCTAGGATAAAAATATGATCTATATTCAATACTCTTATAATATATTAGTCCACACTTATACTAGTAAGTACCCTTTTGAAAATTGATTTGGGTATTCTTCGCCTTCACCCTTGGATGTTGTTTATGGATATCAAGGATAAGTGAGGGAAGATATCACAGGAGAAGCATTGAGAGAAGATAAATTCATTGAAAATATTAGGCAGATCAACACAAAACTAAGAATTCTTTTAAAGTGGGAGACATATTTTGGTTACAAGTGAACAAGGAAATATTACAAGGTCCTGGTAAGAAGATAAAGGCTCTATGGTATGGCCCTTTCACGGTATTAGAGAAGGTTGGAGATAACACCTACAAACTCGGTATACCCCCTTACCTGTGCATTTAATTAGTAGTGAATGTGGAGAATTTCAAACTGTATGAGTATTCCATGTTTGATTAGGAGGAGGAGAAGGTCCTACCTACCATATAGGACTTAGCACAAGATGCTCAGGTAGAGTTGGTAGAAGACATAGTTTTGTAGAATAAGTCTATAAGTACAATATAGGGGCAACATGACCTTTGGCAGATTGGGTTGAAAGGACAACTTCCAGGTAAAAAACAATGGTACTCCACAGAGAAGGTAGAGGAAAAATTTCCTCACCTCATTCAATAAATATTTTGGGTACCAAAATCCTCCCTAAATGGGGAGGTATGATCTGGATTGGATCATCATACAATTTGTCATCTATCTTGATACTTTTTTCATGGAAAAAAAATGGAGGAATCGTCTTGCAGGGCCATTTAGTGGTAGGTCCCAATTTTGAAAATTGGGGTTGGAAACTGTTTGAAATATTCCAAGGCCATTTTGAGGCATCAAATGACATTATTTTGGTCTAAAACATTTATAGGACCAAGAAAACGTATTCTAATAGTGATACATTTCCAATGGTGCAAGAATCGCCTCAATCGAAGATCATATGTGAAAATTATGTCTCTCGCAAGTTGATCTATTTGGTTGACCACCATAGTATGAGTGGATGTCACATCATCCCCCACTACTCACATATGTGGGGCTAGCCATGTGTGGAATTTCAAGAACATTCTAGAAGTTCCAAAGCCTTATCACTAATTAAAGGGTTGAGGAAGTCAAAACCTTAACTCTAGAAAACTATCAGGCTGTGTTAAATATTGGATCGCTAGGAGGATAAAGGGTTGCATTCTTTAGCATGGTATTTGTTCCATCATTGACCAAAGAATCTAGGAGTGGTATTTTGAGAGAATTAAAAAGGAGGAGAGATTCCTTAGCATCCATATAGGCCACAATGTCAAAGGAAACTCCACAATGTGTGCCTCTTTCTTTGTATTTGCATTTGAAGAAAAGAAAGCAAGGCATAGGCCTCACCTTCTAACTGTTTTTTATCCCATATTGTGTTTCCTAGGATATATCTTATGTTCATTTGCATGGATGGTGTATTCTTTTGCTCATTTATTTCATTTTCATATTTGTTATTTTCATAATTTCAAGCAATAAGCTAGTAATCGTTAATATGGGATATAAGAAATTAATTTTCATAATCTAAGATTTCATAATATTATAAGATCTATTGTGATGAATTGTTCTAGTGGAATATCCACAATAGTTTACAGATCACACCTTCCATGAAATTTCTCCTCATTTTCTATAATAAAAAGGATGCAACAACATCCTCGAACTTTAATGTGGATTGAGTAGGATTATCAATAACTACAACCAGATTATCCCAAGAGTTTGTCAAAGAACATAACAGGGTAAACCACTTATCTTCTTCCTCCATATTAATTTCAATGAAGACACGTTGAATTACCAGAGTGTTAAAGGAATTTATATGATTTTTCATAGAGTCATCATCATCCATCCTAAGATGATACAACTTCTTTCAAAAAAACAACTTGTTTTCCAGGGACTTTCACTGATACAAATTCCCTAACTTATCCCACAAATTCTACGCATTTTCTTCTCTATAGACATGAAATAACACATAATATGAGAGGTAGACTCAATTCATACATCTCACCTTTATTTCCATCTTCTCTTAGTCTTATTTCATCATACAATAGTTTTTGTTCTTGGATCCATAGAAATCCACTATTCTATATCTACAAGAATATCTTCCATCTTTAGCTTCCATAACTCGAAGCTCTGACTATTAAAGTTCTCTATTTATATTCTTGAGTTGCTTGCCATTTTTCTTTACATGAGATTCATTATGCAAGGCTCCCACTCAAGAACAAGTTTATCACAGATCCAAGGTACTCTTTCTCTTCACAAAATGAGCTAAGCATTAGTAACAAAGGCATCTCCCTAAACCCAATAACCTCACGTTGATAACAAATGAAGAGTTTGATAAACATATGCGAGCAAAGCAATATTAATAGAATCTAAAACGTAAGAATAACAATGACACATCCACACAATATACACAAGATTTACCCTGGAAAATCAACCTCATAGAAAGCCACACCTAGACATATAGACAACGCACAATGTCTTATTCTCAACATTGAAAACATAGACATATAGACAATGCAGAATGTCAACATTGAAAACCCACTAATTCTCAAAATTATATCAATGAAGGGCAATAATATGATGATGGTCAAATCAAGTTGTCAAATATTTAATTTTCTCAATGGAAAAAGGGGTTTATATAGTTTTTTAATTGATTTATTTTAAAAGATGTAGCATATAATTTATCAAGATTTTTTTAATGAATGTTGAAAAATCAAGGACTTGTTGAGTACAACACATTCTAAATTTTTTTTCAAATTTTGGATATCACTTTTTCTTTACTTATCTTAAAAATCAATTTTTCTTCTTTCAAGTTTTGATTTTTATATTAGGGAATGATTTTTCATCTCGCTTCTTTGCTCAAATAAACCCAAAATATTTTTCAGACTTTTGAGTTATTTTGCTAAGTTTTTTTTATTGTTAATTGGACACAAAAGTTCACTTTCATTGTTAATGGAAAGTTCAAAATTTCACTAATGGAAAGTCCAAAAGTTTGTGGATGAGAAGCATAGTGCAAAAAGTTTTTATTAGCACTGATCATCAACAAGATTTCCAACTTTGCATTGATAGAAAGTTTAAAAGGATAACAATTTGAAAGTTTTAACACTCATCAGTAGAAAGTTGAAAAGGCAATGATTGAGAATTTAGACTTCGTAGATAACAACATAACGCAAAAAGTTTTTATGGGCGCCAATCATCGATGATTTTTTGTAACTTTGCACTCGATGAAATTTTTAGCAACCACCAATAGAAAATTTGAAAACATGTTGATCACATAAGTTAAAGTTTAGCCAACAAGCACTTATTAGTGCCAATGACCAACTTTGACTCAAATGGAAATTTTTATTTCGTAGCGATCAAAATTTGAAATGCAACTGGTAGAGTTCATCGCCATGGTTTCAAACTTTCATCCACCAAAGTCTTTCGATACGTTGATTACTGCGTTTTGCACAAATTTTGAGAAACCGTACAATCACTCATCATTTGAAATTTGCGTGAAACATATTGTTGGGAATGGTCACTAATATACCAAAAGGGTTCTTAGCACGCATCACCCGGTCTCTAAACTTTACCCAAAACTAAAAATGGAAACATGTTGTCTATAGAAAATTCAAACACTCATCGATAACCATTGTGTGTGTCTCATCACCATTAATTCTTAATTTTGGGTTATTAGAATGCCAAATCGTTATAAATTTCTATGGATTTTCAAAATCCAATTAGGTTCAAGATTGTTTTTTTCATGATGGTACAAGATTTTCCTATTGCTCTATAAGTATTCAAATATTCTATCACTTGGGATTATCTAGTTGACAACGAAGTTTGTTGTTTGAGTGATTTCACACTGTAAGATTAAGATTCACCATACATTGAGTTTTGTTTATCATCTTTTAAGCACATTCTTACCAATAGAAAGCCTTGTTTTAATATTTGGTTTCCTTACATTATGTGTATGAGGTTTGAGGATCGATTGTAGAACTTAGAGGTGTTAATTCTCTTTGCATTTCTTATATAGACAGTTTTCAATACATTTTACAGCTATGCTTCATAAATTTATCTTTTACAGTTTTCAAATGAATTATTCTATTGTTGTAGCCAATTTTTAGAAATTGAAAACCGTTAGTTCTGTTTCTAAACGAAAATACAAAAAAAAAAATTCCTTCAAGTCCTTTAATAGTCATTATAATTTTTATCTCTTTGAATTAGTTTAAATCATAAAAATCAAATGTTGTGCAAATTAAGAAAAAAATTCTTGTAATTTTTTATTTATTCTCTCTCAAACACAATGCCTCCTAGGAGGGCTTCAACTAGAACACCAAAGAAGTCCCCCAAAGGGAAAAAACTTGTTGGAAACACATAGCAGGTTGAACATGGGCTCATTGAAGTCGAAACCTCTCAGGAAGAGTACATCCTAGTTATTCAAATACCTATACATGATCATCTAGAACCAATGAGACCTATTTATAAAGATACAAAGGTCCATATAGGTCCTAAACTCCCTTTCTCGGGATGGGGAGAATTGTACAAGAGATTTCACGATGAAGAATATCTAGATGTAATTCGCCCTAGTGATTCTAAGATGAGGGGGGGGGAATTATTTAGTTTTCATCAACATAGGGAAATCTCACCTACACTCTGTTGCAACAAAAACAACGATTGTGCCTTGCTCATATGCCCTTGATTGGACAATTTCTCATGCAAATATGGAGCATAGGACCATTTTGAATGAGGAGGGTATATGCATAGGTTCTTACCTACCATCAAAATTAGAAAAATATGATAATTTGTTCCAACTAGAGGTACACATGATTATAGGTTTTGTTGAGCAATTTAATAAAGAACGTGACACCAAGAATATCCTCTCGAGTTGGTGGGTGGAGGATAAGAGGTTTTTCAGGAAATCAGATGGTATATATGCAATCAGTAACATGAGAGAAACTTATGTGTATACAATTCTCTAATAGCTAGGTTGTCTAGTGAAAAAAACTATACACACTTCAAAGATGATTGGCGACATTGGCCTATACAATTGTCACTATAACTCGTGTCTTTAATTGAGCAGCCAGTCCATCTCATTCTTTGAATATAATGATAGAAAGAGTATAGAAGGCCAAGGCTAAGCTAGGAGTAGTTCCCATATTCCACGTGGATTCTTATCTCATTGATGTCATTTGTGCAACCAACATTTTCCCCGATGTAAATTGGAGTTGGCACATTTATGAACCCCCAATGCATGTATATTGTTGATTATTTTGGGAAAACAACTAGAATAAGCATTATGCAAAGATATATGATTTATTCTTAGCCCCTCTTTGCCAACTTATATTTTATAAGGGATGTCCAAGGTTGACTAGAGAAGCTATGCAATTAATCAAATTCATGGGAAATTGGTATTTGTAGGAGGAATACACCTATATTAGGATCTACGGTGTTACTGCAACTCCCCAACTATTGCCAAGTTATGTGGCTAATATACTTGTTTCGGGTGAGATAGCATATCGAACAATACTATGGTATTTTAATTCTTCTCTACTAAAATATGCTAATAATAATATTTTTCTTCCCTACAATTTCAATTTGGGACATTATAATTTATCCAATCCCAAACATGCCAGACAAGAGGTCATTGTTATGACGAATATCAATTTCCTCAAGGACAATTCAAAATGCATGATCCTTTTGGGCTTGTTACTAAGCATTGTGAAATGATTTCCTTGACATGGCCACACACTAATGAGCAATGGGAAAGTGAAATCCCATTTGAAAATGAAAGAGATTCGAAAGATGTTCAAACTAGATTGAAATATATATATTTTGTTTCCTACTATGGTATGACTCTTGATGATCAAATGGAGGTAATAAGCAAAAACCTGGATAAAGTAGAGAGGGGAAGGAACGAAGAATAAGAAAAACAAAGGAGATTTGAGGAAGCCATGATGGCCAAGGAATAAATATTGCAAACAAAAGAAGAGAAATATAGGAAATTATAGCAAGAAAAATGAAAGAGAAGAGAAGTAAAGGAAAAAAAGGAGAGGCTAGAAGTTGAAGAAAAGGCAAGGCATAAAGAGGAAGAGATTAAGAAGAAATAACGTGAAAGGATCCAATAGGAAGCAATTGATCAAGAAAAAGGTAAAGAAGGTACTACTACTAATACTTAGTGACCATCTAGTAAAATAGAATATCAAATAGAATCATATATAGAGAAACCACCACAACAACAAACAACAACATCTCCTAGCAGTTTCTTAGATTTAACCAACATTTCATTTTAGGGAGACCAACCAATTCCAGATCCCCTATAAGAGGTTGTCAACTTGGATTTGATTGATTACAATAGAAGTAAGTAAGCAATAGTCAAACAAACACATAAGAGAAAGAGAGTGGACTTGGATACTTCTATCTTATGTACTATTGAATAATAGATGATTGAAATTAAGAAATATAGAATCAATGATCTACTTTCAACTGGGTTAGCTATCTCTCATGCTACCATGGACAAGGATAAGGTTGAAGCAAAGGAAAATTCAAAGCCTCCAAAAACAGATTTCCTTGTTGGAAAATAAAGTCGAATACTATAAGGCTTCACAGAACATGGTCACTAATTTCATTGAAGATGTCTTGGAAGAGATAAAATTGATGTCCAAATTGAAATGGAATTCATTTCCAAAGTGTTCAAGCTACAAGAACTAAGCATGCAATTGTATATATTATACAAAGAAAACATAGTATGGAAGGAGTGACATGGAAAATTTTAGGACCAACTAAACTATATCAATAAGATTTAGAAGAGCAGTGGTGAAGAGGATCACCATATCAAGTTGTTGGATAAAAAATGACTATATAGACTATAACAAAGGATTAACCACTAGTTAAGAATTACACACAAATCCCAAAAGAAAATTGAAGAAGAGTGTCTGGTATGTATACAAAAATTGGATTTGATCAAAGATACCACAATACAATGCAATATTCCTAATCCCCCCTTGAGGGTTTCCTGCAAGTTGTACAAGTTTTGAAATAGTTTGAAGATGACATGTAAAAATATGAGAGAGAGTTCAAGAGTATTTCTTCCTTGGAGTGCAACCATCATCAAAATTTCTAACCATAGAAGTTCATAGAGCGACTCAACTGAAGTGTAATCTTCCTAAAATAGAAAAGCACATCAAAATATTTGAACGTGAAATTCCTATTTTGAAATTACCTAGGGAGCAACACATATTTACCCATTTTAATATATGTAATGATTTATTTACTCAATGGGGAATATACATTCAAGAAAATGAAAATTTCCTATTTTGAAATTACCTAGGGAGAAACACATATTTCCCCATTTTAGTTTATGTAATGATTTATTTACTCAATGGGGTAGATACGGTCAAGAAAATGTAAAAGATATAAATCCCATCTCTAATGAAGGTTAAGTTAGGAAATGGTTTGCACGACCACTTTTCTCTTTTATAAATATGTAAATTTAATACTTTGAGAGGGATTTTAGGGTTTAGAGAGTACAATGAAGAGAAAATTATGATTTTTTTCTAAGTTAATTCATAAGCCTCTTGAGGCTAAGAATGTTTTTTCTTGGAGATTCATTGTGGATCAACATAATCAATGAATTATTATGTTATTATCTTCTTTCTCATAATGTTTAGTAAGGATTTATGATCATATTCAAGTTATATTGGTCTATCATTTGAAATACTTTGAAATACTTGCTTATTAATCTTTAGCAAATCAACATTTTCTTTTTTCTTTTTAGGTTTTTACTTGTTATTTCTATTATGTTATAATTTATGTGTTATTCATTTTATTAATTTGTTGTAGAATAATTATGTAGTTAGTTATGAATGAAATGGCATTTTTCTTTGTTATTTTCCTATAGGTTTCCTTTTTTTTTTGTAATTATTTAGTTATTTTTCCTAGAAGTATTCTTGTAGAGATAATATTTCCTATAGGATTAATCCTTAGAATTGTAGACTTAATGACTATTTTTATTTACTCTTTTTGAGAGTTATCTCTTAGAAATAATCTTATTTACTATTTACCTAGATCATATTTTTGTTCTTTTATTCATCACTTTACAGAAAAAGTCATAAAAACAAAAATACTCAAAAAAATAAAACCTTTACTTAAATCTCATTGGAACAATTGTTGGACCATAACCTAGAGTATTATTACATTCAATGGGGAAGAATATAAATGGGCCTCTTCCTCGGGTTCAATTCCTCTCGTTGTGATTTGGGAATCCATCTCCCTCAATAGGACCACATGGAAAATCCTATAAGTTATGAATTCAACATTCCTCACCCTCCCTCTAATGGAGTGTTAGGGGACCGAATGGTGGGAATGACCACCTTGTGAGAATATGTGACCTCCTCTATTGAGGGATAGGGAAAATAACACCAAAGTGAAGTAGTACTTTCTTGTCCCTCTAGCATTTATTGGTGCTTTCACTCATTTTAGTTGTTTATATAAAACAATACCTTAGCAATCACAAAGGACCATAGCTAGAGGCCTCCCACGAATTCCATTGCTCAACATGATGATGAGTCAAAGAAATCATGAAAACCAATTCAATGTAATGAATCTGGTGAGAATGAGACTAGAAGATTTGGTTGTTTACATTTCATCCAAAATATTGGTGGTGCTAGTGATCTACAATTGAAATGGCAAGGGCCTTGGCCAACTCCATGGACTACAACAAACCTCAACTAGTTTATGAAGCCCTAGACATGGGAAAGAGCAAGGGGGTTGATGCTAAGCATAGAAAAAATATCAAAGGGATCAGGGAATGAAGCAAAGGAGAAAAGGGCATTCTTCTCAAAGGAAGAAGGTATCTACAATCAAGACCATTGTTGCCTCATGCCAAACCCATTACGAAGACGTTGTAAGAAGAGAAGTGGATGTTATGGAGAATGGGGTAAGGCTAAAGAGAATAATCATTGCAAATGTTATGGAGGATGAGGATATTGGGAGACTTATCCATAACACCAATCACTAGAAAAGCAGGGAATCAAAAAACACCAAAATATTGGATCTTTATTGGCATGTAAAGGAACTTATTGCATGTTGGAATTCAATGCATAGAAATTTAGGATGATGTTCTTTTATATAATCTACAACAAATAAAAAATTAGTATGATGGAAGCGATGAAGCTAATGGGGAATCTATAGAAGTAGAATCAGAGGAAGAGGTATAGTCAAAGGTGGTGATTAGCACACCTACAATCCCAATTGATGAAGACATAGATCCTTACGATTCATCCTAACAATTATTATGTTTTGTTACACTAGTTACAATTTATTTTTATAGTTATTTTGAATTTTACCTATATGTGTCCATGTTTATGTTATGGTTAAAAAAATTGAACTTTAGTTAATGATATATTTAGGCCTTTAGATGAGGAAACAAGTATACTCACATAGTGGGTAACACAAGATGCACACACACACACACACACACACACACACACACACAGACTTTTGGGTGGTAGGTTTTCCTCTAGACAACCTATCATGCATGTGTGTGCGCATGCACACACACATGCTAAGTTCAATATTTATTTTCCAAACTTTCTTATAAATTTTGATACCATATTCTTCTTTAAAATGGATTATGCACACACACACACCTCACACATAGATACTAAAGTTAACATATATTTTTCAAACCTTGTTATAAATCTTGGTACCATATTCAATTAGGGTCAACATTGAATAATCACTAACTCCCAACATTATATGAGTTGAGGACGATAAAATGATGATGGGTCAAATCAAGTTGGAAGCATTCAAATATGTAGTTTTCTCAATGAAAAAGGGAAATACCTTGGTTTATATGGTTTCCCAATTGATTT
>JZKD02S1743668.1:0-23995 GCA_000966675.3 Picea glauca | reverse complement strand
AAATGGCCCCGGAAGTTAAAACCTGCTAAAAATAGTAAATTGCCAAAATTGCCAGAAAATTGTTTTGAGCCAGTCGGAAAAGGTGGGTGGCCACCGATATCCACCTGGATCAACTACGCGTTCTTCCAGTTGTTTCCATTATCTTCTTGATCTGGTCTTCCTCCATCATGATTGGGTCCAAGGCCTCCTCCTTCTTTTCTCTATCCATTTCTTCCTCCATTTCTCTGTCTCTTATCAGTGCTTCTCCCCTCCCCCCATGCACACAGGGAAGTTTAACTGTCTTAGGCCATTTTCATTACACACTTGTTATATAGAAATATATTAATGGAAGTATACATTGATCGTATATACCTACCTCGAATTCCCTTCAGGAACTCTTGCTCTGTTTCACTGTAATACTTCAAAGTATCTACTGCAAATTCTGTGATAAATCCTACAACAATGTTGTCTAACCAGAAATATATTGCGTGAGTAAAATTATTTTCAACTTGGTGTAAGGGTGCGATATTCATAGGATTCCACTCTATTTGTCTGATCTGATTCGTAGCGTGGTTATATTTCAACCTCAATATACACTCTTGCAATACATGAGGGAAATCACAGAAAAATACTTCATGCAAGTCACTGAATATGTACTTGTCCAGGTATTTGTGTGGTGTCAAATTCGAGTTTCTATTATCTTTCTGCACAAACTCCATCTCCTTTGTTTTCAACCAGATTTTGATCTCTTCCTTCATTGGATTCCATGGTCTTAACATCCCCTTTTATATTCTCATTCTTTTAACGTTTTTGTCTTGAGATATGGCATCTCTTTTACGCTTCTTCAATAGATATTATTCACTCGATCCCATTTTGTTCCTACCGGCAATAGAACCATTTGTTGGTTTAACCCTTTGTTGGTATTAGACTACTTTATCTACTCTGATATCAACTTACTGTCATAATTTGACCTAGGTTTAGATTTGACAAGCTCCCAACAAAATCCCTCTAAAACTATCAGCCCCCCTAGTAAACTAGAAGGCAGCGCAATACATAGAGTGCACCATACAGTCTCACCCGAGATAGTTCTATGGGTGGCTACAATGCTCAAATGTTTGCATCTTGGGAATGAGTGGGTATCTATGGTTTTACGTTGTAATCTTCATTTATTTATTCTAACATGTTAATTAATCAATCACTCTACTCATGCATGTGGAATATCATATCTATCTAGTCCATTCATTCATTCAGGTAGCATTTAATCGTTAAAAACAATGGATATGCATATATTCAGTCACATAACACAAGTCTTACCATGGTTCACCCCCTCCTGGGCTATGTCCACAAATATTTGGCTCTCAAGCTATTTTATTATGTCTCAGCAATAGATCACGCTGTGCACGGTTATAATTTTGGCTCTTACAATCTCAACAGACTTCCCGATCCCTGTGAGGGTGACTAGATCACATCAGGCTCCTTAGCCTGTGATATAACCCTCAGGACTGAGTTGCTCGACTCTTCTATAGCTCACCATCTTACAAAAATAAGACAACTTCTACAATATTTTTAACCTTTTATTGATGGGTCTTAAATCCCTTGATTCAACAGTAGGAACCAAACCTACCACCGAGGCCCAATTAGACTCTGCAGTGTTTGAGATAGAATGGTTCTCCAGATCTTGCGATCCAGCCAATTTATCAATGGGATTTTTGTTTTCTTTTGAAGGTTCTCCCTTCAGGTAGAACCTTTCTTTTCTGTATTTTCTCTTGAGTGGGGCTAGTCTGAGAGATGCAAGCCAACATAATCCAAATTGGCAAGAAACATGATTGAATTTCAACTACTGGGAAGGGGTTGAGCCTGGGATAACCCACTGTTCAAACGTGCAGACAATAATTCTATACCAAAGGGCCTATTAATAATACATTAACCAAATGAGCATCCAATTACTACCTGAGAATCTAACTAATAGAAAGACAAACACATATGTAACCAAGATCATGGCAAGGAAAATAATTCATCTACCGTAACATTCATTACATAACAACACAACGATTTATCTTCATCATTAGAGAAAAGAACATCGAAACATTACACCAGATAACCTGACAACATAATCGATTGCTCTTACTCATTTACTGTATCATTCATGGAAGGGGATAGGAAGTAATTCTTCTCTGACTCTAATCACATACATTTGATGAAAATAGCTTGTCTTTGGTCCAGAAAGACTTCTCAATTCATAGTAGTCTCAAAATAATTATCACCAAACCAAAAAGAAATAGTTCTTACAACAACCATCAACCTTTGACTAATTGGTCGATGTCTCTATTTATAATCTAAAATTCAACTGCAATTAAATGCTAAATACAATTTATTCTAAACAAAAATTGCCACGTGGAGTGATCATCCAACAGTTTTTTTTAACAGTCCACCTGAGATGTCTGTTGAAAAGGGTGGTTTCTTTCATATTCAGACCAGATGATAAATAGATCTTCACAGGTTTGAGCCCATGGGAACCTATGTTGTTCCATAGGGGCAGCATATACTCTTTTGATATCCACTGCATGCATTCAGTACTTTACCAAACTAGAGTTCATTTGTTGCACCATGGCTTGAGCTCTAATCGGGTGTCTTGTGAATTGTTGCACTTGCCCTGGCTTTGCATCGGTGACCTTTGTGCACTCTTCAACCCAAAGTGAGTCTTGTATGGAGTTCTTATTGAACACAACGCTCAGGTTAGTGAATTCATCAGGGGTGCCAAATTTGGGGAGACCGACATATTTCATTACTTTATTAATTTTACCCCAATGTTTCTGGCACTTGGCCCATTCCTTTTGCATTTCTCAGTGTGGGTTCCGGGTCATCTTTGCCCAATATTCGATGGACTTCTTCATGCGGTCAAGACTACTTTTTCCAACCATTCGAATGGCATGATTTTCCTTTTCTTGACACTTCTAGACCACCTCAATGTATTCGAGTCTCTCTACTGCTAACTGTGCCTTTTTGTGCCACCTTTCCATCTCTTTGCATGTCGCAAGTGCCATGAGAGTATCCTCCTAGAACTCGACTATGTTCTTGGTTAACAGGTGCCTTTCCTTCTTGAACTTGTTATAAACTCCATTGAACTCTTCCTTTAGATACATGGTGGTCTGTGTAGCTCCTTTATAGTATTTGACAAGATGGCGCAAGTGTTTGAGATCCTCCCAGGTGTTGGCTAGTTCCTTTTCATCTCTCCTGGCTCTGTCCTGGGCAGCATCTGAGAGGGATTTTCCTACACCGATTAGTTTGGATGTGTGAGCATTTGCAGTGTTGATTAAGTTCTCTTCTGTGGTAACCATGATGGATTGATCCAAAGTGATCCTTATGTTGTAACAGATATCAAAATCGACTTTGCTGCCCAAGAGATGGACATTCAATACAAGAAGTGTCTGGATGAATGGGCTACTGACCCTAAGGTCAAGTGTGTTCTTGTTGAGGGCAGTTCACCTCGGGCTTTTTCTGCAGGTATGGATATAAAAGGTGTAGTTGCTGCTATAAAAGAAGACAAAAACACTAATCTTGTGCAAGAGGTCTTCTCGGCAGAGTATACTCTCATTTGCAAAATTGCTCATTATGAAAATCCCTACATTTCTTTATGGATGGMATAACGATGGGTTTTGGAATTGGACTTTCTGGTCATGGTCRTTAMCAAGTCACTACTGAAAGGACTCTTCTTGCAATGCCAGAAAATGCAGTTGGCYTGTTTCCTGATGTTGGATTTGCTTACATAGCAGCAAGGAGTCCAGGAGAAGGAGCTCTTGGTGCCTACCTTGCATTGACTGGGAAAAGGCGCTCCATTTTCTCTCTRTTTGAYGCACAAACATTTTTCGGCTATAGTAGCTACACATGGAGATCATGAAAATGATCTTTCTAAGTTAGAGGGTGTCATGAAAGCGGAGTATCGCACAACTCTAAGAAGTTCACCACGGAATGATTTTGTTGAGGGTGTTCRTGCAGTACTCATTGAAAAGGACCAGAATCCAAAGTGGGATCCAKCCATGGTAGAAGATGTTGATTTGAGTGAAGTTGACATCATGCTTCAACCTCTGCAAACAGATGYTGATGAACTTCAACTATGAAGGAAATATTCCGCATGTTCTCTATCAGTTGTCTGTAATGCCATTCTTAGTCTCATATCTTTCATATTATAAGTAGCTCAGAACGTTCACAAATGGKCGAGATCTTACTAAGAGTTTTATAGACATCATAGATATATAATAAATCAGTGTTTCCATCCATGCCTCCATAAATCTAGTATAATCAAGGTTAGAATGCCTTGCTTTGGTTCAAATCTAAGATAGCCCAAATAGGAGAGCAATTGTTGCAGGTTTACAACTTGAGACTTAGCCACTTAAAAGGAAGAGTTAGTTCCCCTCCACTCCTTCATATACGCTGAGGACAATAATGATCAATTACTGCCCAATAATTTAATGAAGACATAGGGTTTTGTTCGAGCGATAGAGAACAGTCTTCTGGAAAATGGCTACCTGAATTTGTTGTCGGCGGTAACGGCGGACTTCTTGTTGCAGATAAGTCAGAGAGATTCCCCTGACAGGACTGACGATACTATCAAGGGCCATTTGAACGCGTTCTCTCGATAATCAATTGCCTCTGGCTATGTAGAGAATCGAAGCAATGCAGAGTCGGGTGGATCAAAGGATCATCTAGACGCAGGAGCTGTATTTGTCTTGGAATCCAAAGGGAATTGGTTACATGCCGGTTACCATTTAACGACGTCCATAGTATCTCTAGCCCTGTTGAGTTTTCCATTGGCATTTACAGCATTGGAATGGTTTGCGGGCATTTTGTGTCTCATAGTTGGAGCCGCCATCACATTTTATTCATACAATCTCATATCTGTAGGGCTGGAGTGCCAGGAATTGGAGGGAAACCGCCACCTTTGTTTCAGAGACGTGACCAGGACAGACCTGATCATGTAGACATGCCTACACTTGAGATTTATCGTGACAGGGAGAGGAGCGTATCAAGATACAATCAATTCCGATGTAATATGCTTATGATTCCCATTTCGTGATGGGCGGACCTTACAGATGATAAGGAGGCTATCAAAACCCTACTAGAGGTTTATAGTAATGACAACATGATGGCAGAAAATAAGATCATAGGTTATGCAATCAGCGCAACAGCTTTCTTTATCCTTTTGCTCATGGCATCACGTCGATTGGAAGAAGATCGATTTTTTACCAGTGATTTTAACAAGGAAGTACATACAGAGAAGGATGGCCTCATAAATCACTTGAAGAGCCACCAAAAACAGGTGCTAGAAAGAGAATATGTTGATGGGTCAGCTGTTATGTCAGATATGAAATTAAGAGATGACAAGCAGTTGCAAAAATTTCTAGAAAACCTAGGAGTTGTGGAAGAAGCTTATCGGCTTCAGATTTTGGACTTGGAACAAAGTTTAAAAAATGTTAGCAATGAAAAGGACAAAGCAATGCGTAACTTGGCTAGACTTAAGCAACATCTTTTGGAGAAGGAGCTGGAAGATTCAGAGAAAATGGATCAAGATAGTGCACGCATAACAGAACTTCAAGCACGACTAGATGCTAGAAATGACCGTGTCCTGCAATTGGAGAAATTTCTTGCACTTGCAATAGAAAATCAAGAAGAAATTAAGAAAAACAACATTGATGAACTGCAAAAGGAAAATAAAGTGATTTCTGATCTAAGGCAAAAACTTGCAGGCTGTGTCAGTGTGCTTGAATCGAAAAATGTTGAGCTTCAGAATCTTCAAACTATTCTTGGGCAATACTATGCTGAGAGTGAAGCAAAGGATCGTGTCTTTGGTGAGCTAGCTTCTGCAAGGGAATAAATCATCAAACTTTCTGAAGGTTTAAAGGCTACGAACCATGGAATTGAGTTGAAGAATAAAGAAAAAGGAGAAATTCTAGATAAGCTGGCATTAGCAGAAAGGAGATTATCAGAGAGCCAACAGAAGGGTGGAAAATTAAAAGAGGAGATTTTGAGGTTACGACGTGCATTAGAGAAGAGTGTGACACGTTTGAACAGGATGTCGTTAGATTCAGACTATCTTGTTGATAGGCGTATTGTGATAAAATTATTTGTGACTTATTTTCAGTGACAACACAGCAAAGAGGTTTTAGATCGCATGGGAAGGACACAAGGAGAAAGTTGATTTCGTGTACCTGACTCATCCTCAAGACTGTTATTTTTCATATATATTGAATAATGATTATAGAATTGATGGGCAACCAGGGAGGAATCCATTATAGCTGCAGGGATCATTCTGTCCATTTGTCAAAGTCATTGGTAGCAGTTCGAGTAGCCTGCAGAGCCTACGACAAAACACCTAGCAGTCGAAATTTTCCACGAAGAGGAACCGTTTCCGATTCCCAGAACACTAAGAGTTTTGTTTTAGATTTTCCTCTTTTAAAAGAGGGAAGATGTAATAGAAGAAAAGGCAGGAGGGGCACGGATGAGCACAGCACTGGGGGGAAGACCTCTGTCAAGAGGGTTTCATTGTAATCTGAGTTATTTTGTAAGCCATTAATGGAGTAATAAAGATGATTTTTTCCTTGTGACTGTGAGATTCATCATGGTTGATTTCTTTCAGCATGTTTTCTTCTCCTTCAGCTGTGTTAAATTTGTTTGGAATTTATTTTGATATGCTCCTTACTCACAGTTGATGTGTTATCATTTCTTTATGTCTTCCTTAATCCATCACGATTGAAGTACATTTTGTTTTCTTCTAACCGATGTGCTTCGTTATACTTTAGTACGACCACTACTATAACGAAAGGATTTGGGTTTTCTGTAATTGTTTATTGTCTTTCCTCTGCACCAGCTATCAGCGGTGTAAGACCAATCTGCATTTTTAGAATGCTGCATATATCCTTTGCTATGTCAGCCTTTCCTTTTTCTTTCTGCTACCGCATCATGATTTATCAAAGCGTTGAAAGATAGACTTACTTTGCCTCACTTTCTGCAAGTTATTTGATCTCTGCTATTGTCTCTTTTTCTTGGTTTTCATTTGAATCCATGCCCAATGGACCATTTCCCTAGTTTAACCCCCAAACTCCAAAAATCCAAGACCATCATTCACCCACAAATCTGCCCATCTTTTTCACGTTTACTTCAATTTATTTTGTGACATTTTTCGAGAGATCCCTCTCGGATTGGAAGAGGCCAGCTCCCAATCCAAAGTGGTTCGAGGTTGCCTCGGGATTGATTTGCTGCAACCCATTTCAGTTCTGAGTGTCAACACCTTCGACTCTTCACGGTACTTTGAACGACGAACTTCCTCTTTTGATCGTAGGAGATCACATAGATGTATGATACTTTGTCTACCGGTTCTGGTATCTGTTGATCTCCCCATGAGAGGTTGTTTCTCAATCTACGCATGGTGTATATCTTCTCAGGAGTGGGTTCTCGAATTTCTTCGCTCTATTTTTTGGATCTGGCCTCTACTTGTAGTTCATTTGGGACTTCAATATTGGTCATAATGGAGGCATCGGGTACAGACTCATTGATTACTTGCTCGTCGGCTGTAGAAATGTCGATTTTCTTTTGTGGAGTTTCGCCACTCGGTCTTTCTCCTGCTTCCTATTTGTCGGACTCTCTTGTGTCGAGGCCACCTTCAGACCCTATTTCCATTTGTAAGGCCTTGTTTTCTTAGACCTCAGGCTCAGGGGAAGTAGTTTTCTCAAGACCTTTTTCCTCTTGGACTTGCACCGGGGTGTCGAGGGCAGGTTCCGAACTCTCATGGTCACTGTAAATATGTATAAGAGTGCTCAAGGGATTGGGCACTTGTGTCTCTATCAAGACCCGACCTATCTCTAGTTGAGTTGTCCCTTCTTCCGAAGGATCGATTGATGATGTTGTGGTTTTCAGGGTTACCTAACCCATGGGCATTGTTGGGGATTGTGGACCCAGGATCATTTGACTCTGTCGCGATGCTTTTAAAATTAGTTGAGACTTCAGGTCCTATGAAAAGATACGAGTCATCCTGCATCCATTTCATTAGAAACTTGGTTTTCTAAAGAAACAATGTACCCCTTTCTCATACATCTTGATCTTATGGAAGATCCATGATTTGTACCAGGGATTCCTGGTGAGTTCCTGCAGCTTCAATGTCTTCTTCGGGATCACTTATTTCTTCATCCAATTCATATGCAACTTCTCCTCCCGGGTGTCATCTAATTTATTGAACTACCTACTCCAAAAATGTTGCTTGTTCTTCGTGGATCATAGCTCTAAACCTGGTTCCTTGAGGATCATCTCTTCCAGACACCACCATATTCCAGTCTTGATCATTTTCAGTAAATATTTCATCTTCGAACTGGTCATGGGCATAGGGCCAACAGGATGATACCTACGACGCGTGCAGTAGAACCAATCCCTTGGGATCGTGTTTGCAAAATTGGCCATTTTTGAAACGAAATTCCAATTGACCTAGACCGAGTTGTTTATCATGCAAGATATCTTTGACCATGCAAAATCCGATATGAAACCCATACGGTATGAAAGATCTCTTCTTGTATTTCACTAAAGTTGCATTGTATCCTTGCAGGATGGTTTGATATCAAATTTCCCCTAACACTAGCCGGTCGGGAACATAAATGGGTAATAAGTGGGGTGCCCCTGTGGCACCAAAAACTCTGATGTAGGTTTCTCGTTCATCTAAATACTAGTGGCCAATTTTGGTTATAACCTTCTTTTCTTCATCTGACAATCTAGGGCATTCTTTCCTGAAGAGAAAGAAGTATGTGTGTGCAATAAACTGATCGAAGATAACAGTATAGGTTTTCTTGTACCTATTGTCCCATAGGATGTTGAAGTATACATGGACCGCGACCTCCGAAGAGTGCCAATTCAGGTTCATCCTGATGAAAGCATTCCTGGCACAGATGGTGTCCAGTAGATATGAGGCCATGTAGTAGGTGGGGGTATCTCCCTCCTTTGGCACTTGAACCTGTTTTATGTAGGGGCTCAACTGCTTGGAGATGATGGCACCCCAATTGAAGCCTGTGCCTGAAATGGAAATTGTAAAAGCCAGAGGCATCCAAGCCTCTGAAAATAGGGAGCATTCTTTCTCCCCATGTAACCTGCAGAGTAGATCCATGAGATATATGTATGGTTCCTTGATATTGGTTGTTGGATACCAGCCAGCAGTCCGATTTGTGAATTTTTTGTCTTCTCTCCACCAAGACGACATGATTTTTCTGGTATCGTGCGACACATAGAAACTCAAGACAAAATCAGTGCTCAGGTTTAGCTCTGAATCTTTGAGCTTATAGTAACTCTAAACCTCTGATGGCAGGAATACTCCGACACATTCTTTGTTATCATCATTGATCAAACATTTTTGGGCATCAGTGTGGTCAATAATCCACTTCAGGAGCTCGATGCAAGGAAAGACTGGAGACTGGCTTGCCACCATGTGCAGATAAGCTTTGCGAATGTTAGGGAGGACTTCGTCGTCGAGTTTCCTTGTTTTAGGATCACTATGCAGGGTATATTCAAGAGGTTCTTCTTTCTTGATTTTCTTGAAAAATTCTTCCCAGCGAGGAAATGCCATCTTGGCTCCAATGTTTTCCTCTGTATCTCTGAAAGATGGGGGCTGGACAAAGGGATCCTTGGTCATTCTCTTAATGACAGACAGTAGATTGGGAGAGAATTCTAATTGTTTCACAACTGATGGGGAGGATCCTTCTCCTACTTCTAATTCTTGCATCTTAGAGGCTCTCGTGGATTTTCTGGTGGAAGGCTTCTTCAGAGGCATTGTTCCTACAATTTAAAATGTCATTTGAACATGCGTACAGATCAGCGTTGGGTGTTGACATGTAACAATGAAATGCATGAAAACCATTAGCATATACATACCTATAACGCTTGCTATGACAATTTCTTAATACTCACTAAACTTTGGGCATTTTCTTTCGGGTTGTTGGCTTCACTCTTTTGTTTGTTCTGAATTTATTGCTATGTAGAATGGGGCCATGCACAATGAATCAACCAGGATATAACTAGAGAGGTACTACCAGTCATATCGATCATTTAATATGAGTATTAAATGTAAATTCAAAATAAATTACCCTCAAATTTCTGCAAATAAACTTTAACTAGTTGACGGGGGAGGCATGGGAGAAGATAGATTGTATCGGTGGGTTTAACGGATTCTTGTGATTCATGCACGAATTAGTAACTAATGCACGATCTATGAATCAACTACCATCTTTGAATGTGGCATTTCTGACACATAAGGAGGTAAAACGTCTCGTCGCATCACATCACTCCGACGTAGGGATCGAGGATCGAATGTTTACTCCTTACCTTTGCGTAGTGTTCATTATTTCACTTTTTTCTACCGAGACCAAATGGATTGGCCTTCAGAGAAATCCTTCCTGAGGTTTTTCATGGGAAAGGAACGCTTTCATCGGCCGATGCCAATGAAGGTAGGTACTCGGCTACTTTGACTTTCCAAACGATTTTCACCACCTTTATCTTTCACCAATGTCGAATTTCTCAAGTGAGTCGGGGAAACTCTTGGTCATTGATTCATGCAGACATTCGACGAAGAAGATTGAGTGGTACCCCAAAAGAAAATGTTCATATATTTTTTTAGGGTGTGTTGAGTGCTCAACACCTTCATCTCTCTATTTCCTCTTTAGTCAGGCAGTCTCCTTTTCTAGACATCCTATGTACAATTTATACATATTCTTGGCTCATCATCCATTACCATATTCTAAAAAAAACCTAACCCTAATGTCGTTAGGTCTCCCTTTCATGAGCGCCTCACATTCTTCCCTCGCACGTGCTACTTTTGCTTCGTTCTCTTCTCTCCAAAAATGGCCTTTTCCCAAAACTGGAACTTCGTCCAACAACATCCATCTAATGGACCTCCCATTTATGTGAGGTATCTAGGGAAAGAACAAGGTGGATGGAATTCATTTTGGCTACAGAGGAAAATGTTTCATTATAGTCAATTCCTTCAACTTGGGAAAATCCTTTGGCAACTAACCGAGCCTTATGTCTTTCAACACTTCCATATGATGCATACTTAGTTCTGTATACCCATTTGCATATGACAAGTTTTCTTCCTTTTGGAAGAGGTACAAGATCCCAAGTATCGTTTTCCATTAAAGAAATATCTCTTCATTCATTGTTGTATCCCAATATTGATGACCTGAAGCTTATGCAAGTGTCTTTGGATCATGAGTCTCTGAAACTTGAGCCAAAAGAGAAGAGGCTCACTGGAACTGTGAACGTGTTTGATGTTGATCTGAAGGATCACCAACAAGATCACCAGCTTCTTCTCGTGCTGAATAGACCCATGTAGGAAGCGGTGGATCTGGTGTTGGTTCAGGTTCAATGGACTCATCAAGAGGAAGGTGAGAAGGCGGAGGTGGATTTTCATCCTCATTGTCATCATCTGAAGAAGAAACCAGAATAGGAATAGAAGAAGGCACAAATGTTGAATATGGATCGCAGGACAAAGAAGGCACAATCATCAAATTAGGCTCACAGGCCAAGATATTTTCATCAAATTTAACATCTCTTCTAATAATAATTTCATTACAATGTGGTTGGAGAATTCTATAACCTTTGACGTCTTCAGAATAACCAAAACATATGCACTTCTCACTTTTTGGTTGCAATGATTTCCTTTTCTCATCAGGGATGTGAGCCCATGCTATACTTCCAAATACATTGAACTGACTTACATCTGATTTAATTTTAGTCCAATCTTTTTCTGTTGTTATATTTTTAAGAGCCTTTGTAGGAGTGTGATTTACTATAAAATTTTCACAGTTGATGGCTTCCACCCAATACTTTAGACTCAATATCTTAGATTGGATCATACAATTAGCCATTTCTTTTAATGCGTGGTTCTTTCTCTCAGCAGCACCATTTTGTTGTGGTGTATATGGAACAGTGTGTTGCATTTGGATTCCCTATGTAGTGAAGTAACTTGTAAAATTATTGTTCACATATTCTCCTCCATTAGTTTTTCTTAACCTTTGAATTTGATGTCCAGATTGCTTTTCTACAAGGTCCTTGTAGGCCAAAAACTTGTCAAAACCTTTTCTCTTAAGTTTTAAGAAGTAAACCCAAGTACATCTGGAAAACTCATCAATGAAAGTTGAGAAATACTTGCACCCAGAAAAATAAGGAGAAGAAAGTGGACCACACAAGTCACTATGAACAAGTTGCAAAGGACCTGAGGCATGCAAGAGGCACATTTTTCAAAATTGTCCTGATGATGTTTGTCGAGAACACAACCAAAAAAAACACCATCTCTACATGAAACAAGAGAAAGAATAGTCACCATCTATTGATTACATAGTTGTTTCAATGAACGATAGTTTAGATTACCAAACTACTCATGCCAAAGTTTGTTCAAGTCATCGCTATGATCAACAAAACATGATGGAAAATATGATGACCCAAAGTTTTCAAACTTGTGCAACCTAGTAATATCATCAGCAATTCCAGTTGCAAGAACATGCTTAGGATCTTTTAGATCCTTGATTGCAACTTGGTGAGGTGAAAACTCTACGGTTTTACCTTCACCTGAATGAGTGATTTGATATATTGATACAATGTTACAAGAAAGACATGGAACACATAATACATCATTGAAATGACCATTATCTACTTGAATTGTTCCATATCCTACAACACTAAGAGATCTATCATAACCAACAAATATTTTATTGGTGTTACTTTCATTTAGAGCATAAAATATGTCTTTATCCTTAGCCATATGATAAGATTCTCTAGAATCAATAAGCCACTCATCAAAAGAAGAATAAGTAGAAGTTGCATTGAAAGAGAAGCCAGAAGTAGAAAGTGCATGTCCATGAGAACAAGAAAAAAAAGAAGTAGAATAAGTATTGATGTTTTGCTTCTTCATTGTTGCTTCTAAAGCTGCCATCTTCTTGAAACATTTGGACTCATCATGACCATCTTTATCACAAAAGTTGCAATGTTTATCAGTCTTCTTATTTTTAGATTTGTCTCCTTTCTCACCATTAGGAGTTGAACCTATTTGAGTGGGTTTGGGACCATTATGTTTCTTGTTGCTATGGCAAGGATTTTGCTTCTTTGGATTCTTGTGTTTATCTTTCTATTGGGAAACTAAGGCTTTGTTGGAGGTACCTGCAGTGTTGATCACTCCAATTTATACAAGATTATATTTATCTCTAATCAAAGCAGCACAAAAGGACTCAAGGGTGGTTTTTTGATAATATTTCCCTAGATCCTCTCTCATGGCATAAAAGTTAGATACAAACATAAAATATGCATGACCTAGATTAGAAATAATAATATAGATGCAACACTCTTCCTCCAGCTTTATCTCACATTCTTCACATAAAATTCTGAGTGTTTTAAACTTAGATAGATAGTCTTCAATGAAAGAAAAATCATTTGGACTTAAAGTCAATATTTTATTTTCTAATTGATGTGCTCGAATAATATTGTGTTTACAAAACACAGATTCAATCTTTTCCCAAGCTTCATCAGGGTCATCAATTTCTTTAAAGTGTAACCTCAAATCAGGAGAGATGGACATTTTGATCAGTCTGCGTGCTTTGTCACTCCTATTAGCCCATTTGACTTTCTTATCAGCATCAGTGGGTTCTTTTTCCTTTCTAAAGGTAATCTTGTACAAGCCTTTACTTCTTAATAAATCCTCCATATGGGATTTCCATTGGAAGTAGTTGGTGTTGGTAAGAAAAAGATTATTGGAAAAATCCATATCAAATATGTAGATAATATGGTTTTAAAAATTGAAAGTGATGATTTGGATGGAAACATCTCAAAAAAATAGGTGGTTTTAAAAAAAATGGCACTGAAAACGGACTTCGGATGTGAAATTTATGCCCTTTTAAAAAAAGACGTAAATGGTAACTAAAGGACCACGTGGTGGTGTAAGTTGCTTTATGAAGTGGCCCAATTTTATAAAAATAAGTGAGGATCAATTTTACAATGAAGTTACTATATAAAACAAAGTTGCATGCAAAATAAATAACTCTAAAATAAAATATTAAAGCTACTTATAGTGATTCACTTTTATACTTGAAGTGAAATACACTTTACAATGGAGCATGAACTTTTTCAAAANCGAGATCTTACTAAGAGTTTTATAGACATCATAGATATATAATAAATCAGTGTTTCCATCCATGCCTCCATAAATCTAGTATAATCAAGGTTAGAATGCCTTGCTTTGGTTCAAATCTAAGATAGCCCAAATAGGAGAGCAATTGTTGCAGGTTTACAACTTGAGACTTAGCCACTTAAAAGGAAGAGTTAGTTCCCCTCCACTCCTTCATATACGCTGAGGACAATAATGATCAATTACTGCCCAATAATTTAATGAAGACATAGGGTTTTGTTCGAGCGATAGAGAACAGTCTTCTGGAAAATGGCTACCTGAATTTGTTGTCGGCGGTAACGGCGGACTTCTTGTTGCAGATAAGTCAGAGAGATTCCCCTGACAGGACTGACGATACTATCAAGGGCCATTTGAACGCGTTCTCTCGATAATCAATTGCCTCTGGCTATGTAGAGAATCGAAGCAATGCAGAGTCGGGTGGATCAAAGGATCATCTAGACGCAGGAGCTGTATTTGTCTTGGAATCCAAAGGGAATTGGTTACATGCCGGTTACCATTTAACGACGTCCATAGTATCTCTAGCCCTGTTGAGTTTTCCATTGGCATTTACAGCATTGGAATGGTTTGCGGGCATTTTGTGTCTCATAGTTGGAGCCGCCATCACATTTTATTCATACAATCTCATATCTGTAGGGCTGGAGTGCCAGGAATTGGAGGGAAACCGCCACCTTTGTTTCAGAGACGTGACCAGGACAGACCTGATCATGTAGACATGCCTACACTTGAGATTTATCGTGACAGGGAGAGGAGCGTATCAAGATACAATCAATTCCGATGTAATATGCTTATGATTCCCATTTCGTGATGGGCGGACCTTACAGATGATAAGGAGGCTATCAAAACCCTACTAGAGGTTTATAGTAATGACAACATGATGGCAGAAAATAAGATCATAGGTTATGCAATCAGCGCAACAGCTTTCTTTATCCTTTTGCTCATGGCATCACGTCGATTGGAAGAAGATCGATTTTTTACCAGTGATTTTAACAAGGAAGTACATACAGAGAAGGATGGCCTCATAAATCACTTGAAGAGCCACCAAAAACAGGTGCTAGAAAGAGAATATGTTGATGGGTCAGCTGTTATGTCAGATATGAAATTAAGAGATGACAAGCAGTTGCAAAAATTTCTAGAAAACCTAGGAGTTGTGGAAGAAGCTTATCGGCTTCAGATTTTGGACTTGGAACAAAGTTTAAAAAATGTTAGCAATGAAAAGGACAAAGCAATGCGTAACTTGGCTAGACTTAAGCAACATCTTTTGGAGAAGGAGCTGGAAGATTCAGAGAAAATGGATCAAGATAGTGCACGCATAACAGAACTTCAAGCACGACTAGATGCTAGAAATGACCGTGTCCTGCAATTGGAGAAATTTCTTGCACTTGCAATAGAAAATCAAGAAGAAATTAAGAAAAACAACATTGATGAACTGCAAAAGGAAAATAAAGTGATTTCTGATCTAAGGCAAAAACTTGCAGGCTGTGTCAGTGTGCTTGAATCGAAAAATGTTGAGCTTCAGAATCTTCAAACTATTCTTGGGCAATACTATGCTGAGAGTGAAGCAAAGGATCGTGTCTTTGGTGAGCTAGCTTCTGCAAGGGAATAAATCATCAAACTTTCTGAAGGTTTAAAGGCTACGAACCATGGAATTGAGTTGAAGAATAAAGAAAAAGGAGAAATTCTAGATAAGCTGGCATTAGCAGAAAGGAGATTATCAGAGAGCCAACAGAAGGGTGGAAAATTAAAAGAGGAGATTTTGAGGTTACGACGTGCATTAGAGAAGAGTGTGACACGTTTGAACAGGATGTCGTTAGATTCAGACTATCTTGTTGATAGGCGTATTGTGATAAAATTATTTGTGACTTATTTTCAGTGACAACACAGCAAAGAGGTTTTAGATCGCATGGGAAGGACACAAGGAGAAAGTTGATTTCGTGTACCTGACTCATCCTCAAGACTGTTATTTTTCATATATATTGAATAATGATTATAGAATTGATGGGCAACCAGGGAGGAATCCATTATAGCTGCAGGGATCATTCTGTCCATTTGTCAAAGTCATTGGTAGCAGTTCGAGTAGCCTGCAGAGCCTACGACAAAACACCTAGCAGTCGAAATTTTCCACGAAGAGGAACCGTTTCCGATTCCCAGAACACTAAGAGTTTTGTTTTAGATTTTCCTCTTTTAAAAGAGGGAAGATGTAATAGAAGAAAAGGCAGGAGGGGCACGGATGAGCACAGCACTGGGGGGAAGACCTCTGTCAAGAGGGTTTCATTGTAATCTGAGTTATTTTGTAAGCCATTAATGGAGTAATAAAGATGATTTTTTCCTTGTGACTGTGAGATTCATCATGGTTGATTTCTTTCAGCATGTTTTCTTCTCCTTCAGCTGTGTTAAATTTGTTTGGAATTTATTTTGATATGCTCCTTACTCACAGTTGATGTGTTATCATTTCTTTATGTCTTCCTTAATCCATCACGATTGCAGTACATTTTGTTTTCTTCTAACCGATGTGCTTCGTTATACTTTAGTACGACCACTACTATAACGAAAGGATTTGGGTTTTCTGTAATTGTTTATTGTCTTTCCTCTGCACCAGCTATCAGCGGTGTAAGACCAATCTGCATTTTTAGAATGCTGCATATATCCTTTGCTATGTCAGCCTTTCCTTTTTCTTTCTGCTACCGCATCATGATTTATCAAAGCGTTGAAAGATAGACTTACTTTGCCTCACTTTCTGCAAGTTATTTGATCTCTGCTATTGTCTCTTTTTCTTGGTTTTCATTTGAATCCATGCCCAATGGACCATTTCCCTAGTTTAACCCCCAAACTCCAAAAATCCAAGACCATCATTCACCCACAAATCTGCCCATCTTTTTCACGTTTACTTCAATTTATTTTGTGACATTTTTCGAGAGATCCCTCTCGGATTGGAAGAGGCCAGCTCCCAATCCAAAGTGGTTCGAGGTTGCCTCGGGATTGATTTGCTGCAACCCATTTCAGTTCTGAGTGTCAACACCTTCGACTCTTCACGGTACTTTGAACGACGAACTTCCTCTTTTGATCGTAGGAGATCACATAGATGTATGATACTTTGTCTACCGGTTCTGGTATCTGTTGATCTCCCCATGAGAGGTTGTTTCTCAATCTACGCATGGTGTATATCTTCTCAGGAGTGGGTTCTCGAATTTCTTCGCTCTATTTTTTGGATCTGGCCTCTACTTGTAGTTCATTTGGGACTTCAATATTGGTCATAATGGAGGCATCGGGTACAGACTCATTGATTACTTGCTCGTCGGCTGTAGAAATGTCGATTTTCTTTTGTGGAGTTTCGCCACTCGGTCTTTCTCCTGCTTCCTATTTGTCGGACTCTCTTGTGTCGAGGCCACCTTCAGACCCTATTTCCATTTGTAAGGCCTTGTTTTCTTAGACCTCAGGCTCAGGGGAAGTAGTTTTCTCAAGACCTTTTTCCTCTTGGACTTGCACCGGGGTGTCGAGGGCAGGTTCCGAACTCTCATGGTCACTGTAAATATGTATAAGAGTGCTCAAGGGATTGGGCACTTGTGTCTCTATCAAGACCCGACCTATCTCTAGTTGAGTTGTCCCTTCTTCCGAAGGATCGATTGATGATGTTGTGGTTTTCAGGGTTACCTAACCCATGGGCATTGTTGGGGATTGTGGACCCAGGATCATTTGACTCTGTCGCGATGCTTTTAAAATTAGTTGAGACTTCAGGTCCTATGAAAAGATACGAGTCATCCTGCATCCATTTCATTAGAAACTTGGTTTTCTAAAGAAACAATGTACCCCTTTCTCATACATCTTGATCTTATGGAAGATCCATGATTTGTACCAGGGATTCCTGGTGAGTTCCTGCAGCTTCAATGTCTTCTTCGGGATCACTTATTTCTTCATCCAATTCATATGCAACTTCTCCTCCCGGGTGTCATCTAATTTATTGAACTACCTACTCCAAAAATGTTGCTTGTTCTTCGTGGATCATAGCTCTAAACCTGGTTCCTTGAGGATCATCTCTTCCAGACACCACCATATTCCAGTCTTGATCATTTTCAGTAAATATTTCATCTTCGAACTGGTCATGGGCATAGGGCCAACAGGATGATACCTACGACGCGTGCAGTAGAACCAATCCCTTGGGATCGTGTTTGCAAAATTGGCCATTTTTGAAACGAAATTCCAATTGACCTAGACCGAGTTGTTTATCATGCAAGATATCTTTGACCATGCAAAATCCGATATGAAACCCATACGGTATGAAAGATCTCTTCTTGTATTTCACTAAAGTTGCATTGTATCCTTGCAGGATGGTTTGATATCAAATTTCCCCTAACACTAGCCGGTCGGGAACATAAATGGGTAATAAGTGGGGTGCCCCTGTGGCACCAAAAACTCTGATGTAGGTTTCTCGTTCATCTAAATACTAGTGGCCAATTTTGGTTATAACCTTCTTTTCTTCATCTGACAATCTAGGGCATTCTTTCCTGAAGAGAAAGAAGTATGTGTGTGCAATAAACTGATCGAAGATAACAGTATAGGTTTTCTTGTACCTATTGTCCCATAGGATGTTGAAGTATACATGGACCGCGACCTCCGAAGAGTGCCAATTCAGGTTCATCCTGATGAAAGCATTCCTGGCACAGATGGTGTCCAGTAGATATGAGGCCATGTAGTAGGTGGGGGTATCTCCCTCCTTTGGCACTTGAACCTGTTTTATGTAGGGGCTCAACTGCTTGGAGATGATGGCACCCCAATTGAAGCCTGTGCCTGAAATGGAAATTGTAAAAGCCAGAGGCATCCAAGCCTCTGAAAATAGGGAGCATTCTTTCTCCCCATGTAACCTGCAGAGTAGATCCATGAGATATATGTATGGTTCCTTGATATTGGTTGTTGGATACCAGCCAGCAGTCCGATTTGTGAATTTTTTGTCTTCTCTCCACCAAGACGACATGATTTTTCTGGTATCGTGCGACACATAGAAACTCAAGACAAAATCAGTGCTCAGGTTTAGCTCTGAATCTTTGAGCTTATAGTAACTCTAAACCTCTGATGGCAGGAATACTCCGACACATTCTTTGTTATCATCATTGATCAAACATTTTTGGGCATCAGTGTGGTCAATAATCCACTTCAGGAGCTCGATGCAAGGAAAGACTGGAGACTGGCTTGCCACCATGTGCAGATAAGCTTTGCGAATGTTAGGGAGGACTTCGTCGTCGAGTTTCCTTGTTTTAGGATCACTATGCAGGGTATATTCAAGAGGTTCTTCTTTCTTGATTTTCTTGAAAAATTCTTCCCAGCGAGGAAATGCCATCTTGGCTCCAATGTTTTCCTCTGTATCTCTGAAAGATGGGGGCTGGACAAAGGGATCCTTGGTCATTCTCTTAATGACAGACAGTAGATTGGGAGAGAATTCTAATTGTTTCACAACTGATGGGGAGGATCCTTCTCCTACTTCTAATTCTTGCATCTTAGAGGCTCTCGTGGATTTTCTGGTGGAAGGCTTCTTCAGAGGCATTGTTCCTACAATTTAAAATGTCATTTGAACATGCGTACAGATCAGCGTTGGGTGTTGACATGTAACAATGAAATGCATGAAAACCATTAGCATATACATACCTATAACGCTTGCTATGACAATTTCTTAATACTCACTAAACTTTGGGCATTTTCTTTCGGGTTGTTGGCTTCACTCTTTTGTTTGTTCTGAATTTATTGCTATGTAGAATGGGGCCATGCACAATGAATCAACCAGGATATAACTAGAGAGGTACTACCAGTCATATCGATCATTTAATATGAGTATTAAATGTAAATTCAAAATAAATTACCCTCAAATTTCTGCAAATAAACTTTAACTAGTTGACGGGGGAGGCATGGGAGAAGATAGATTGTATCGGTGGGTTTAACGGATTCTTGTGATTCATGCACGAATTAGTAACTAATGCACGATCTATGAATCAACTACCATCTTTGAATGTGGCATTTCTGACACATAAGGAGGTAAAACGTCTCGTCGCATCACATCACTCCGACGTAGGGATCGAGGATCGAATGTTTACTCCTTACCTTTGCGTAGTGTTCATTATTTCACTTTTTTCTACCGAGACCAAATGGATTGGCCTTCAGAGAAATCCTTCCTGAGGTTTTTCATGGGAAAGGAACGCTTTCATCGGCCGATGCCAATGAAGGTAGGTACTCGGCTACTTTGACTTTCCAAACGATTTTCACCACCTTTATCTTTCACCAATGTCGAATTTCTCAAGTGAGTCGGGGAAACTCTTGGTCATTGATTCATGCAGACATTCGACGAAGAAGATTGAGTGGTACCCCAAAAGAAAATGTTCATATATTTTTTTAGGGTGTGTTGAGTGCTCAACACCTTCATCTCTCTATTTCCTCTTTAGTCAGGCAGTCTCCTTTTCTAGACATCCTATGTACAATTTATACATATTCTTGGCTCATCATCCATTACCATATTCTAAAAAAAACCTAACCCTAATGTCGTTAGGTCTCCCTTTCATGAGCGCCTCACATTCTTCCCTCGCACGTGCTACTTTTGCTTCGTTCTCTTCTCTCCAAAAATGGCCTTTTCCCAAAACTGGAACTTCGTCCAACAACATCCATCTAATGGACCTCCCATTTATGTGAGGTATCTAGGGAAAGAACAAGGTGGATGGAATTCATTTTGGCTACAGAGGAAAATGTTTCATTATAGTCAATTCCTTCAACTTGGGAAAATCCTTTGGCAACTAACCGAGCCTTATGTCTTTCAACACTTCCATATGATGCATACTTAGTTCTGTATACCCATTTGCATATGACAAGTTTTCTTCCTTTTGGAAGAGGTACAAGATCCCAAGTATCGTTTTCCATTAAAGAAATATCTCTTCATTCATTGTTGTATCCCAATATTGATGACCTGAAGCTTATGCAAGTGTCTTTGGATCATGAGTCTCTGAAACTTGAGCCAAAAGAGAAGAGGCTCACTGGAACTGTGAACGTGTTTGATGTTGATCTGAAGGATCACCAACAAGATCACCAGCTTCTTCTCGTGCTGAATAGACCCATGTAGGAAGCGGTGGATCTGGTGTTGGTTCAGGTTCAATGGACTCATCAAGAGGAAGGTGAGAAGGCGGAGGTGGATTTTCATCCTCATTGTCATCATCTGAAGAAGAAACCAGAATAGGAATAGAAGAAGGCACAAATGTTGAATATGGATCGCAGGACAAAGAAGGCACAATCATCAAATTAGGCTCACAGGCCAAGATATTTTCATCAAATTTAACATCTCTTCTAATAATAATTTCATTACAATGTGGTTGGAGAATTCTATAACCTTTGACGTCTTCAGAATAACCAAAACATATGCACTTCTCACTTTTTGGTTGCAATGATTTCCTTTTCTCATCAGGGATGTGAGCCCATGCTATACTTCCAAATACATTGAACTGACTTACATCTGATTTAATTTTAGTCCAATCTTTTTCTGTTGTTATATTTTTAAGAGCCTTTGTAGGAGTGTGATTTACTATAAAATTTTCACAGTTGATGGCTTCCACCCAATACTTTAGACTCAATATCTTAGATTGGATCATACAATTAGCCATTTCTTTTAATGCGTGGTTCTTTCTCTCAGCAGCACCATTTTGTTGTGGTGTATATGGAACAGTGTGTTGCATTTGGATTCCCTATGTAGTGAAGTAACTTGTAAAATTATTGTTCACATATTCTCCTCCATTAGTTTTTCTTAACCTTTGAATTTGATGTCCAGATTGCTTTTCTACAAGGTCCTTGTAGGCCAAAAACTTGTCAAAACCTTTTCTCTTAAGTTTTAAGAAGTAAACCCAAGTACATCTGGAAAACTCATCAATGAAAGTTGAGAAATACTTGCACCCAGAAAAATAAGGAGAAGAAAGTGGACCACACAAGTCACTATGAACAAGTTGCAAAGGACCTGAGGCATGCAAGAGGCACATTTTTCAAAATTGTCCTGATGATGTTTGTCGAGAACACAACCAAAAAAAACACCATCTCTACATGAAACAAGAGAAAGAATAGTCACCATCTATTGATTACATAGTTGTTTCAATGAACGATAGTTTAGATTACCAAACTACTCATGCCAAAGTTTGTTCAAGTCATCGCTATGATCAACAAAACATGATGGAAAATATGATGACCCAAAGTTTTCAAACTTGTGCAACCTAGTAATATCATCAGCAATTCCAGTTGCAAGAACATGCTTAGGATCTTTTAGATCCTTGATTGCAACTTGGTGAGGTGAAAACTCTACGGTTTTACCTTCACCTGAATGAGTGATTTGATATATTGATACAATGTTACAAGAAAGACATGGAACACATAATACATCATTGAAATGACCATTATCTACTTGAATTGTTCCATATCCTACAACACTAAGAGATCTATCATAACCAACAAATATTTTATTGGTGTTACTTTCATTTAGAGCATAAAATATGTCTTTATCCTTAGCCATATGATAAGATTCTCTAGAATCAATAAGCCACTCATCAAAAGAAGAATAAGTAGAAGTTGCATTGAAAGAGAAGCCAGAAGTAGAAAGTGCATGTCCATGAGAACAAGAAAAAAAAGAAGTAGAATAAGTATTGATGTTTTGCTTCTTCATTGTTGCTTCTAAAGCTGCCATCTTCTTGAAACATTTGGACTCATCATGACCATCTTTATCACAAAAGTTGCAATGTTTATCAGTCTTCTTATTTTTAGATTTGTCTCCTTTCTCACCATTAGGAGTTGAACCTATTTGAGTGGGTTTGGGACCATTATGTTTCTTGTTGCTATGGCAAGGATTTTGCTTCTTTGGATTCTTGTGTTTATCTTTCTATTGGGAAACTAAGGCTTTGTTGGAGGTACCTGCAGTGTTGATCACTCCAATTTATACAAGATTATATTTATCTCTAATCAAAGCAGCACAAAAGGACTCAAGGGTGGTTTTTTGATAATATTTCCCTAGATCCTCTCTCATGGCATAAAAGTTAGATACAAACATAAAATATGCATGACCTAGATTAGAAATAATAATATAGATGCAACACTCTTCCTCCAGCTTTATCTCACATTCTTCACATAAAATTCTGAGTGTTTTAAACTTAGATAGATAGTCTTCAATGAAAGAAAAATCATTTGGACTTAAAGTCAATATTTTATTTTCTAATTGATGTGCTCGAATAATATTGTGTTTACAAAACACAGATTCAATCTTTTCCCAAGCTTCATCAGGGTCATCAATTTCTTTAAAGTGTAACCTCAAATCAGGAGAGATGGACATTTTGATCAGTCTGCGTGCTTTGTCACTCCTATTAGCCCATTTGACTTTCTTATCAGCATCAGTGGGTTCTTTTTCCTTTCTAAAGGTAATCTTGTACAAGCCTTTACTTCTTAATAAATCCTCCATATGGGATTTCCATTGGAAGTAGTTGGTGTTGGTAAGAAAAAGATTATTGGAAAAATCCATATCAAATATGTAGATAATATGGTTTTAAAAATTGAAAGTGATGATTTGGATGGAAACATCTCAAAAAAATAGGTGGTTTTAAAAAAAATGGCACTGAAAACGGACTTCGGATGTGAAATTTATGCCCTTTTAAAAAAAGACGTAAATGGTAACTAAAGGACCACGTGGTGGTGTAAGTTGCTTTATGAAGTGGCCCAATTTTATAAAAATAAGTGAGGATCAATTTTACAATGAAGTTACTATATAAAACAAAGTTGCATGCAAAATAAATAACTCTAAAATAAAATATTAAAGCTACT
>JZKD02S1743657.1:70357-96778 GCA_000966675.3 Picea glauca | reverse complement strand
AATATCCTTAAGAACTATTGTATTTCAAAAAATGAAGGTGCAAATTTGGAACTTGAACCTAAACTAGCACATTTGTTATCAACATAGTGCAGAGATCAAAATCAGGAAAGCAAGGGGTAACAAAAAGGTTCTCTTTACCCCAAAAACCGAGGGACCCTCTTCCAAAACTCTTTGATAATCAATTGTATGTTCAAACTTGACAAGAAAAAAACCCCTTCAAGTAAAGATTAACCTCACAATTCTTTGTCCATGTCTAAAAATTTGTTGGTACAAACCTGAAGTAGAAGGCCATAAATGATTGAATCTACAAATTACCATTGAAGATTGGTATAAAGAAATCAAACATGTAACCTTGGGATCTAAAACCTCCAATTCGGGAACCTCTTCGGATGAAGTTGATGAAGTAGATGATTTATTCCAAACCACATCCTTAAAAGAAATATTTTTTTGAGGATGATAGGCCACCATTCCCCACCACTCCATGCAATTGTAGTTCCAAAATAATAGTCACTACAAGGAGAACACCTTGTAGCTGAGGTTTTTGCAGAACCTCCTCGAAAAACTTATCCCTTCCCTATTTATAGCGGAGGTTGTTAGCGGAGGCGAGCAATCAAAGGTTTTTTTAGTAGTGCGCCTATAAGGTAAATATGCCACAATGCTTCAAATTTAAGGCACACCGGTATCCATTATAAATAAAAAATACAAGCACTGAACAAACTGACCCGATGCACGTGAATATGACACTCTGGTACGTATCCCTATCGTCTGGCGCATCAAGGTAGGGTAAAATAAAAAAAAAAACAATTACCAAACCAATTTTCATTATTACACTTCATTTTGTGCTTCCAAACTCTCTGAAAAGCACCAATTCTCACTTGTCTTCCAAGACTGCCCCATTTGCAATGCTCTACAGTGAGTTTGATAACTCCATTTGTAGATTCCACACATTTCCAAATTTTGGAAATTAACTTGAATTTAATTTCTTCTCTATGGTAAAACCATGCCTTCTTGGGACAAAAGAGCCTAGGTAAATTGTTTATTACCTTCTTTTTGAATTTTTATTGGATTAAAATGTTAAATTGGCCTGCAATTTGGCCCCTTTTATTTTTTTTCAATTCTATGTGATGTGCTTAAACGCTTTAGCTCACCCTGAAGCTGGTGTTTCCTGTAAATATATAGGAAGCATTGTTAATGGTGCATACATGATAATGATACGCACCGGGTATGTTCACAAAATGACACTGCGCCAAATTTAAAAAATAGTCATAACGATGCCTTTTTGGGATGCCCCATGCCCAGTGCATTATAAAACACAACGTATAGCTAAACAAAAAGACAGTGCTCCAAGAAAGATGGAGCATCAGTGCATTCCAATAAAGGAATTGCACCACCCAATTTTCAACATAAAATTTAACCTAGTGGTGCACCAAAGTTACCAACCCGCACCGATGTTGTAAACAACATGGCACTTGGGTGATTATTTAAGAATTTAGCACAGTGATGTGTCTTATGGGATGTGCCATTACCAGTGTGTATACAATAAAAATACGTGTCAATGTTGTGTACAAGATGACACTGCACCAAATTTCAAAAATAACCATAGCTGGTGTTTCCTGTAAATATACAGGAAGCACTGTCAACGGTGCATACATGATACCGATATGCACTGGAGATGTTCACAAAATGACACTGTGCCAAATTTAAAAAATAGTCATAGCGATGCCTTTTTTGGGATGCCCCATGCCCGGTGCGTTATAAAACACAACGTATAGCTAAACAAAATGACGGTGCTCCAAGAAAGATGGAGCATCAGTGCATTCCAATAAATGAATTGCACCACCCAATTTTCAACATAAAAATTAACCTAATGGTGCACCAAAGTTACCAACCCACACCGATGTTGTAAACAACATGGCACTTGGGTGATTATTTAAGAATTTAACATAGTGACGTGTCTTATGGGATGTGCCAATGTCGTGTACAAGATGACACTGCACCAAATTTAAAAAATAACCATAGCGGTGCATCTTCCTGGATGCCTTGTGGCCGACGTGTTACTCAACACAACACACCACTAAACATAACGCCAGTGCTCCAAGAAATATGGAGTCCCAATGCATTCCAATTAATGAATCACACTAACCAATTTTCAACAAAATAATTAATCAAGTGGTGCAACAATGTTAAAAAAACACATCGATGCTATAAATAACATGACACTAGGCTGGTTATTCAAGAATTTAGCCTAGCAGTGCATCTTATGGGATGCACCATTACTAGTGTTTCCTAAAAGACAATGCACCGTACAAAACCTGTCGGTTCTCCAAGGATAATGGAGCCCTGGTGCATTCCCTTTGACTGATCACACCACCCATTTTTCAACACATAACATTCATTGTAGCGGTGCATCAAGATCAACAAAATGCATTGGTTCTCATAACCACACTAGAAAAAATATTTAACGACCTATCATAGCGGTGCATTAATAAACATAATGCACCGCTAAATAGAACGTTGGTGCTCCAATACGACTAGACAACCGATTCCTTCACATTAACACATCACAACACCTAATTTGTGAGAAAAAAATTAACTTATCAATGCACGTGGGTCTACCAAACACACTCGTGTTGTAAATAGCACGACATCGACCAAATATTTAAATATTTATCATATTGGTGTGATTTATGGCATGCCTCGTTATAGGTGTGTCCAAGTATATTAAATGCACCGATGTGCACAACACAACACCATGCCAAACATTTAATATGTGACATATCGATGCATCGTACAAAAGGACCTGTGATCAGTGCCATGTATATCACCTGTAACGTCCCCAACCATCTAGGCTAGGCCACGCCACATAATCTTTTTCCTCTGATATCATTATTAACTAAATTCCCTACATATGAACATAATTATGCAAGCTAACAACATACAGTCCATGCATTATTATGAACAATTACAACAAACAAAATTAAACATATTATACACACAAATTAACATGTAAATACACATAAAATAACACTTATCTTTGAATTGAATTCACTGACTGAATATAGAGCTTAGACATTCCTCCTAGCCATAGAATTTGTTTTTCATAAACTCTCAACAACATGTCACGACCCCCGAGCTAGGGCTATGACTCCCCTAGGGCAAAGGTTACCTAAACCAAATTAAGGTCAGCCCAACCACATAATAAAACACATGATTAGGTGCCAACTCCATCAAAAGTTCCCAGCTCACAACCTCTCATTCCCCACAACTTATCCCACCATAGGAAGTGTACCCCTTCTCTGTTCAATAGTCCTTCGACTGTCCCACTTCCTTTTTAGGGCTTCAACAACATGCCAACCAGAAAGTCTTAGAGCTATACGACACTTGGAACACAAGGTTCCTCAAAGATTTCAACAGTCACCAGACCAACACACAGGGAAAACTATCCTTGTAAAATTTCTCACCCAAGGGAATGCTTCACAAGCATGACAACCTACTTCTTTGACCCAAACCCCCAAGGATTTACTAGGTAACAGTTAGCTTCACAACTCTCTTAGTAAAGGTACATATGATTGATGGAATAAGTGACTGAATGATGGGATCGCACTAATTCCCAAAAATATATTTCCATGCTCATAACTTGACACTTGTCACCTTATGAACTAACTTTGACCCCACTTGGTGACTCGTTCCCAACCTTTAGGAACTTAGGATAAAATAATATCACATGACTTTTGACTTAGGAATAATATTATTTTATTCCTTGGCTTAATCCCCCTTGACTTAACCCCTCTTAGACCCTTATCCCCCTTTGCCTCCCATGGAGTCCTAGCCCCCCATACTCTTTCGTTTGACTTAGTCTGCAACAGTGATGCATTTTATTAATATATCCGGGTGTGATTACATATTACAATGATAGGCTCGTTGGCCTTTTTAGCATCTAGGCTCTCTGGCCTAATAATCACAAAGGCACTCTGGCCCAAAACTTCCTAGCTCACTATCCTATAAAGTATATGTACATTTACAATTGGGGTTCAGCCTAGGGGTATTACATTCCCCTCCCCCTTATTTATGCACTGTCATCAATGCATTATATATACATGTACAAGAAAAATTCTTCAAAAATCTCCAAAACAGTGCAGGTACTGCTCCCGCATGGCATCCTCATGTTCCCACGTTGCATCTTCGGGACGATAAAAGGTCCACTGGACCTTTACCAGCTCTATTGCACAATTTTAGAGTAGCTTGACTTTCCTTTCCAATTTTCACACCGGTTGAACTTGAAAGTCACCTCTTTGCTCCACCTGAATCACATTCCAATAAATTACATGATTAGCATCAGGTGCATACTTTTTAAGCAAAGAAACATGAAACACATTATGTATGCATATGGATGTAGGAATTGAAAGCATGTATGCAACATGACCAATCCATTCTAGGATCTCAAATGATCCAAAATATCTTGCTGCCAACTTTCGACAGCTCCCCAATTTAAGTGAACTCTTTTTAGCTTTCAGTTTTAAGAAGACATGCTCACCCACTTTAAATTCTCTGTGCATTTTTCCTTTGTCTATACAATTATTCTTCCTATCCTGACACTAGTAAATTTGGGTCATTTTTCGACGGTAATTTCGACGCTCGTGCGACATTCTGTCGTGGATATGACGACGAATATTAGACCCCCCAAACGTCGTATCACATGTCATGGAAATTGTGATGGCATAAGGATATCGTTGCCTGAGAGACGACCTAAGGATGTCGTATCGCTGTCATTGTGAGGGAGACAAACTTCCTAGGTCGTTTCCTGTGATATGACTTAAATTTCACGTTTTAGGATAGAGGACCGCTTTAGGTCGTCGCACGTGGGACGACCTAAATAGGTCATTGCACGAAAGAAAACCTAAATAGGTCGTCGTACGAAAGATGACCTAAAGATGTCGTTGCCCGAAAGACGACCTAAAGATGTTGTCACACGAAAGACGATCTAAAGAGGTCGTCACACGAAAGACGACCTAAATAGGTCGTCGCACGAAAGACGATCTTAGGTCATTGCCCGAGAGATGAACTATTGAACGAATCTGGGTGACAAAGTTTCAATACCGTCAACGAAATATCAATACCATAGACGAGAAAAATCGTCACGAGCACAACGAGATCTGAGTATTTAAAAAAAAATGAGATTAAGATTAACAAAATATCTAATGCATACAAGGTTCATCCGAATTATTTTCGGAACAAAATGAAAGCAGAGATATTACAATTAGATACACATAAAAATTTCTAGAAACAAATAAATACAACAATACATGATTTCTATTAATGAAAGAAATGTACAGAGACTATAAAAATATAGAGTGCAAGACTCACTAGAATGGTGGCATCTTTATCTCTAAGAAGAGATGTGACGATTATGATCATTCGCAAGAAGATGATTACAATGAGGTTCTGAAGGCCTTTTTATGATAAACATGAATGCCAAAACCCTAGATATCCAAAAGCCTAACCCTGGGAGATGAAGCACCAAAAGTCATGTGGGCCCCATTGGGGTAAGTTAGTGCATTAACTTTATAGGGTCATAACTTTTGCATACGATCTTCATTTTAGGTGTGTGATAGCCTGTTGGAAAGGTCTTTTAGAGAAATACACATTATGCCGTCAAAATATGACTTTGGCTACAATTTGAATGTGGCAAGCCAAGAAAACACTCTTTAGATCGCCAAAACGGCCCTGGAAGTACAGAAAGATGTATTGACATGAAAACTTCCAAAATAAGCCAGTTGGAATAGATGGGCAGCCACCATTATCCACCTAGATGCTGTGTAAGTCTTTAGGAAAGCCCTGTAAGTGTAGAACCCACAATTACAAAGAAATGTCCCCATTATAGAGAAACATGTTGAACTGAAAACTGTCAAGATGAGCCAGTTGGAATTTGGAACAGGTGGGTGGCCACCAATATCCACCTGGATCAAAGGAGGAATTGCCTAAAGAATTTGACAATTATTGATATTCAATATGAAGGATATCTAAGATTACAAAGTGACATAAGATTATGTACTAGGGAAGACACGAAGGATAATTAATGCAACCATATGCCCAAGAAGAAGAAAAAATAGTTTAAGGAACTGACAAGTGAGAAGGTTTTCAAGACACATGGTACGCCATATAAACCGTATTTAATAAAATGGAGGGACAAAATTATAGAGGAAAGCACTTGGAGTTTTGAAGATAAGTATCAAAACCTTCACGAGGGGAATCTAGAGGTAGATGTAGAGCAATGCACACAATTTGAACAAAGGCACACAAGTTTTTATTGGTAAGGAGAATTTGATGCAAGAGCATTGTTGATAGGARARAAGGCATTTGTGCATCTAGGCACAAAAGGRGAGGATGTGCRAACATGTGTGAGATTTGAMATATGTGTGCAAGGTAGCAATGAGCAAGATCCAAACAAGATATGTAGGGGGAAGTAAACACATATGAAGGTTGGGCAAGGCATAACTAAGGATGGYGCACAATAAGTAGGTTCAAGGGTAGGATGCATAGAATAAGGTTTGGMACATGAAGGTGTGCAATGTAGTTGAAGGGATTCACAAGGAATACCAATAGTAATTTATAAAACCATCAAGAAGGAAGCMTTTACAACCTACATATGGATGTGTTAGTTATATGCTAGTGGTGGAGACATCTATAAAGGTGYAGATCTTAAAGGATATTAGGTTGGATGGCATCATTAATGAGGAGACTCATACAAKATGAGAGGACATGAGTAAGAAGAGAGATTAAAAGAAGAAGAGGAATATTGGTGCAAAGAAGAAGGTTGAAGGTTAAGTTACATGGATTGATATCTGTGATAATTTTAGAGGCTAAAATTTCAAGTAAGGTGTTAAGGCGCAAAGTCATTTTATATGTAAATATGATTTATTAATGAGAATGAGTGGATTAGTTTTGTTATTCTCTCTCTATCAATGATATTCATGACTATTTCTTTTCCACTTTTATACACTATATATTTACTATATTGTTGTATTTTGTTGTATAACATACATGGTTTTGCAGAGTTCTTAAGATTGGCTCACATAGTGAGATAAGGAAGGGGACCATTTGGAATTCCTTGCATAATCGAGTGTTATTAGAAACAATAAGAAAATGACATAGGGTAGAACTACACTCATGTACAAATGGATTTTTTCTCACATCGTTATACTCTCCAAGAGCTTTATGCAACTCTTCCCCTAAGCACTTGGATCTTATGATATCTCCAAGATCTTTATGAAACTCTTCCCCTAATAAATTGGCTCGTATGATATCACTTGGTTAGTCTAGAAGTCATTCATGAAGTTTTTTTTTTAAATATTTGAGGCATGCAAAAAGGTCCTACACTAATGTGGCTTGAAGTAGATTTGGTTTAATTTCATGGAGACTTACTTTGGATTAGAAGTCTCTCTGTAATGTTCCTTGCACTTGGTTTCCTTCAAGTTGAAGTGATCTTATCTCTTTACAATTGAGTGGCATCCATACAAATCATGTTGTTTCTTGCTTCTACATAAAACAACACGCTTCCACAAAATGTTACTTAGGGCTCACGATTGTTTTGTTTGCGGCATGCATTTTAATAGAAAGTTTTATTAGTCTCAATGTTCTTATTGCCCCAAGTTTATATATGACGCAAACCCCCACCTCAGAAGGGTCTGCTTGACCTCTCGGTCTTTGGATCTTTAAATTCCCAAGTCGAAATGGCTTCTCGGTCCCTGTTGGAACCTTCAAGACTTAATGACCACAGGTCCTTTTCTAAGCTCTGCCCGTGCATACATGCACTTAGACGTGAGCCTCCACTCCATGTGACCACTGGCGTGACCACAACCTTAACCCAAAAGACGTGTCGGGTTTCACGATGTCGGGACTTTTGTTGCAAGGCACCCCGACTCCTCCGATTCTCGAAATGTCGAAATGTTGATATTTCGGAGCGCCCAATCGACAGTTCACACTCCTCGGGATCTAATGATTGTTATCTCTCCTGATCTTGCGAGTGTTGAAAGACACTCGGTTTTATCCTCTCTGCTAATCTATTAGATCCAACGGTCCATGAAAAATCATTGTTTCTCCCTCCGAGAATTTCAACCCTCCATTCATGCTCTCGATGTTTCCTGGCCAAACAATTGGCATCAACCCTCCCGAGCTTGGTTTCTGTGAGGTGACTTCGACCCTCGTCTATCCTTTGAACTTTCCAAGTCTCTATCCCTCCTGAGATTGATTCTGGCTACAAACTTGAGGGTTCTAAGGGATTCTTGCACGCACTTCTAGCGGCTCTCACGATAATCTCTGATTATATGATATCTCCCAACTCTGCGCACTCCTTGCGATAGAAGTTCTTCAACCACTCACTTGGTTGGAAAAGTCTAAGACTTTGACTTGACTTGCGCACACCTTGCATGGCTGTGTGCTATACTTGCACTTCTGTTGGTATAAGAACAAATCTATCTCTCCTGAGATTTTCTGAGGTAAAACTTAGAATCTTGTCAATGCACTCCTTGCAGACCTTCACTGCACTCCTTGCAGGAATTCTCAAGACAAGAAGAAATTGAAACTTACACTCCCCCTCTCACAGATTTCATACATTCAACATGAAATCATACACAGAAAGCATTGAAACAAATGCATAACAAATCATATAAGAAAACTGTAAACATACCATTCAATAGATGCAAACAGTAACCATAACAACACCATGAAATTGGGTCAAAGCATTCTTATATCAATTCAAGGGCTCATGTACATGGTTTCTATAGCAACGACTATATGCTCAAACAACTTATACAATCTTTGTTCTTCTCTACTCTCCTATGCTCTCTTTCTCTACAAATTCTCCTCTCTACAATTGAGAATAATCATACAAGACATACGAGGGAGCTTTCTTGAGTTTTCCCTCCTACGACTCTAAGCTATCTTATCAAAATTAAAGACTACAACTACTTTACATTTATTACACTAAATGCCTCCAACCAACAGATGAGAGCAATGCTCAAGATCTGCATTACAATTCCCAAAACATTTAAGAACAATTACATCCTCCCAACTATTACATTAATGTTTCATCTTTAAATTTCAAAACGTCTTCAAAATGCACGCTGGTGTGTATCCAACTATCCTCCACTTGCACTTTGCTAGCGATGGTCCTGCATCATACTCCTCTGGATGAAAAATTCATGGACTCATGTACATGAGCTCCTGCATCGTCTGTCCATGTTTTTGGATATCTACTTCTCTTTCCCAACTGACATCCTCAATTGGGTGTCCCTTCTATTTTATCAAATATTCAAAATATGTCTTCTTCTGGGTGTTCTTACCAACTCTCTGATCAATGATCTTTTCCATCTGCGGCTTCTCAGCTACAAACATCTGCTTGAACCAATGAACTTCCTTTTGATTCTCTTCTTCTCTCGCTTCATCTACTCTATAAGGATACAGATCTACTATGTTGAATATGGGTCATATGCCCACATCATTTGGCAATTCTATTTCATAAGCATTTGCCTCAAATTTCCTCAAAATCTTACACGACCCTATCTTTTTCATCTTCAACTTATTATATGTTCCCCTTGGGAACCTCACTTTTCTTAGATGTGTTAAGACTAAATCTCCCACTTCGAATTGAAGCTCTCTTCTGTGTTGATCTTCTCTACGCTTGTATTCATGGTTGGAACTCTGCAACCGCTCTTTAATCTTACTTTGGAGCTCCTGCATCTCTGCTGCAAAATCTTCCACTCCAGCGATTCTTAACTCATTCTGCTCCAAGTCTCTCAACTCAGATACTCCTCTTGGCTGCATTCCATACATTATCTAGAATGGGATCTGTCCCGTGCCTCTATTAGGTGAGTCATTATATGCAAATTCCACTTGCGACAAAATCTAATCCCACTGACTATGATGTTCAAATACTAAACTCCTCAATAAGTCTCCCAAAATTTGATTTACTACCTCAGTCTATCCATCTGTCTGAGGGTGATATGCTGAGCTAAAAGATAGATTCATTCCCAGATTCTTCCATAGTGTCCTCCAGAAATGACCAACAAATTTGGTATCTCTTTCTGAAACAATACTCTTGGGTAAACCATGAAGTCGAACAACTTCTTTGAAAAATAGATTTGCAATGTGTGTTGCATCACTGGTTTTCTGACATGGAATAAAATGTGCCATTTTTGAGAATCTGTCGACTACCACGAATATGGAATCACAACCTCTCTATGTCCTTGGCAGTCCTAACACAAAATCCATGCTTACCGCATCCCACGACCTCTCTGGTATTGGCAATGGTTGATACAACCCAGTATTCTGTCTTTTCCCCTTTGCATGCTGGAAAATTCTACATCTGTTCACAAATTTCTTGACATCCATCCTCATCCCTAGCCAATAATAAAAACTGTTCCATTGCGCAAATGTTTTATCATGGCCGAAATGTCTAGCCAATCCTCCACTATGCTTTTCCTTCAAAAGGTTTTCTCTCATAGAACTCTTCGGGATACACAACTGATTTCCTTTAAACAACAGTCCATCCTAAATTAAATATTCAATCCATTGGATTCTATCTATCAGAACAGGATTCTCAGATTCTTCATAAGCGTCCTTGAAATCTGAATCATCTTTGTACATGTCCTTAAGGCTACCAAAACCCAAGGTCTTCACACGAAACTCCTGCAGAATCAAACATTTCCTGCTCAATGCATCAACAACCTTGTTAGCATTTCCATAAATGTGATTTATAACAAAAGTAAAGTTTTGCATAAATTCAACCCATTTTGCATGTTTCTGGTTCAATTTTTCCTGTCTGGTTATAAACTGTAAGACCTGGTTGTCGCTATACAAAACAAGCTCTTTTGGAACCAGGTAGTGCCTCCATTTCTTCAATGCCTGTATGACTGCATAAAAATCCTTATCATACGTGGACTAATTTCTTTTGGCATCGTTCAGATTCTCACTGAAGTATGCAACTGGTCTATTGTCTTGACTTAAGACGGCTCCAATCACAAATCCACTTGCATCACATCTCACTTAAAATGTCTTACTGAAATCTGGCAGAACCAGAACTGACTGTCCGATTATCTTCTCCTTTAACAACTTGAAAATTTTCTCTGCTTCCTTTGTCCAATGAAAAGATTTATGTCTCTTCTTGACTATGTCCATCATTGCTGCACAAATCCCACTAAAATTTCTGTTGAACTTCCTGTAAAAGCTGGCTAATCCATGGAAGATTCTGACTTCAAACATATTCCTTGGCGATGACCACTCTTTGATTGCTCTTACCTTTTCAGGATACATCTTCAACTCATTCAAAGAGATCACAAAACCTAAATAATTAAGTTCTATCTTCATGAAAGACGACTTCTTCAGATTTATCAAGAACTTCTCTTGCTGCAACCTCCTCATTACTAGAGTTAAATGTCTAAAATTTTCTTCCTCAGTCTTACTAAAGATCAATATATCATCAAGATACACAATTACAAACTTCCCAATGAAATATTTCAAGACTTCGTTCATTAATCTCATAAAAGTACTTGGCGCATTCGTCAAGCCAAATGGCATGACAAGCCATTCATACAATCCTTCATTCGTCTTGAATGTTGTCTTCCATTCATCACCTTCCCTCATTCTAATCTGATGATATCCGCTTTTCAAATCAATTTTTGAAAAAACTTTGCTCCACTCAAGCAATCCATCAAGTCATCCATCATGGGTAAAGGGAATCTATACCCGATGGTGATTTTTTTTATATCCCTCAAGTCTGTACACATCCTCCATCCACCATATTTCTTTGGAATTAACACTGTTGGCACAACGCATGGACTCAAACTTTCTCTAATCAACCCTTTGTCCATCAAATCCTAGACTTGTTTCTTGACCTCTTCATTCTCCTGCGACACCAGTCTATACATTTTTTTGTTTGGTCAACTCGCCCCTGATATAAGTTCAATGTGATGGCTTATACTCTTGATGGGTGGCAACAAACAAGGTAAATCGTCCACCACTATATCAATGAAATTCTCCAGCAGTTCCTGAATGTCCTCAGGTAGATCATCTATTGAGGTACTGGTCAAAATGACTCTAGGTTTTCTCACCACAACAAACTGCATTTCTTCATCTTTCTTGACTTCATCCAGAAGTTCCTTCCCACTCATGAGAAGTATAGTATTGCTTGTTTCTTTTTTCACCTTCTTGTCTTCAATTGACAACAACATATGCGTCTTACCATTCTTCTCCAAGGTGTATGTGTTCTTTCTTCCATCATGAATAAAATTTCTGTCATACTTCCATGGTCTCCCCAACAAAATATGACAGACATCCATGGGAATAACATCATATAAGATTTCATCTCTATATCCCCCTATCTTAAATTCAACTAAAAATTGTTTAGTGAATGTTACCTGATGTCCTTTTTGCAATCACAAAACATTGTATGGGCTTGGATGTGCAACTATCTCCAACTCTAGCTTTTCCACCATCTATGTGGATACTATATTATATGTGCTTCCACTGTCAACTATCACCTTGCATACCCTATCTTTGGTCTTGCAAGCAGTCCTAAACAAACTGTTCTTCTGGACTGGATTCTCCATCTCTTTCTCTGGTTTCAAGAGAATTTTCCTCATCATTAAGGATCTTCCGCCTTCTGCATCTTCTGCCTCAACATTTCTCCTTTGCACTTCTAAAATGTGAGCTTCTCCTCCTCCATCTCTTTTTCTATCAGGACATTCAAAATATTTGTGTCCAATCTTTCCACAGAAAAAAACACTTTATTTCACCTCCTCTGCCTCTTCCTCTTCCTCTTGCTCGAGGAAAAGTGTTCCTATCGGCATATTGTCCTCCTTGTGAGCTTCCTCCCCTTTTTGGGTGGTTATGTGGTTTCTTATCTTCATCCTTAGGCTTCTATACTCTGTCCTGGGAAACTGCTTTGCCTCTGCTCTGACTTCTACCTCTTCCCTTTTGACCTTGCTTTCGGGCCAATTTCACTTCTGCCTTGGAAGCGATTTGATAAGCATCTTCCACATTCCTGATTGTCACCATGCTCATCTCATCCTGAATCTCATATCTCAGGCCATTCATGTATCTGGAAACTTTTTCATCATCACTCTCGCGATGACCAACTTTGATGTTTAACCTGTAAAACTCTTTAGTGTATTCCTTCACTGTCATCCATTTTTGTCTAAAATTCTGCATTCTTCGAAACAGATTGATTTGGTAATCTCTGGGTATGAATTTGGCTTTCATCTTGGTGACCATCCTATCCCAGCTTCTAATTCTTTGTTTTCCTTTGCAACGCCTGTCAGCCTGCAATTCATCCCACCATAGTGTTGCATGCCCTTTCAGTCTAGTGAAAACGTGATTTACTTTCTTATCTTCTTCGATATCCTCATAGTCGAAGTATTTATCTAGATATCTAAACCAATCTAGCAACTCCTCAACATCTAAGTTGCCTTCATACATCGGGATGTCCATTTTTTCTCTGGAACCTACTCTTGCAACAACTTTGAATAGATGTTCCTTTGCAACATCTTCGGCTACAACTTCTTCTTCAGCTCCCACTTTGTTCTCACTTTCGACCTCATTGATATCTCTAGTATCAGGTGTTCTCCTCTGTGTTGTCTCCATAGCATCCAATTGAGCACGAAGTTCTCTCATTTCCCTTTCCACGACTGGATCGGGCATGGGTCTCTCTTGACATCTCCTTGGCGACATTATTTCAATCTATCCATGCAGAATTCAAATCAAAACTGTCCTCTATCTTCTCTCTACAGAAAACAAAATTTGTTAGCTCTGATACCACCTGACACAAACCCCCACCTCAGCAGGGTCTGCTTGACCTCCCGGTCTTTGGATCTTCAAATTCCCAAGCCAAAATGGCTTCTCAGTCCCTGCTGGAACCTTCAACACTTAATGACCATAGGTCCTTTTCTAAGCTCCACCCGCATGTACATGCACTTAGACACGAGCCTCCAATCCACATGACCACCGACGCGACCACAACCTTAACCCAAAAGGCGCATCAGGTTTCACAATGTCGGGACTTCCGTTGCAAGGCACCCCGACTCCTCCAATTCATGAAATCTCAAAATGCCGATATTTCGGAGTGCCCAATCGACGGTTCACACTCCTCAGGATCTAATGACTGTTATCTCTCCTGAGCTTGTGAGTGTTGAAATACACTTGGTCCTATCCTCTCCACTGATCTACTAGATCCAACAGTCCACAGAAAATCAATGTTTCTCCCTCTGAGAATTTCAACAGTCCGTTCAAGCTCTCGATGTTTCCTGGCCAAACAATTGGTGTCAAACCTCATGAGCTTGGTTTTTGCGAGGTGACTTCGACCCTCGTCTATCCTCTGAACTTTCCAAGTCTCTATCCCTCATGAGCTCGATTCTGGCTGCAAACTTGAGGGTTCTAAGGGATTCTTGCATGCATTCCTAGCGACTCTCACGATAATCTCTGATTATCTGATATCTCCCAACTCTGTGCACTCCTTGCGACAAAATTTCTTCAACCACTCACTTGGTTGGAAAAGTCTAAGACTTCGACCTGGCCCATGCACACCTTGCACGACTCTGTGCTATACTTTCACTTTTGTTGGTATAAGAACAACTCTATCTCTCCTAAGCTTTTCTGAGGTAAAAATCAGAATCTTGTCAACGCACTCCTTGCAGACCTTCACTACACTCCTTGCAGGAATTCTCAGGACGAGAAGAAATTGAAACTTATACTCTCCCTCTCATAGACTTCATACATTCAACATGAAATCATACACATAAAACATTGAAACAAATGCATAATAGAGCATATAAGAAAATTGTAAACATACCATTCAATAGATGCAAATAGTAACCATAACAACACCATGAAATTGGATCAAAACATTCTTATATTAATTCAAGTTCTCATGTACATGGTTTCTATAGCAACGAATACCTACTCAAACAACTTCTACAATCTCTGTTCTTCTCTACTCTCTTATGCTCTCTTGCTCTACAACTTCTCCTCTCTACAATTGAGAATAATCATACAATACATACGAGGGAGCTTTCTTGAGTTTTCCCTCCTACAAATCTAAGCTATATTATCAAAATTAAAGACTACAACTACTTTACATTTATTACATTAAATTCCCAAGATCTGCAACGCTCAAGATCTGCATTACAATTCCCAAAACATTTAAGAACAATTACATCCTCCCAGCTATTACATTAATGTTTCATCTTTAAATTTCAAAACGTCTTCAAAATGTGCAATGGTGCGTATCCAGCTATCCTCTGCTTGTGCTTTGCTGGCGTTGCTCCTGCATCAATATATGTGGAAAGATATTTTTCTCAGTATCTTTTTGATATTCTTGAATACATTATAAAGATTGATTTTATATGAAAACACTTGGTTGTTCTTACCTTTCTTTTACATTGAATATATCAAGCAACAACACCATTTACTAAAACCCAATAAAAAAATATAATGCGATAGATGGAATTATGAATAACCATTAAAGAAACAACACCATTTACTCCATAAGAATTACAATCTACCATTAAACTAACAACATAGATGGATTTATGAATAGCCATTAAAACAACAAAAGATAAGGAAAATATGAGAGATAACCAAAATAAATAAATAAAAATCCAAAAACAAAATCATATACTAAATTAAAAAAGGTTAAGATAGATATACAAAACCTCTTATCACTATGTATCTTAACACCCTTCATATTGTTACATAATAATAATGATAATCAAAGAATCTGTAACTAATCTGATCAAAGTAACTAACTTTTGAGAAATAAAACATGATGAACTTACCCGAGGTCCTATGTTCGAAGTAGATCCACAACTTGAAGTGCTTTCACTTATTCTTAATTGCTTCTTCTAAAACCTGCAAAAAATTGTGCACACAAGACTACACGAAAAATTAGTTATACTGATAACTAACTAATCAACTTGATCAAATGTAGAAAGATTCATTGTGATTAGTATTCTAAAAATGTAAGCATTCAACAATGATGAATCACATATCAAAAACACTATATATCGAAGGAATGTGCATCTCATATGTGACGACCTAAATAAGGTCCTCTCAGTTTAGAGAATAATCTATTGGAGCAGTATGATCTTGGAACAAACCTCCCTCAATCCGAGGGAGCAACACTGAAGTCAACATTGACTATGTTGTTGCTCCGTTGGATCAAGAGAGGTTTTCTCTAAGAATAAATGGCTCCATTTTTTTTTTCTCCGCTGAACAGGGCCAACCACATGAAGGTGGAAGATCCTATTCCCCCCCCCTTCACATCACTCTCAATTCCCCAATACCCAATCTATATTCTAATAAACAATATGCATTAAAAATATTCAAAATTKATAAAAAGTGATTGTAAAGCTATAAATGAGGTTTATCATTCAAAGGCATATGTCATAAAAAAGAGTTTTTATAAATGAGATTTATCATCCAAAATATGCTCCAAATATATTAGCTATATAATATACATTGATCTCTCTTATAAAATTATTATACATCATAAATTTCTTTTAGTCTTCTTTAGTTTTCTAGTCCAGTTCTTAAGTAATTTGTTAGCCTCCATGTCTTCGTTTTCTAGGGGCTCTTCAACAACTAATGTTGCTTCAGTCCTCTCACGTTGAGCATGCCTAGTCTCGTACCCATGACATGGAGGTTGCTTTGAGGGGCCATCGCCTAGAAAAACAAAAAAATATTAAATTTATATGGCCAATATTTAAATATCATTGAAGTAGTTCATTAATATTAAAAAAAACCTCTGCAATGTAATTATTTACTTGGTCCACTGGTGGGCACCATTGCAATGGCTGCCATGTACTCTTGATCTTCAGGTTGAGGAGGCTCAAATGCGACATTCTCTGACATTGAAATGACAAAATCTATAAGGACAAAACCGTAAATGTATAAGTAATAAAAATTAGAAGTACAAAAGTTATAAGTACAAAATTATTAAGTATATGATTAATATAAAGCCATTTTACCGTCGTGGGCCTCAGTCACAAGAACATCGTCGGGTTACACCCCACTAGGATGGGGCTGCTCGGGAGCACCATGATATTCTAGCTACACTGCATTATCAACGCATTGTTGTCCAATACTAATGTTTTTGTTGATAGTGTTGCTCCACTGATTAAAACAAAGTAAGACATTAGAGTTATGGACGATATAAAAATTTTATGTATTTTATAAGTAATGAATGGTTAATGTGGGTTGATTTTTATTTACCTTATCCCTTAAACTGGATCTTGGGGTCTTCCCCATGCTTTTCGTATGATCAACGACAACTTATAGCCGTATTTGTAACCAATTTGGAGGTCTTCCTCCATGGTTTCTGTTAGCGTCATAAGTCACCCCTGGATTGCTGGTAGGAGCAGAGCCCGATGCCCATCAATTTTTATGTCACGGTTTAATAAATGGGGTGATCAAATGGGTAAAGACTCAAGAAGATAAAACTTTGACTCAAGAGACCGGGCCTGGTATGTATGCAACAAGGGAGGTCTTGATCCAACTTCTGTCAGTTAATGGATTAAAGGGTGACAGAGGGAAGACTTGTGAGAAGGGCGAGCAAGACTGCTTCGATCGACAAGCCTTCGAAAGCTTGAGGATGAAAAACTCAGAAGCCAAGATCCTCTTGGTCTGAAGCTTCAAGGATCTGAAGAGTGACTCAACTGGATCCTCCAATTCTAAGTCGTTCAACGCTATGAAAATAACATGAACCGATTAGAAACAATGTAACTGTTATAGTGATCCAACCTACATCATCCTATAACAGTTACAACTCAACTGGATCCTCCAATTCCGAGCCATTCTAACACAGTATACAAGAGATGGAAAAGAGGCTGACATCCATAAAGTAAGAAGTCTCAAATGCCATATACATAAACCAGAGCGACCAACGCTTCATCAAAACTTTACAATCGGGAGCCTTGCTCAACCATCGATCCTTACAAAAATGGAGAAAACACCTACATATACTCCAAAACAACCACAGCAGCAAAAACAAGACACTGCATTAAAAATATTGTGTCTGCATGTCTTCTGACAGTCTGCCCATGCAGACTCAGGATGATCGTGCGCCTATGAAAGACACTACCTTAACTTCGCATGGCCTTTGTAGGGGAGGTAGCTAAAACATTAAAGGCCAAAATGGCGTGTTCAGACTTCTCTGTCTAATCGAGGACTTCGGCATGGATTCTTTGGGTAATCAGTACACAGAACTCCTTCGAATAGACCACTTTCCAGACCCTCCATATCTCATATTCAATGAATGAAAGGAGGTTTCAACCATCCGTTCTTGCCTTCATTTACTCCAAGCGGAAAACAGGGAGCGAAATTGTATCCGCTGGCATCTAGAAATCGCGATGATCCTTTCAGCGACTGGAATCAACACTTTTAGCCCCTTTTGCTTAGCTCTTTTGTTTCCCAAATGACCACGGACCGTGACCCTGCTTTTAACTCCATAGGGGCTTTCGGCGTTAGCAAATAGGAAGGAGTTGATCCTTGCTTATCATAGTTGCGATGGGCGAAACACCGAGATGGTTCAATTGAGCGCCACACGTCCTTCAAATATGATGGTCCTAGACTCACCCGACGCTGTTGTGGGTCCTAGGTCCTGGATGCTCTCGCTACTTCGCGTATCAGGATATGAGGGAGCTGCTCTTTGCGCTTCGAAATCGTGATGGGCGAAAAGGCGGGGAGCCTAATCACGCACCAGGTGTCTGCTTCAAATGGATGGCTAAGACTCCCCCTTGATAATGTGGGCCCAACTTTGGGTGCTATCGGCACTTCGGGGCTCAGGGCTTCGTGATACAGAGTGATATGGAACTTTCACCCTTCGAACTCGCGACTGTCGAAAAGCCGATGCGACTGGATCTTGCACCACACGTCCTTTGGATGGACGACCACTATTCTTCCCTGCATACAATATGGGCGCGATCCATTTGCACTAATCTCGGCGCAACTCTGCTTTCTGTGATTTTCCGCCAACCGTCGATCTACTCATGTGGATGGATCAGGACCGTTGACACTATAACTTTGCCCGCTCGCTTGATTTTAAGTCCGAACATGACTTCTTCTATGCGCTGCGCTTGGGCGCTCCTCGTGCAATCTACAGACCTGGATATCCCGATGTCGAAGACAAGTAATGTTGCTAACATTAGGCTCCATGGGGGATAGAGTCGTCCCTGAGATGCTCTAAGGACTCATTTTGCAGTTTCAGTGCCTTGCTGTTGGGCTATGGAGTCAGGCTCAAAACATCCCGCTGCTGAAAAATATAAGCCAAAAAATAAAAGCAACGAAATAAAGATACATGCTCAAAGGAGCTTATTTATATACAATTATAAACTAATAAAACTCTTTACATGGGGCTAGGTGAAAGAAGATTTCCACCATAGCCATTCAAGTAGCTTCCTGGATAGAAGCTCCTTCCTTCTGTCAATGATCATCAACATATGGTATAACTGTGACAACAAAACAATTACATTCTTCAACTCCTCCTTACAAGCTGGAGTTGAGATGAAATAGGGTGGCTCCAAGGCATAGGGGAAATGCCACTCCATGTACTCGTTGACAAGATCATAGAATGAGTGGCAAATTTTGGAAAATTGGCAACAGGCAGCCCCCTCTGCTACACAACTGTTCTCATGTGGCTGAATATCTCTGACAAGAACAGGTGAGTGGATAATTGTTGTAGGCTCACTGATATTGGGTGGTGGCTACTCGCTGACTAGCTCTGGATAGAAAAAGAAATGCGCGCTCAGCCGTTCCTCTGGTTCCTCCTCCTCTTTTCTGTGCACTCCCCCATCTTGTGAGATGGGAACGATCTCCCGATCCTTCTCTTCAATCCCAAATGTAAATACATCATGGGAAATCTCATGAAGGAAGAAAGAGCAATCCTCTTCCACAATGGCTTCTTCGTTTAAATCTGAGACAGCAGGCTCATCGGGGGAAGATGCTAACGCATCCAAGAAATCTTCAATAATCTCTTCAAAAGAGCTACTTAGATCATCTGCCCCTGAAGACTAGAAAATCCTCTTTGCTGTCTTCAGATTCCAATTTTGCACATTGGGGAGTGGGGAATATCGTCTGCTCCACTAGTTCACTCAGGTCATCTTCTTCCTCCCAGGCTAGAAAATCCTCTGCACAGTCTTCATATTTCAACCTTTCTAATTGAACAGAGAGATACTTCACCTATTCCCTCAGCTTACTCAGGGTGTCTTCTTCCTCCCCAGGATTTTCATCACTTCCATAACACTCCTCTGCTGCAGACAAATGGGGAGGAGAAAGGAATGATTTATGATCCAAGTCATCAGGATTATCCTCACAGCCTATGTCAGAAATAACTTCATTTTGTACAGAGTTGTGGTATCCCTCACCACAGTTATGACAAATTAACTTGGAGGGATAAAACTCCTGACAATAGGCGATGAAAGCTGCATGAAACTCCGAGAGTGAATAAATGCTAGCAGGGGGTAAAGAATGATACCATTTACGTGCATCCCCTGCTAACGAGAACATGAACATCTTAAGTAATACATGCTCATGATGTATCTCCCATTGACGCATGAGTTCATGAAACTCACTGAGGTGCTGAGCAGGGTTTTCCTCTTCACATTTTCCAAATACGGGCAAATAATTGCCCCATTCATTTAGAGAGGGGGCAACATTAGGAAAACCAGGAATAGCAGAAAAATTAAAAGGAGCAAACCTGGGAGCAAGGATTTTCTCCATATCGAACCAGCGGAGTCGCCAATCGATCCTTGAATCATGGAGTCGCCAGGTAAAAGTTGCGTAGCTTCGAATTTGTCTGGTCCTTGTTCACCATCAAAGGCTAGATCCTAACGTTGTTTTTACCCCAGAAAGCTTCTCAGGCTGAGAAAGCGGCTGCTGAAACCTTCTCGAGAAAGCTCCTCTGGGTCAGCTTTCAGGTGTGCCAACAGTAGCCACAGTTGAAATAGTGAAGTGGAAACAATGGAGTCGCCACAGTGGAGTCGCCAGGTTCACAGTAGCAATATTGAAGGGCTCTGATGTCTGATGCACCTTCAGAATCAGAGGCTTAATGTCGTTCTTCACAGGGAAAATCTTCAACTTCGTCCCCGACAGCGGCGCCAGAAATGTTAGCGTCAGAAGTCACCCCTGGATTGCTGGCAGGAGCAGAGCCCAACGCCCATCAGTTTTTATGTCAAGGTTTAATAAATTGGGTGATCAAATGGATAAAGAATCAAGAAGATAAAAATTTGACTCAGGAGACCGGGCCTGGTATGTATGCAGCAAGGGAGGTCTTGATCCAACTTCTGTCAGTAAATGGATTAAAGGGTGACAGAGGGAAGACTTGTGAGAAGGGCGAGCAAGACTGCCTCGGGCGACAAGCCTTCGGAAGCTTGAGGATGAAAAACTTAGAAGCCAAGATCCTCTTGGTCCAGAGCTTCAAGAAGTTGAAGAGTGACTCAACTGGATCCTCCAATTCTAAGTCGTTCAGCGCTACGAAAATAACATGAACCGATTAGAAACATTGTAACTGTTACAGTGATCCAACCTACATCATCCTATAATAGCTACAACTCGACTGGATCCTCCAATTCTGAGCTGTTCTAACATAGTATACAAGAGATGGAAAAGAGGCTGACATCCATAAAGTAAGAAGTCTCAAATGCCATATACATAAACCAGAGTGACCAATGCTTCATCAAAACTTTACAATCGGGAGCCTTGCTCAACCATCGATCCTTACAAAAATGGCGAAAACGCCTACATATACTCCAAAACAACCACAACAGTAAAAACAAGATGTTGCATTAAAAATACTGCATCTGCATGTCTTCTGACAGTCTGCCCATGAAGACTCAGGATGATCGTACGCCTATGATAGACGCTACCTTAACTTCGCATGGCCTTTGCAGGGGAGGTAGCCGAAACATTAAAGGCCAAAATGGCGTGTGCATACTTCTCTGTCTAATCGAGGACATCGGCATGGCTTCTTTGAGTAACCAGTACACATAACTCCTTCGAACAGACCGCTTGCCAGACCCTCCATATCTCATATTCAATGAATGAAAGGAGGTTTCAACCATCCATTCTTGCCTTCATTTACTCCAAGCGGAAAACCGAGAGCGAAATCGTATCCGCTGGCATCTAGAAATCGCGATGATCCTTTCGGCGACTGGACTCAATGCTTTTGGCCCCTTTTGCTTAGCTATTTTGTTTCCCAAATGACCACGGACCATGACCCTGCTTTTAATTCCATAGGGGCTTTCGACATTCGCGAATAGGAAGGAGATGATCCTTGCTTATCATAGTTGCGATGGGCGAAACACCGAGATGGCTCAATTGAGTGCCACACGTCCTTCAAATCTGACAGTCCTAGACTCACCCGACGCTACTGTGGGCCCCAGGTCCTATATGCTCTCGCTACTTCGCGTATCGGGATATGAGGGAGCTGCTCTTTGTGCTTCGAAACCGCAATGGGCGAAAAGGCGGGGAGCCTAATCGCGCACCAGGTGTCCGCTTCAAATGGACGGCTAAGACTCCCCCTTGATACTGTGGGCCCGACTTTGGGCACCATCGACACTTCAGGGCTCGGGGCTTCGCGATACAGAGTGATATGGAACTTTCACCCTTCGAACTCGCGACTACCGAAAAGCCGACGCGACTGGTTCTCGTGCCACACGTCCTTTGGATGGACAACCGCTATTCTTCCCTGCATACAATATGGGCGCGATCCATTTGCGCTAATCTCGACGCAACTCTGCTTTATGTGATTTCCAGACAATCGTCGATCTAATCATGTGGATGGATCAGGACCGTTGACACTATAACTTTGCCCGCTCGCTTGATTTTAAGTCCGAACATGACTTCTTCTATGCACTGCGCTTGGGCGCTCCTCGTGCAACCTGCAGACCTGTATATCCCGATGTCGAAGACAAGTAATGTTGCTAACAGTTTCATGTAATATCCCTCGGCTGAACCCAAATGCAAATGTAATCCAAGTTTATTTAAGCTAGTGAGATGTTTAGACGTCATTTTGTAATACACCTTTCATGGCATGGTGCACGCATGTACTGCGTAGTAAAGTGAGGTAGTATGCACATTTCTGGATACCGCGTGCAGTAACTAAAGTGCGTGCAACCTTGAGGACAATGGATACCACACGCAGTAACGAAAGTGCACGCAGTCTTAAGGTCATTGAACCTTTGTATATATATGATATGTGTCATAGGCTGGTGAACCAGTATTATAAGCTGGGATGCTTATGTTTTGGAATTAGTCCAGAGCGCCTAGATGTTAAAGGCTAGTGCGCCTATTTTGTATATATCTCAAGATTAATATAAAAACATTGCTGCGCGCTGACCAACCATGATAAAAGATATGGAGGACTAGACTCCACCAGTTAGGGAAAGGGAGGGCCAAAATTTAATGAAAGGGCTAAGCGAGAGAGCTTAAGCCAAAAAGGAATATTATATTAATATTTCCTTGAACATAAAGTATGGATAATTACTTTATCCTAAGTTCTAAAGTTGGGGACAAGTGTACCAAAGTAGCTTCCAACATGACAAGTGTCAAGTTGGGGACATGCATACTTATTGTTGGGACTTAGTTCTTTTGGGGGGATTCTTCCATTATTTAGCCATGACTCTCGCCCCTCAGTCAGAACATCACCTCTCCCATGATTCCATAACCATTTCTTCGCACAATCATCGAGCTATCCTCGTACCTTCCTATCACTATACCAGAACCTGTTTCAATATCCATTTCTCCTGTTGATGTACCTGTTAGCTTGGGAGCAGGATTGAAGAAGCAGGTTGTCAGGTCCATGAGAAATTCTCTAAGTGAGGGAATTGCTGGGGATCGATTTCCTGAAGGTGCCAATCTACAACTACAGTGCTCTGAGACTTTCAGTCCGGCCTATTGCTGAAGCCCTGAAAGGGAAGTGGGGCAGCCGAAGGACTGTTGAGAAGAGAAGGGGAACACTTTCTTGGGTGGGACAGGCATGTGGGGAATGAGAGGATGTAGGCTGTCGGTTGAGTGAGCACCTGAGATGGAGTCTTTCCTATCGACCGTGAACCCTTAGCCTAGTTAGGAATCCCTTTCCTGGGTGGAGTTTAGTCCCAGCTCGGGGGTGACTCACTGTTGAGAGTGATGAACAATGTGGTCTAAGGCTGGGAGGTTCGTGGACGGTCTGCATGCAGTAGGTGACATTCTTATCAAGATAAGTACCGGTTATGCGATGAATTTACTTGATGCATTGTCATTTATGTGTTATTTCATGGTTTATTACATGTGTGATTATATCTGTCCATATGTTTAAGGGTATTACCCTGTATATGCTGCATGTCTGTGTTTACGGTTAATCCATCCTGGAAATCGTATAATTACATAATGCAAATGTTTGTTTATGTTTTATATGTGAAGCTTCCGCTAGAGCACTGCATGTATATGCTTAATTTCATGCAGTTCAATATGTATATATGCCTATGTGTATATGTATGTATTTGAAGAGAAAAAAGTTAAGTGACATAGCTCAATTGAACACTGGGGATGTTACAATATGTTTTCAGAACTAAGTTAAGTGTCTGAGTAGTGGCATCTCCTAGCTTGTTGGTGGCCAGGGTATGTTACAGTATGGTATCATAGCGTGAGTTTTCGACACTGAGCCTGAATGGGCCAAATGATTCGATTGGAGGCGAGATTATAGTATGATATCAGAGGATTAATTTTGAAGTGGCCAAATTTTTCAAGACATAGAGCGTCCATAGAAAATTTTGGCACCGCGCAAAAAATATTTGCGTACAGGTGCGTGCGGTAAATTGTGGAACCATGCTGAAGAATATTGCGTGGGGATGCACATGCTAAATTTAGAATTGCATGGTGTGCATACCCATAGTAAGGGTGCACGTGGTGTGCATAGTATTGTATAGCACAAAGGAGTTTGGATGGTGCGCACACAATATGAGTATAAGTTGTATCTCTACAGTATAGTCAAGGGTGCGCACATGTGATTGTGCGCGGTAATGAAAAAGTATTCAATGGGGCATGCCGATTATTGTATGCAGTAAGGCATATTGAACTTTAGCACGATGCAATGCATAGAACGAAATTCGTGTGTAATATCCGTGTGCGATACAGAAACAATGCGCAATGGATATGGGCACACAATGCAGAAGTAATGCGTGCAAGTTATTGGCACGACGAAGAGGAAATGTATAGTGGATACAGGTGCGTGGAAACATGATTTACCTTATGGAGTCACTGTGCACGATAAATAAAGGTATATAGGTTGAATTTTATACACGCAAAGTCATATGAAAGGATAATTAAGACGACGAGCCTAAGTTTAATGGAAAATTTACATCGTATTCAAAGAAAAAGGAATACACAATTGCATTGAAGAATTATTAAAATGAATCAAGCAAGTGAGATGAATTATGAGTTTTATACTACTCCGATGCAGACATTTGAAAGTGAAATATAAGTTATAGGAAGACACATAATATTAAAGGAAACAAGATTCATATCACCATCAGTTATAATCTTGTCATAAGCAGTACAAAATCCACTTTTGCACTTATATATATATTCATTTAAAATCCAAAATTACAAAAAGGGGATGATTCAAAATAGAAATTGCCTATTTAGAGCGACCATACAAGAACAAGTCTATCATCTTCGGAGTCCCGTACCTCTGCCACTATCTGTCCGAAAATTGCTGAAATGTACTCAATTTTATTCGAGCGCTCATTTCATCTTAGCTAGCTCCTCCTTTAAATAATCTAACTAGACCGGTTGATTCGCACCAACACTTTCAGTCGCTTCAGCTACGGCTTCCTTCTTCTGGCGCTTGCTTCGTTTCTTCTTAGCAGCTAGCCTATTGATGACTAGGTCTCTCATGATTGGATTTAGCCTGAATTCCAATCTCGAATCAGTAACATGTACTGTGTGAAATTTAGTCGCTAATATCTGCGCGACTACCTATTCCTTTGTATTCGCAGGAAACTTTAGCATATTTCCTGAATAACCAGTCTCACTGGATTTAGCTTGGTCCATGTACCTCATTTTTGTGGACACCGAAATACTTTTGCAGAGATGAGAAGGTTGAAACAGTTTGGAAACTACTTCGTTGATGGATAAGATGATGCTTCCATACCCGAGAGTGGGTAGTTATAGAGATTCAATCATGAATCACTATCATACTTGTGCACAAGTACGATGGGTTGCCATGCTCGGCTAATCCATTTCAAATGATTAAGATTTTGAGTTCGTTACATGGCGACGTTCACCTAACTTCATATGGTTGTGATGTACCGAGCGAGTGAGACAGGGTGATCTCACTAGCCGTCACCCACCCCACAAATGGTGGATTTGACATATAGAAGCACGTGACATCGGAAC
>JZKD02S1743657.1:49332-70307 GCA_000966675.3 Picea glauca | reverse complement strand
TTAATTGATGGGACAACCGTACAGTTGTATGGATTTCTGGTTCAGAAATCGAGGAGCAAAGCTACAGGAATGTCCAGATAAGTTTGTGTAAATTTCTAAAGATGAATATGCTGTACAAGAAATTTCTCAGAAGCTCAATAATAATTAAAAGCCTCCGCTAATTGGTTTTCCCCTTGTCGGTTTTTCCAAGGTCGAAGTTAGCTCGAAAATTCTTGTGTCTAAATTTTCCGAGTTTTGCATACTGCATATATTTTATTTCTACGTTGAAAACGATGTTCAAAATCCTCATGTTTCAGTTGACATATAGAAGCACGTGACATCGGAACTTTTGCAAAAGTGGTTTCGACAATCCACCTCTCGCCCGATGTATCTCTGCGCGATGATGTAGTTCTTGCAAAGTTCTCAAAACTTGGGTTTTGTGTAAGAATTTTCATGGTGATAACACCAAGAAATCAGAAAAGATAATTCTGATGTATTTATTGAGCCAAAATAGTTCATATTTCCCATGGATTGTTGATTTAGTTAGCCTAATAATTTTTGATGGCTGCATGTTTTTACAGAATTAACAACAACTAGATCAGATCAGATCAGTACAGAGTCCATAGGAATGGAAGAGGCATAGGAGAATTAAAGTCAACATAATGAGGACAGAGGGATGGATTCCCACATGGGCATTGAAGGAACAAACTCCAATGGACATGGAGATGACGTAATTGAAAACATAAATTTGGCAGAGACCATTAAAAATTTGCAAAGAGATGTCCAAATCCATAAGGATGATAATGAAAGGCTTATGAAAGCCAAGGATCAATAGGATGACTTCAACATGAATTTATTGGAAGGTTTGAACAAAATAGAAAAAAAATTGGATAAGGAGAGTGACTCAAGCAAATCTAGAAGTCACAAGCCTTCGGATGAGAAAAGAAAATCAAGAAGTGTTAGCAAACATCACCATCACTCCTCGAGGCATTCCGATAAGAGGGAAGGAAAAAACTCAAGTTTATCTCCTGTCAAAAGACACAAGAGGTCTGGGGTGGATGAGATACGAGGAGAAATGAATAAAATCAAACCTTCGACATTCGATGGTGAGGACAAGAAGGATGAAGATGCAGAAACATGGTTGTTGGGATGAAAAAATATTTTCAATTGCATAATTATTCTTCTCATGCAGAGGGTAGAATTTCCATCTATCAACTCAAGGGAAAGGCATCCATGTGGTGGGATCAGCTTGTACAAGTGCAACACATTAAAGAGAAAAGTGTCACTTGGAGGGAATTCAATAAGTATTTTGAGAAGAAATACTTGAGTAAGAGATATTATGACAAGAAAATGAAAGAGTTCTTTGAACTCAAGCTCAAAAGCATGACCATAGATGAATATGAGAGAAGATTTCTAGAACTTCTGAAGTATGTCTCTTTCGTCAAGGATGAGACAGTCAAAATTAAAAGGTATTTGAATGGATTGCCAACGTTCATCAGTGAAAAAATACAGTATGATGATCCCAAGACATTGGAAGAGACCATAAGGCATGCTAAATTCCTATATGATCAATAGAAAGCAAGGCCATTTTTCCAAAAGGCTTTGGAAGACGAAAATAAATTCAAGGTGGACTAGAGGAAGAAAGGATCTAAGACACCATTCTTCAGAAATAACCCACAGGGACATCAAACTCCTAGGGATCACAGAACAATCGACATAGGGATTCAAAGGCCAGGACAACCACCTATTCAATGTTGGGGTTGTAAAGGAGATCATAGGTTCAGAGATTGTCCTCACAGAGGTGAAAAAGGGAGAACCGTTCACAATATACAGCAAGCCAAAACAATGGAGTACATGGGCAGAAATGTGCCAAGGATCTATGCAGCCATGGATAACAAGCAAGAAGAGTATCAATCCCACATGATTGAAGTGGAAGGTATGATTAACAACCAAACCATTACTATTTTAATTGATTTAGGAGCTAGTCATAGTTATATAGATCCTAAGATGGTGGAAAGTTTGCAATTGCCAAGAAACAAGCATGGGAAATCTTGGTTGGTTCAACTGGCTATAGGAGCTAAAAGAAAAATCAATGAGATGGTTAAGTCATGTCTTATGAACATGAATGGACTAAACCCCAAGGCAGATTTGAACATATTACCTTTAGGTTCCTATGATTGTCTAATTGGGATGGATTGGTTGGACCAACATCATGCTCTATTAGACTATCATAATAAAGAATTTAATTTCCTGGATGAGGAAGGGAACCAAAAGAAAGTATAGGGAATTCCCAGGGCAGTAACCATTAGAGAAATTTCAACATTGCAGCTGAAGAAATGTTATAGAAAAGGGTGTCAAATAATTGCAGCTCATATGGAAGAGATACCTAAAGATAAGGTACCAATTTTGGAAGATTATACAATCCTGAGAGAATTTGAAGATGTATTCAGGGAGGTACCAGGACTACCTCCAAGGAGAGACATTGATTTCTCTATAAATCTAATGCCTGGAGCAGCTCTAGTGTCAAAGACTCCTTACAGAATGAGTACACCAGAGTTGAAGGAGTTACAAATGCAACTTGAAGAACTTCTAAAGAAGGGGTATATACGCCCAAGTGTGTCACCTTGGGGTTCCCTAGTATTGTTTGTGAAAAAGAAGGATGGAACATTAAGATTGTGCATTGACTCAGACAGTCAAACAAGGTGACTGTTAAGAACAAGTATCCTCTACCAAGAATTGATGACCTCTTTGATCAATTGAAGGATGCAAAGATCTTTTCAAAGATAGATCTCAGATCGAGATACCATTAGGTAAGAATTAAAGAGGAAGATATCAACAAGACCGCCTTCAGGACAAGGTATGGTCATTATGAGTTCATAGTGGTGCCATTTGGATTGTCAAATGCACCAACTGTTTTCATGTGTATAATGAATGGTGTTTTCCGGGAATATTTAGACAAGTTTGTCATTGTCTTTTTGGATGACATCCTTATATATTCTAAGTCAGAAGAAGAGAATGAACATCATTTGAGGATGGTGTTGCAAGTATTAAGAGAGAATCAATTTTTTTCCAAATTGAGTAAGTGTTCATTCTATCAGAAACAAATTCATTACTTGGGGCATATCATTTCGAAGTATGGAATAGCAGTAGATCCCAAGAAGATTGAAGCCATTAGAGAATGGTCAGCGCCAAAGAATGTGACATAGGTCAGATCATTCATGGGTCTTGCAGGCTACTACAGGAGATTCATTAAAGGATTCTCAAAGATAGCACACCCAATCACTTCCTTGCAAAGTAAGGGTGTGAAGTTTCAGTGGACGTTGGATTCTGAAAAGAGTTTCCAACATTTGAAACAATTATTGACAAGTGCTCCAATACTAAGGATTGCATATCCAAATGAAGATTTCATTGTATTCACAATGCATGTAATGAAGGACCTGGTGGAGTCCTAAGTCAAAATGGATTTGTGATATGTTATGAATCAAGGAAGTTGAAGGAGCATGAAAGAAACTATGCCACTCATGATTTGGAGTTAGCAGCCATAGTGTATGTGTTGAGGAAATGGAGACACTACCTCATGGGGAAAATGTTTGAGCTAAGAATAGACCACAATGGTCTGAAATATTTATTTGATCAACCAAATCTAAATGCTAGGCAAAGCATATGGTTAGAATTTCTAAGCGAATATGACTTTGATATAAAGCATATCAAGGGGAAAGAAAATAAAGTGGCTGATGCACTCGGCAGGAGGGTGCATGAATTGCGTGCTACAACCATCAACATGTATCAAACTGATGTTAAAAGAAAAATTTTGGAGGTTGCAAATACAGACCTGTAGTACAAAGAATTGATAGCAAAATTACAGCAAGGTAATACACCACAGAAGATGGATATTTATAACGTGGGGATAGATGGAATACTGCTGCACAAGAACATAATTTTTGTACCAAATGTTCGAGACTTGAAACGTATAATTTTTCATGAGTTGCATGATGTTCCTTATGCAGTTCACCCTGGATATCATAAAACCATGGCAGCGGTCAAGATCCAATAATTTTGGCCTGGTATGAAGAGAGAAATTGAAGAATACATCGCTAGGTGTATGGAATACCAGAAAGATAAAACTGAGCATAGGCACCCAACAAGATTGCTGCAACCTTTGCCCATTCCTGAATGGAAGTGGGAAGTGGTGACAATGGATTTTATTACAGGCAAGCTACATGACTCAATCATGGTGGTGGTGGACAAGCTTAAAAAAGATACCCATTTTATTCCACTGAAAACTACTCACAAGGCCACAGATGTTGTTGATATTTTTATGAAAGAAGTGGCACGATTGCATGAAATTCCTAAAACGATTGTGTCTGACAGGGACCCAAAATTCACTTCAAATTTCTGGAAAGGATTGTTCAGAGGATTCAGAACAAATATGAACTTTAGTACAACATACCATCCCGAGTCTGATGGACAGACAAAGAGGGTGAATAGAGTGATAGAAGATATGTTGAGAATGTATGTGATGGATAAACCATCAAAATGGGAAGACTACCTACACTTAGTAGAATTCGCTTACAACAATGGGTATCAGGCATCCATGAAGATGATCCCATTTGAAGCACTTTACGGCAGAAAGTGAAATACTCTAGTAAGCTGGGATAATCCAACTGATAGGATAGTAGTCGGACCAGAGTTGCTCAAGGAAATGGAGGACCAAATGTTAAAAGTTAAACAGAATTTGAAAGCTGCCCAAGACAGGCAGAAAAGTTATGTTGATAAAAATATAATCCACAGAGAATTCAAAGTGGGTGATCATGTTTTCCTAAAAGTGAAATCTAACAGGAGTTCCCTGAAACTGGGAAGCTGCGTCAAGTTGGCAGCCAGATTTTGTGGATCAATTGAAATCCTAGAGAGGATTGGTCCAGTTGCTTATATGATCGCATTGCCTGCATCTATGTTTGTTCATAATATATTCCATGTATCTTTTCTAAAGAAATATATACTTGATTCTAATCATGTTATTGATTGGAATTTTATTCAGGTGGAGCAAGAAGGTGCTTTCCAAGTGCATCCGATGCGCATTTTGGATCAGAAAATCAAACAGCTCTGGAATTGAGCCATAGCGCTTGCAAACTCCAATGGACCTGGTATGGACCTGAGGATGCTAATTGGGAGCATGAGGATGCAATGAGGGAATAATACCTTAATCCAGGTGGATATCGGTGGCCACCCACCTTCTCCAACTGGCACAAAACAATTTTCTGGCAATTTTGGCAATTTACTATTTTTAGCAGGTTTTAACTTTTGGGGCCATTTTGAGGGTCCAAATGAAGGTTTTTCAAGATATAGGTTCTAAATGATATATGAAGGCATGATTGAGCCCCCAAAATGAATCTCCTCAACGATACCTTTCCAACGAGCTATCATATGCCTAAAATAGAGATCGTATGCAAAAGTTACGACCCCGGGAAGTTGATGTACTCACTTACCCAAACGGGACCCACATGACTTTAGGTGCTTCATCTCCTAGGGTTAGGTGTTTGGATGACTAGGAATTTTGGCATTCCTGCTTATTGTAAAAAGGCCTTCAGAGCCTCATTGTAATCATCTTCTTACGAATGCGAGTAGCCGTCACATCTCTTCTCAAAGATAAGCTGCCACCATTCTAGCGAGTCTTTCACTCTGTATTTTTACAGTGTTTGTACATTTATTTCATTGATAGAAATCGTGTATTACTGTATATCTGTGTTTATGGTTGCATCTCTGATACATTTCTGTTATATTATTGAATATCTGTGATATCTTTGTGCATTTATTTATTATATCCCCGATCTCATTTCGTGCCAAAAATAATCCGGATCAGTGGTATCAGAGCAGGCTGCTCTTGATCGTTTTTTCAGTGCATTTCCCTGATGAGGTCCGATTATAGAAAGTTGGGTCTCGATCTTGTCTCTCTTGAAGACAATCTCTCTCGCACACCCAAGAAATCCTCAATGGCGGAAGAAAAAAAAAACGCCGGAGCAGACGATCTTATCAATTTGTTGCTTGAGCAAGCTGTCACGCGACAGAGGGACAAAATGATGGAGAATTTTTCCCACATCCTTCAACGCCTGCCGATAGCATCAGGCACATCTTCATCAAGTGGCCACTTTGGAGGCACCTTAGCTTTCAAGGTACAAGTTAATTTTGATATTCCTGTATTTGAAGGACAGATAGTTGTAGAAGCCCTAGAAAAATGGTTAACTCTGCTAGAAGGTTATTTCTTTGTTCACAATTTTTCTGACAAAGAAAAGATCACCTTCGCACTCCTTAAAGCTCTCCCTCATGTCAAACATTGGTGGGAAACTTACTGGGAGTAGAGTTCCACAGAGGAGTCTGGAATATATGGGGCCGAGTCCACTTGGGATTTTTTTGTGGATGCAGTAAAAGAACAATATTACCCTGTTGGCAACTATGAGGACCAGTACATAAGATGGACCACACTGCGGTAAGAGAGGGGCCAAGCAGTTCCAGAGTTCACCAATACCTTCAATACCTTGCGCACCAAGCTGGGTATCAAAGACTCCGAGTGACATTTGGTTTTGAAATACCATGAGGCTCTACATAGATACATCCAGACTGAAATGGATTTTTTGGACATCTCATCACTCGGTGCTGCTTATCGATATGATGTTAAAATTGAGCAGAAATTTAAGCACCAGAACAAATGGGAATTCGGGTCTGCAAATCCGCAGCAACCAAAGTATGAAAAAGACGACCCGAACAAAAAGTCTCTCGAAAACTAGTCCAAGACACAAGAAAAGAAGGGTCACGGGAAGACAAAGAAGGACACTGGAAAATGGTGCGATTTTCACAAAATCCCCTGGCACAACACCGATGAATGTTGCTCAGAACAGTCATTAGTGGATGATATCAAAGACAAGGAGCCGAACCCTGATTCAGAATATGATTCTAAAAATGCTGGTAAAGGACAGATCATTGACGCAGACCCCACTGCTATTGTCGCGACTGCAATAATTCAACCAGAAGAGCCAACAGATCCTGAAGAGGGGGAGCACCTTTTTCATTCACAGATGTGGGTGAAGGGGACCCCACTGCATTTTATTGTTGATAGTAGAAGCCAGAAAAACCTCATCTCAGCAGAGGTCGTCATACAATTGGGATTGTCGACAACACCATACCCACAGCCATACAACATCGGGTGGCTTCGGTAAGAATGAGATCTCTGTGTCAGCCAACAGTGCCAATTTCCATACAGCATCCAACCCTTCAAGGATGAGGTATTATGTAATGTTTCCCCACTGGATGTCTGTGATGTTCTCTTGGGCCGACCACATATGTGGAGACACCATGCTATTTATGAGTCTCGACCCCGTAGTGTCATTGTTACTTTGGGGGGTCATCTCTACAGGATACCAAAGGTAGTTCCAACTACTGCCCCACCTAAACAATGCTGCAAGGTAGTATCTCATACTGCAAAATACATCTTCTTTACAATCCGTTCAAAAGGGGAATAGAAGGACACTGCAACCGCTACAGCCTCACCCCAAGCACCTTCTATCCAACATAAGCAGGTTGACAAGGTTGCAGCAAAGCGTAAAGATTCCTTCTGCACACATTCATCTCATGTAGCCAGACTGGTTAAAAAGGTCCAACCTTTCCAGCCAAAGGTTCATGATAGCCTTCAACAAGCTAAGCAACACCAATTCTCCAACAAGGCAAGCAGATCACCAAGATTCAGATTCAACAATCGCTTTCCCCTCTCCCCCGAGAAATCAATGCAATGGAGACCATTGCTTCCTAAGGAGGGAGGATTGATCCAGGTGGATATTGGTGGCCACCCACCTTCTCCAACTGGCGCAAAACAATTTTCTGGCAATTTTGGCAATTTACTATTTTTAGCAGGTTTTAACTTTCGGGGCCATTTTGAGGGTCCAAATGAAGGTTTTTTCGAGATAGAGGTTCTCAATGATAGCCAAAGGAATATTTGATCCCCCAAAATGAATCTCCTCGATGATACCTTTCCAACAAGCTATCATATACCTAAAACAGAGATTGTATGCAAAAGTCACGACCCCGGGAAGTTGATGTACTCACTTACCCAAACGGGGCCCACATGACTTTTGGCGCTTCATCTCCTAGGTTAGGTTTTTGGATGCCTAGGACTTTTGGCATTCCTTATTATTTTAAAAAGGCCTTCAGAGCCTCATTGTAATGATCTTCTTGCGAATGCGAGTAGCCATCACATCTCTTCTCAAATATAAGCTGCCACCATTCTAGCGAGTCTTTCACTCTGTATTTTACAGTCTCTGTACATTTATTTCATTAATAGAAATTGTGTATTACTGTATATCTGTGAATTTTGTTATATTTCCGCTATATCTTTGTTATATTTTTGTCTCCCTTGCAATATCTTTGAATATTTCTGTGTTATATCTCTTCTCTCATTTCGTGCCAAAAATAATCCGGATCATACCCGCATATTTTTGAAGAATTCTGAAAATTTTGTTGTATAAGAGTACATGATCCACTGAGGAAAGTGCATAAATAAGGGGAGGGGATTGTAATATCCCTCAGCCGAACCCAAATGCAAATGTAATCCAGGTATATTTAAGCTAGTGAGCTATTTAGACATCATTTTATAATACACCTTTCATGGCATGCTGCGCGCATGTACTGCACAGTAAAGTGAGGTAGTATGCACATTTCTGGATACCACGCGCAATAACTAAAGTGCGTGCAACCTTGAGGACAACAGATACCACGCGCAGTCTTAAGGTCAATGAACCTTTGTATATATATGATATGTGTCATAGGTTGGTGAGCCAGTATTATAAGCTGTGATGCTTATGTTTTGGAATTAGGCCAGAGCGCCTAGATGTTAAAGGCCAGTGTGCCTATTTTGTATATATCTCAAGATTAATATAAAAACATCACTGTGCGTAGACCGACCACGATAAAAGAGATGGGGGACTAGACTCCACCAGTTAGGGAAAGGGAGGGCCAAAATTTAATGAAAGGGCTAAGCGAGAGAGCTTAAGCCAAAAGGAATATTATATTAATATTTCCTTGAACATAAAGTATGGATAATTACTTTATCCTAAGTTCTAAAGTTGGGGACAAGTGTACCAAAGTAGCTTCCAACATGACAAGTGTCAAGTTGGGGACATGCATACTTATTGTCAGGACTTAGTTCTTTTGGGGGGATTCTTCCATTATTCAGCCATGACTCTCGCCCCTCAGTCGGACCATCACCTCTCCCATGATTCCATAACCATTTCTTCGCACAGTCATCTAGCTATCCTCGTACCTTCCTATCACTGTATCGGAATCTGTTTCGATATCCATTTCTCCTGTTGGTGTACCTGTTATCTTGGGAGCAAGATTGAAGAAGCGGGTTGTCAGGCCCGTGAGCAATTCTCAGAGTGAGGGAATTACTGGGGATCGATTTCCTGAAGGTGCCAAACTACAACTACAGTGCTATGAGACTTCCGGTCTGGCCTGTTGCTGAAGCCCTGGAAGGGAAGTGGGGCAGCCGAAGGACTGTTGAGCAGAAAAGGGGCACACTTCCTTGGGTGGGATAGGCATGTGGGGAATGAGAGGCTGTAGGCTGTCGGTTGAGTGAGAACCTGAGATGGAGTCTTTCCTATCAACCGTGAACCCTTAGCCTGGTTAGGAATCCCTTTCCCAGGTGGAGTTTAGTCCTAGCTTGGGGGTGAATCATTGAGAGTGATGAACAATGTGGTCTAAGGCTGGGAGGTTCGTGGACGGTCTGCACGTAGTCGATGTCATTCTTATCAAGATGAGTACCGGTTATGCGATGAATTTACCTGCTGCATTGTCATTTACGTGCTATTTCATTGTTTATTACATGTGTGATTATATCTGCCCGTATGTTTAAGGGTATTCCCCTGTATATGCTGCATGTCTGTGTTTACTGTTAATCTAGCCTGGAAATCGTATAATTACATAATGCAACTATTTGTTTATGTTTTATATGTGAAGCTTTCTCTAGAGCACTGTATGTATATGTTTAATTGGATGCAGTTCAATATGTATATATGCCTGTGTGTATATGTATGTATTTGAAGAGAAAAACGTTAAGTGACATAGCTTAGTTGAACACTAGGGACGCTACAATATGTTTTTAGAACTAAGTTAAGTGTCTAAGTAGTGGCATCTCCTAGCCTGTTGGTGGTCGGGGTATGTTACATTTCAGTTCCAAAGTCATCGCCCTGCATTGCATAAGATTATGTATTTTTAATGTTATTGGATGCAATTACCTGAAAGTTGTAAGGCGATACAAATAATATTGTTAAGATGTTTGGGAACTTACGATTTGTGACTGTAACCTCGAGTAGCCGCCCTGACCTAGCCTGTGCTGGCTATGTTTGGAAATCGTTTCTTTGGTTTCCTTCAAAGTGTTAGGAAACCTATCATCAAATGTTTCAAGAATGTTATATATCACACTTTTATTTAGATCTAATGAAAATTAAAGGTATTGAAATCAAAATATTGTAATTTACCTTGAGGTACCAGTTATTTGTTTTCCTGTTTTTCTTAATTTCTTTTCTTTTGCATCATCAATGAGCATCTTCCACTCCCTCTCTGGAATCGATGGAGAGTGCTCATACCTAGGTTTGACTGCTAAGTTTCTTCTAAACACATCCCTTGTATATTTTAAATATTCGCTTGCTGCAGAGGCGACAACTTTTTTATTGAAGGTCTCTACTCCAAAGAGGCCTTCAAGATAATCCAAAAGTTCATTTTTGAGGTTGGAATTTTGAAAATTCCATGTCATGCATACGGTTGCCCCAAAAATCAACAAGGCCTTGCACTCCAGGTGCATATAAAAATGGTCATTTCCTACATGCAAAAATATATGATCATTAATTTAAAAATAATAATTGCGATGATTTATGTTTGAGATGGACAACATGAAACAATTAAAATATGAAAAACTAGATGGGAGTCTTATTTGTTTTAATGGAAGTCCGTTATCATCGACAAAAAATGTGCACGGAAAGGTCCCCATGCTGGTCACATGTCTAGCTCTAGGAAGTGCACCCATATCAACCACATCAACCTCATCTCTGTCACCACCTCTACTAGAGTTTGGCCGTTGTGTGGATGTTTGGCGATGTGTGTCATGGCTTCCATCTAAAGGTGTGGACAATTTATAAGTAATAAATCTAGAAGCTATATGACATCCCATGTCAGGACTATGTGGCGTCTCTACAATGCCACTACTACCGACACCGGGATGAACAGGCTCCAAATATCTCTATATAAGAAAGAAAATGTTTTTTTGTTAGATAATGTAAAAGTTAAAAAACAAGATATCATAATTGAACTTATCAGTACATAAAAAAAATCACTTTAAATTATGGTTATTACCTGATATGTCCTAAGTTGTGTCATAACCAAATTGGTCCTTTCTATGACGTCCAGAGTTTGATCCACACAATCTAACAAGCGAGCAAGTTCCTTGTTCGCTTGAATGATCTTCTTTTTAATCATTACCATTGGATCAAGGGATGAATACAACTCCTCCTCGTCGAGGTAATCATGATCATCATGGCATGTAGACTACATATTTCAATAAAATCAATGTTATTTCAGTTATATAAACAAATGAAATAACTAATTGTCACACAAATAAAATTATATAAACAAATAATAAAATTTACGTAGAATCGAAGTCGAATTTGTTAGTCGTTTACATGTTCTATGACTGCCCCTTTTCCACGATCATCCTACCACATTATAATATAATTAGAACCCCGAAACATTTCAAAAATTGTTAACGATAAAAAAAAATGATTGCAACACAAATAAAATTATATAAATAAATAATAAAATTCACATTAAGTGTAAATCAAAATGGCTATTAATTTACATGTTTTGCAGTTGGCACTTTTCCACGATCAACCTCCCACATTATTATAAAATTGGGACCATAAAATATTTTAGACATTGTTAAAGATACAAAAAATATAATGCAATAAGTATAGGTTGCTTAAAGAGGTGTTGCATAGGTACCCACACACTATTAGTCNAAATATTTATTTGATCAACCAAATCTAAATGCTAGGCAAAGCATATGGTTAGAATTTCTAAGCGAATATGACTTTGATATAAAGCATATCAAGGGGAAAGAAAATAAAGTGGCTGCTGCACTCAGCAGGAGGGTGCATGAATTGCGTGCTACAACCATCAACATGTATCAGATTGATGTTAAAAGAAAAATTCTGGAGGCTGCAAATATAGACTTGCAGTACAAAGAATTGATAGCAAAATTACAGCAAGGTAATACACCACAGAAGATGGATATTTATAAGTTGGGGATAGATGGAATACTGCTGCACAAGAACATAATTTTTGTACCAAATGTTCAAGACTTGAAACGTATAATATTGCATGAGATGCATGATGTTCCTTATGAAGGGCACCCTAGATATCATAAAACCATGGCAACGGTCAAGATCCAATACTTTTGGCCAGGTATGAAGAGAGAAATTGCAGAATACATCGCTAGGTGTATGGAATGCTAGAAAGTTAAAACTGAGCATAGGCACCCAACAGGATTTCTACAACCTTTGCCCTTTCTTGAATGGAAGTGGGAAGTGGTGACAATGGATTTTATTACAGGAAAGCTACATGACTCAATCATGGTGGTGGTGGACAAGCTTACAAAACATGCCCATTTTATTCCACTGAAAAGTACTCACAAGGCCGCAGATGTTATTGATATATGAAAGAAGTGGCACGATTGCACGGAATTCCTAAGACGATTGTGTCTGACAGGGACCCAAAATTCACTTCAAATTTCTGGAAAGGATTGTTTAGAGGATTCAGAATAGATATGAACTTTAGTATGACATACCATCCCGAGTCTGATGGACAGACAGAGAGGGTGAATAGAGTGATAGAAGATATGTTGAGAATGTATGTGATGGATAAACCATCAAAATGGAAGACTACCTACACTTAGTAGAATTCGCTTACAGCAATGGGTATCAGGCATCCATGAAGATGATCCCATTTAAATCACTTTACGATAGAAAGTGAAATACTCTAGTAATCTGGGATAATCCAACTAATAGGATAGTAGTCGGGCCAGAGTTTCTCAAGGAAATGGAGGACCAAATGTTAAAAGTTAAACAAAATTTGAAAGCTGCCCAAGACAGGCAGAAAAGTTATGCTGATAAAAATAGAATCCATAGAGAATTAAAAGTGGGTGATCATGTTTTCCTGAAAGTGAAATCTGACAGGAGTTCCCTGAAGCTAGGAAGCTGCGCCAAGTTGGCAGCCAGATTTTGTGGACCATTTGAAATCCTAGAGAGGATTGGTCCAGTTGCTTATATGATTGGATTGCCTGCATCTATGTCTGTTCATAATATATTCCATGTATCATTTCTAAAGAAATATATACTTGATGCTAATCATGTTATTGATTGGAATTTTATTCAGGTGGAGCAAGAAGGTGCTTTCCAAGTGATTCTGGTGTGCATTTTGGACTAGAAAATCAAACAGCTCCGGAATCGAGCCATAGCGCTTGTAAACTCCAATGGACCTGGTACGGACCTGAGGACACTAATTGGGAGCATGAGGATGAAATGAGGGAATAATACCCTAATCTAGGTGGATATAGGTGGCCACCCACCTTCTCCAACTGGCGCAAAATAGTTTTCTGGCAATTTTGGCAATTTGCTATTTTTAGCAGGTTTTAACTTCTGGGGCCATTTTGGGGGTCCAAATGAAGGTTTTTCAAGATAAAGGTTCTCAATGATAGCCAAAGGCATGATTTATCCCCCAAAATGAATCTCCTCGATGATACCTTTCCAATGAGCTATCATATGCCTAAAAGAGAGATCGTATGCAAAAGTTACGACCCCAGGAAGTTGATGTACTCACTTACCCAAACGGGGCCCACATGACTTTTGGCACTTCATCTCCTAGGGTTAGGTTTTTGGATGCCTAGGAATTTTGGAATTCCTTCCTATTGTAAAAATTCCTTCAGAGCCTCATTGTAATCATCTTCTTGCGAATGCAAGTAGCCGTCACATCTCTTCTCAAAGATAAGCTACCACCATTCTAGCGAGTCTTTCACTCTGTATTTTTACAGTCTCTGTACATTTATTTCATTAATAGAAATCATGTATTACTGTATATATGTGTTTATGGTTGCATCTCTGATACATTTCTGTTATATTATTGAATATCTGCGATATCTCTGTGCATTTATTTATTATATCTCCGATCTCATTTCGTGCTGAAAATAATCCAGATCAGTGGTATCAGAGCAGGCTACTCTTGATAATTTTTTCAGTGCATTTCCTTGACGAGGTCCGATTATAGCAATTTGGGTCTTGAAATTGTCTCTCTTGAAGACAATCACTCTTGCACACCCAAGAAACCCTCAATGGCGGAAGAAAAAAAAAACGCCGGAGCAGACGATCCGATCAATCTGTTGCTTGAGCAAGCTCTCACGTGACAGAGGGACGAAATGATGGAGAATTTTGCCTACATCCTTCAACACCTGCCGATAGCATCAGGCACATATTCATCAAGTGGCCACTTTGGAGGCACCTTGGTTTTCAAGGTACAAGTTAATTTTGATATTCTTGTATTTGAAGGACAGATAGATGCAGAATCCCTAGAAAAATGGTTAACTCTGCTAGAAGGTTATTTCTCTGTTCACAATTTTTCTGACAAAGAAAAGATCACCTTCACACTCCTTAAATCTCTCGCTCATGTCAAACATTGGTGGGAAACTTACTGGGAGCAGAGTTCCACAGAGGAGTCTGGAATATATGGGGCCGAGCCCACTTGGGATTTTTTTGTGGATGCGGTAAAAGAATAGTATTACCATGTTGGCAACTATGAGGACCAGTACATGAGATGGACCACACTACGGAAAGAGAGGGGCCAAGCAGTTCCAGAGTTCACCAATACCTTCCATACCTTGTGCACCAAGCTGGGTATCAAAGACTCCGAGCGACATTTGGTTCTGAAATATCGTGGGGCTCTACACAGATACATCCAGACTGAAATGGATTTTTTGGACATCTCATCACTCGGTGCTTCTTATCGATATGCTGTTAAAATTGAGCAGAAATTTAAGCACCAGAACAAACAGGAATTTGGGTCTGCAAATCCACAGTAACCAAAGTATGACAAAGACGGCCCTAACAAAAAGTCTCCCGAAAACCAGTCCAAGACATAGGAAAAGAAAGGTCACGGGAAGACAAAGAAGGACACCGGAAAATGGTGCGATTTTCACAAAATCCCTTGGCACAACATCGATGAATGTCGCTCAAAATAGTCATTGGTGGCTGAGATCAAAGACAAGGAGCCGAACCCTGATTCAGAATATGATTTTGAAAATGCTGGTAAAGGACAGATCATTGACGCAGACCCCACTGCTATTGTCACGACCGCAACAATTCAACCAGAAGAGCCAACAGATCTTGAAGAGGGGGAGTGCCTTTTTCATTCAAATATGTGGGTGAAGGGGATCCTGCTGCATTTTAGTGTTGATAGAGGAAGCCATTAAAACCTCATCTTAGCAGAGGTCGTCAAATAGTTGGGATTGTCGACAACACCACACCCGCAACCATACAACATCGGGTGGCTTCAGCAAGGATAAGATCTCCGTGTCAGCCAATAGTGCCAATTGTCATACGACATCCAACCCTTCAAGGATGAGGTATTATGTGATGTTTCCCCACTGGATGTCTGTGATGTTCTCTTGGGCCAACCACATATGTGGAGATGCCATGCTATTTATGAGTCTCGACCCCGTAGTGTGATTGTTACTTTGGGGGGTCATCTCTACAGGATACCAGAGGTAGTTCCAACTAATGCCCCACCTAAACAATGCTGCAAGGTAGTATCTCATACTACAAAATACATCTTCTTTACAATCCATTCAAAAGGGGAACAAAAGGACACTGCAACCGCTACAGCCTCGCCCCAAGCACCTTCTATCCAACAGAAGCAGGTCGACAAGGTTGTAGAAAAGTGCAAAGATTCCTTCTGCACACATTCATCTCATGTAGTCAGACTAGTTAAAAAGGTCCAACCCTTCCAGCCAAAGGTTCGTGATAGCCTTCAACAAGCTAAGCAACGCCAATTCTCCAGGAAGGCAAGCAGATCGCCAAGATTCAGATTCAACAATCGCTTTCCCCTCTCCCCTGAGAACTCAACGCAATGGATACCAGTGCTTCCTAAGGAGGGAGGATTGATCCAGGTGGATATTGGTGGCCACCCACCTTCTCCAACTGGCGCAAAACAGTTTTCTGGCAATTTTGGCAATTTACTATTTTTAGCAGGTTTTAACTTTCGGGGCCATTTTGAGTGTCCAAATGAAGGTTTTTCAATATAGAGGTTCTCAATGATAGCCTAAGGTATTATTGATCCCCCAAAATTAATCTCCTCAATGATACCTTTCCAACAAGCTATCATACGCCTAAAACATAGATCGTATGCAAAAGTTATGACCCCGGGAAGTTGATGTACTCACTTACCCAAACGGGGCCCACATGACTTTTGGCGCTTCATCTCCTAGGGTTAGGTTTTTGGATGCCTAGGAATTTTGGCATTCCTTATTATTTTAAAAAGGCCTTCAGAGCCTCATTGTAATGATCTTCTTGTGAATGCGAGTAGCTGTCACATCTCTTCTCAGAGATAAGCTGCCACCATTCTAGCGAGTCTTTCACTCTGTATTTTACAGTATCTGTACATTTATTTCATTAATAGAAATCATGTATTACTGTATATCTGTGACTCTTGTTATATTTCCGCTATATCTTTGTTATATTGTTGTCTCTCTTGCAATATCTTTGAATATTTTTGTGTTATATCTCCGCTCTCATTTCGTGTCGAAAATAATCCGGATCATACCCGCATATTTTTGAAGAATTCTGGAAATTTTGTTGTATAAGAGTACATGATGCACTGAGGAAAGTGCATAAATAAGGGGAGGGGATTGTAATATCCCTCGGCCGAACCCAAATTCAAATGTAATCCATGTGTATTTAAGCTAGTGAGCTATTAGACATCATTTTGTAATACACCTTTCATGGCATGGTGCGTGCATGTACTACGCAGTAAAGTGAGGTAGTATGCACATTTATGAATACCATGCGCAATAACTAAAGTGCGTGAAACCTTGAGGACAATGGATATCACGCACAGTCTTAAGGTCAACAAACCTTTGTATATATATGATATGTGTCATAGGCTGGTGAGGCAGTATTATAAGCTGGGATGCTTATGTTTTGGAATTAGGCCAAAGCGCCTAGATGTTAAAGGCCAGTGTGCCTATTTTGTATATATCTCAAGATTAATATAAAAACATTGTTGTGCGTAGATCGACCATGATAAAAGAGATGGGGGATTAGACTCCACCAGTTAGGGAAAGGGAGGGCCAAAATTTAATGAAAGGGCTAAGCGAGAGAGCTTAAGCCAAAAGGAATATTATATTAATATTTCCTTGAACATAAAGTATGGATAATTACTTTATCCTAAGTTCTAAAGTTGGGGACAAGTGTACCAAAGTAGCTTCCAACATGACAAGTGTCAAGTTGGGGACATGCATACTTATTGTCGAGACTTAGTTCTTTTGGGGGGATTCTTCCATTATTCATCCATGACTCTCTCCCCTCAGTCGGACCATCACCTCTCCCATGATTCCATAACCATTTCTTCGCACAGTCATCGAGCTATCCTCGTACCTTCCTATCACTGTACCAGAACCTGTTTCGATAGCCATTTCTCCTATTGGTGTACCTGTTATCTTGGGAGTGATATTGAAGAAGCGGGTTGTCAGGCCCGTGAGAAATTCTCAGAGTGAGGGAATTACTGGGGATCGATTTCCTGAAGGTGACAAACTACAACTGCAATTCTCCGAGACTTCCGTTCCGGCCTATTGCTGAAGCCCTGGAAGGGAAGTGGGGTAGCCGAAGGACTGTTGATCAGAGAAGGGGCACATTTCCTTGGGTGGGACAGGCATGTGGGGAATGAGAGGCTGTAGGCTGTCGGTTGAGTGAGCACTTGAGATGGAGTCTTTCCTGTCGACCATGAACCCTTAGCCTCGTTAGGAATCCCTTTCCCGGGTGGAGTTTAGTCCCAGCTTGGGGGTGAATCACTGTTGAGAGTGATGAACAATGTGGTCTAAGTCTGGGAGGTTCGTGGACGGTCTGCATGCAGTCGATGACATTATTATCAAGATAAGTACCGGTTATGCGATGAATTTACCTGCTGCATTGTCATTTACGTGTTATTTCATGGTTTATTACACGTGTGATTATATCTGTCCGTATGTTTAAGGGTATTCCTCTGTATATGCTACATGTCTGTGTTTATTATTAATCCAGCCTGGAAATCGTATAATTACATAATGCAACTGTTTGTTTATGTTTTATATGTGAAGCTTCCGCTAGAGCACTGTATATATATGTTTAATTGCATGCAGTTCAATATGTATATATGCCTGTGTGTATATGTATGTATTTGAAGAGAAAAATGTTAAGTGACATAGCTTAGTTGAACACTGGGGACGTTACAATATGTTTTCATAGCTAAGTTAAGTGTATGAGTAGTGGCATCTCCCAGCCTATTGGTGGTCGGGGTATGTTACATTTCAGTTCCAAAGTCATCGCCTTGCATTGCATAATATTATGTATTTTTAATGTTATTGGATGCAATTACCTCAAAGTTGTAAGGCGATACAAATAATATTGTTAAGATGTTTGGGAACTTACGATTTGTGACTGTAACCTCGAGTAGCCGCCCTGGCCTAGCCTGTGCTGGATATGTTTGGAAATCCTTTCTTTGGTTTCCTTCAAAGTGTTAGGCAACTTATCATCAAACGTTTCAAGAATGTTATATATCACACTTTTATTTAGATCTAATGAAAATTAAAGGTATTGAAATCAAAATATTGTAATTTACCTTGAGGTACCAGTTATTTGTTCTCCTGTTTTTCTTAATTTATTTTCTTTTGCATCATCAATGAGCATCTTCCACTCTCTCTCTAGAATCGATGGAGAGTGCTCATACCTAGGTTTGACTACTAAGTTTCTTCTATACACATCCCTTGTATATTTTAAATATTCGCTTGCTGCAGAGGCGACAACTTTTTTATTGAAGGTCTCTATTCCAAAGAGGCCTTCAAGATAATCCAAAAGTTCATTTTTGAGGTTGGAATTTTGAAAATTCCACCTCGTGCATACGGTTTCCCCAAAAATCAACAAGGCCTTGCACTCCAGGTGCATATAAAAATGGTCGTTTCCTACATGAAAAAATATATGATCATTAATTTAAAAATAATAATTGCGATGATTTATGTTTGAGATGGACAACATGAAACAATTAAAATATGGAAAAATAGATGGGAGTCTTATTTGTTTTAATGGAAGTCCATTATCATCGAAAAAAAATGTGCATGGAAAGGTCCCCATCCTGGTCACATGTCTAGCTCTAGGAAGTGCACCCATATCAACCACATCATCAACCTCATCTCTGTCACCACCTCTACTAGAGTTTGGCCATTGTGTGGATGTTTGGCGATGCGTGTCATGGCTTCCATCTAAAGGTGTGGACGATGTATAAGTAAGCAATACAGAAGCTATGTGACATCACTTGTCAGGACTATGTGGCGTCTCTACAATGCCACTACTACCGACATCGGGATGAACATGCTCCAAATATCTCTATATAAGAAATAAAATGTTTTTTCGTTAGATAATGTAAAAGTTAAAAAGCAAGATATCATAATTGAACTTATCAGTACATAAAAAAAATCACTTTAAATTATGGTTAGTACCTGATATGTCCGAAGTTGTGTCATAACTAGATTGGTCTTTTCTATGACGTCCAGAGTTTGATCCACACGATCTAACAAGCGAGCAAGTTCCTTGTTCGCTTGAATGATCTTCTTTTTAATCATTACCATTGGATCAGGGGATGAATACAACTCCTCCTCGTCGAGGTAATCATGATCATCATGGCATGTAGACTACATATTTCAATAAAATCAATGTTATTTCAGTTATATAAACAAATGAAATAACTAATTGTCACACAAATAAAATTATATAAACAAATAATAAAATTTACGTAGAATCGAAGTCGAATTTGTTAGTCGTTTACATGTTCTATGACTGCCCCTTTTCCACGATCATCCTACCACATTATAATATAATTAGAACCCCGAAACATTTCAAAAATTGTTAACGATAAAAAAAAATGATTGCAACACAAATAAAATTATATAAATAAATAATAAAATTCACATTAAGTGTAAATCAAAATGGCTATTAATTTACATGTTTTGCAGTTGGCACTTTTCCACGATCAACCTCCCACATTATTATAAAATTGGGACCATAAAATATTTTAGACATTGTTAAAGATACAAAAAATATAATGCAATAAGTATAGGTTGCTTAAAGAGGTGTTGCATAGGTACCCACACACTATTAGTCGATGTTTCTATTCGATTCAAATGGTAATCCACTAATAACTCTTCCCTGTGAGATATTTTTTTATCGCGCAGATGACTACCAAATTCCCTTCCGACTCTGGACAACAATTCAGTTGCTTGTTTGTTGTCCAGGGTCGTGTGCTATTTATAAACCCTACGATATTACCAAAATATTTAGGCCTTCCATCAATATAGATAGTGTCTCCCTTATTTTTATCATTGTTTATTAGTTGTATATAATTTGTGGCAAGTGCATATCTTTGCATACTTGGCATGTACCAGACCACCCGCATCCAATCATTATAATTGTAACACGGTCTGACATAGTCCATCAATTCAATTACCGTATTGTATTTTACAATTATTCCATCCATGGAAAATAGCCCCAGACCATGCGGGGAGGATGGTGCAATGCGATAGTTCCTATTACTGACAATGAAGTCAATGTCTAATGGAGGAATTTTCTTAGGTACCCATTGTTTCACCAGATGCTTATACCTGAGTG
>JZKD02S1743657.1:29912-49322 GCA_000966675.3 Picea glauca | reverse complement strand
GGTTGTAGGTAGAATTGCTTACTTGTATAGTTACATTGTTATTATTTTCTTAATCATTAAAACCCTAGGGAGCCAACACACAAGTAGGTTGTGGCTTCATGTCCCCATGGTAAAAGATTATTAGCCATTTGATTAGCGAAGGTTTAGCCTAGCCATAGCTACACTAGCCATTCTCTTTTCTTGAGTTAGTTTTGAACACAAATTGAAGAAAGAAGGCATCCTAGGCCTAATTTATTTTACACCTAGGGTTTACTTCTAGGGTTTTGAAAAGCCTTGTCTTTAAACAACACTTTTCAGCCATAGATTTTTGTTTATTAGCTAGCCGTTTTGCCAAAAGAGTCTTAAGGAAAGAAGAAGGAGCATTAGGCCTAGCCTTAGCTACACCTAAATAAGCCTTCTCTTCTTAGGGTTTTGATTTGGTGGCCCTGCCATAGCAGCACCATCAAACCCTAACCCTCTTGTCCTTAGGTTTAAATCTCTCCAAGCCATTAGCTTCTCTCCATTTGACTCCATTAACCCAAGGCACTAGTCTAGAAGCACAATGTTGAGCTTTTTGTGCTTAAACAACTCTTTCAAACTCTCTTTATTTGAAACCCTAACTAACCCTAGCATCTAGATTAACCCTAGCTTGATGATGACGTCTTGCCTATTTTAGACTTGTGCTTGGACTAAAAGTTGCGGCTGACTCATCTCTTTGTAGCCATAGAGGTTTCAAGCAATTTCGTTGGTTGATTTGTCAAAACGTCCACCTCTTTGACTAGCTAACCCTAAACCTAAAAACAGCAACAATATAGGTGACGTCACACTTGTTTGATCTCGTGTTTGGCCTGAAACGTTGTGACATTCATCACCTCATTTGATAGACTTTGATTTGTTGATTGCATTCATAAGCTTATTTGACAAAACGTTTCACTCATTGTCCTCAAATTTGATCTAATAATAGGGCTGACGTCACCCTATTTCTGCAATAGTGACGCAGCAACAATATTTATTTGAGCATATTTATGATATGAATTGCATTGTGATATAATACAAGGATTTGATTTTATACATTGAATGCCTGCATATCTTGTATATTTATTGAGGAAGTGATATTAGCCATTTGTCTTTGTCTAGTAATCATTGACTTCGTCAATAATTACATTTGATCATTGCTCATATATATGTTGAAGATAGTCATTAATACTTTAAAGTACTAACCACTGCAGCACATCTTCTAGCTTTATTTGTCTTGTCTCGCAAACATGTGCCATTCAGTGGAATATCTTCTCCTTGACTATCATTTTGGAAGTAATCTGTGAAGGGAAGCTTATCCTTAGTCTTTGAAGCCTTAAACCTTGACCCTTCTCCTTCAGAGCCTCAGATTACTAGGGACGTCTCCCTTGGGTTAGCCACCCTAAATAGAAAGAGCTCCCCATCGAGGTGACAGTGGGTGGGGAAGTTCCTGTTACGCCAGTTTGAAGCCTTGACTCAAGCTACCTAAACCCTTCCTACAAACTGTGCGATAACAATGCCAATTAGGCCCATGCATTTGGTGACAAGAAGAAGGCACTAGAGGGCATTTTGTATTTAAATAATGATTTCATACTAATAGTCTTTAATTTATGGAGCAAAGAATTACTTAGATGAGAGCAAAAAACAAAGACAAGAAATAATTGATGAAGCTTGTGAAATTTATATCAACTAGTACTTATTTATCGACGTTACTACATGTCCTTGCATTACTAGATGCGGAAACGTGTGTGTCGAATAAATTTTAAAAGGAACAATGAAAATAAATTGTACTAGGACTAAACATGGGCAACATTGACCTGTGAATGGGGCCAACATTGAAATTTTTTCAAATTTTTTTTGTATGCACTGAAATTTGACATGGATAGACTATTCCCATGCCTTAACGGTATGGGAGGGTTTCTAGACTCAAATATGACTCGCACACCCACTTGTTTCCATCATCAATTCATCATGTAAACCATAAACCTTATTTTCTTTCAAAGTGCACAAATTGGTTGACACAAGTTTTAAGTTTGCATCAGTGTTTTTTCATTTTTCTTTCAGGTTCTACATTGTATATACAATGTATGTGTGTCATAGTTGTGTTGAAAAATCCCTCTTTTCATTCATTTTTTAATCAACACCATAAAAATATGCATGTCGAGATGGTGTTGTATCATTGTCACTAAGTATTGCATGCGTTGATGGCATCATTATGGTGTCATGGTAGTGTCAAATTTAAATATCATTATGGTGTCATGGTAGTGTTATATTTAAATATGCATGCATTGACAATATGGGAGGGTTTTCAAACTCAAAGATGACTCACACACCCACTCTATATATTTGATCCTGGCCTCGTTTCGTTTGAACTTTCTCAGATTAATGTCATGCATGGAACTATAAGTTTCAAGATAGGCTATAAGTTTCAAGTTTAAATTATCCACATGTTGTTTCCAAAATTTAATAAAAAAATTTGCATGGATATCTGCTTTCTATATAGTGTTGTGTTCGCAAAAAAGACTATTATTGACTAGCAACACAATGATGGTTTTGTGTTGATTTTAGCATGGTGTTGCTTGGTACAATAAACAATCATGATCATGCAATGCTTAGGAAAGGACGAGAGAGACCTTGACTCTAAGGATGACTATGCGTTTTTTTGCACGATAGAGAAGTCATGATGTTGATAAAGTTGCATGTGATAGATGATATGTTGCCACAAACACAATATGCAAAGGACCCTTTTAGATTATGGACAAGGTCGAGTGAGATGTATGAGATTTCTAATGAATGTAAGGATTTTTACCTTAAGAGTCTATTGTTTTTATGAAGATGGAAAAGCGTGATTTAATTTTAGAACGCTTGTTAAAATTCAAATACATCTATGATCAACTATTAATAATTGGCAGAGAAGTAGACGAGAAAGATTTGGTATTAATTACATTGAAGAGTCTATCTCTATATTTTGAAATTTATGTTCAAACTTTATATATCACTTGTTACAAAAGGACATAAAAATATATGGAAAAAGTAATTTGGAAGCAACAGTAGAGCATTCGAAAGTGTCTTTGTAGAAAAGATTAAAGGAAAAGAAAGGATAAATAAGGGGGGAATAAAAGCAACAATGTCAAGTCTATAGGATTAGGTAAATCTAATAATAATATGAAGAGTTTTTATGTTGGAAAATATGCTAACATGAAAGATGTTAAAAAAAAAGGGTATATCCACACAGGTCGAACACCTCAAGAAAACTGCTCACACACATATCATAAATTACTATACTAGTGTTTACGTGGTTAAAACCATCAAAGAGGAAAATATCCCATGACCCCATCCAACCCAACCACTTGAGTTAATTGATTAATGTAAAAAGAATAATTTACACAAACATTTCTCACAATTGATCATTGACAAATGACTCTTTGTGCCCTTTAAATATAGATCATGGACCAATTGGGTGATAATCCATGAATAAAGTGTCATTAATATCAAGGAGATATTTGAATTGTTGGATCACCCATGTGTAGGACATGATTGTGATCATCATATTAGTAAAGTACAAAAGCACACTTTAATCTAACATTATGTTAGACCAAGTTGACCTTAAGTTACTCCTAATATTGAATATGCTAACATCCAACCTTAAGAATAACTTGGGATAGGATTGAAGGATTTACAAAGTGACAAAAGCAAAAGGAAGGAGGAAAAGAGCCTATCCCCCCTTAATGAAAACTTCTTGAAATCCTAACAAAGGTTGAAGCTTTAACAACTTTTCTTTTGTGAGGAGATTTGTGAAAATATCAACAACTTGATCATATGTATGACAGTAGAGAACTTCAAGGGTGCTTTCCTAGAGAATATTTTGAATTAAGTGCATGTGTAACTCAATGTGTTTAATGCACTAATGTTGAATAGGTGCCTTTGTGAGTTGGATGGTATTATGAATATTGCACCAAATAATGATCATATGTTGCTAATGTATTCCAAACTTAAATAATATCTATCTAAGCCAAAGAACTTCTTGACTTCCATGAATTATGGTTCACTACTCTACATTTGTTAAAGAAATAGAAAGGGAAAAAAAATTTCTTGCGATCCCAAGAGACGAGTTTGAAATCAAAGATAAAAAAAATAATCAATTGTTTACTTTGGATCATCATGGTCATTGGCCTAGTGGGAATCTATAAAACCAACCAACATAAATGATCCCCTTTAATAATAGTATGTCAATCTAAATTACACCCTAGCTATATCGAAGGATCCTCTTTACTACTTTTGAATGGATTTCATGGGGTTCTTCATGTATCAAGCAATAATAATAAGAACAAAAGAGATGTCAGGGCGAGTATAAGTTAAATACAAAAGGATACCAACTATATTTTGGTACAAAGTGGCATCCACTTTGGGTGAGGTGTAGATGGAAAAAGTTTAAGTCTAGATTGAAAGGGAGGTGGGATCAGTTTACGATCATCCATGTAAAATTGATGAACAGGGTCACATGCATACTTGGCTTGGGAAAGAGAAATACCTTCTCAGATTTGCAAAACATGGAGGCCATGAAAATATTGCAAGTGTCCGAAGTCTATCATTCCAAAGTTAAGGTAGGTTTTTACATGTGTTAGAAGATTGGGCTCACTATTAGTAATTATAAGGTCATTAACATAAAGTACATGTATGAGAATATGGTTGTTGACAAAGTGTCCTCAGACACGTAATCTTATTAATAAGGAAAAAGTAATTACAATCAAAAGTGAAGACTCATAATTTCTTCTTAACCTCACTTGAAGAAGGAGCTTGTTTATATAGCTCAAATCTAAACTAAAATATAGGAGAACAACCAATCACATAATTATGTGAGTATGATAGGTGTCCTTTATATAGAATATAGGTGCCCTTATCCTAACAAACTAGAATAAACTAATTTCTAAAAATATTTAAACTGGAAAATACTTAGACTATAGAACTTTAGGATTATGAGGCTAACATTCCCCCTTTTAATCTGAAAGTTCATATTTACAAATACCAAGTTCATCTTTGAACTTAGTGAATTTTATTCTACCAAGAGGTTTGGTAAAAATATCTGAAGTTTGATCTTCAGATGGACAGAACTAAGGCTTGATGATGTATTTGATGATGAGTGATCTGATGAAGTGGTACTTGGTGTCGACATGTTTAGTCTTTGAATAACATATTGGATTATTAACCATCTTTATAGCTGATTGATTATCGATCAATAAAGTAGTTGGTGATTTCTGAGTTTCACCAAGATCCTGTAAAAAAATTCTAGCCATAAAATCTCACATGTTGCTTCCCAAGATGATATGTACTCTGCCTCTACTAAAGAATTTGTCTCTTTTTTGCAATTCCAAGATATTGTTGTTGAACCCATATTCATTAAATAACCTGAATTGGATGTTCTATCATCAATTTCACCTACAAAATCAACATCTGAATATCCAACAAGTGTAAAAATTTTGTTTCTTTTGTAGATTAGACCAAAATATTTTGTACCTTGAATGTATCTCAGTACCTTTTTTGCTGAATTCTAGTGACTTTCCCTTGGTTCCTTCATAAACCTTGAAACTATAATGACTGAATATGACAAATCTAGTCGAGTATTTGTCAAATGAATGAGAATTCCAATCAATTGCCTGTACTTTGTATTATTTACCAATTCCCCCCCTTCAAATTTTTAAAGTTTCAATATCTGCTCCATGGGGGTAAGAGAAGGCTTACAGTCTTCCATGCCAAATTTCTTTAACAATTCAGTGACATACTTAGTTTGACTAAGGAATATTTGATTAGGATGTTGAGATATTTCAACTCCAAGATAATAATGTAGTGTCCCTAAATCAGTCATTTTGAACCATGCTTTAAGTTCTTCCTTAACCTGTTTGATGTGAGCTTCGTTATTTCCTGTTATGATATGATTAAGTCATCAACATAGAGTACAATTATCACCATGTGTTTATCTTGCATTCGAAAATACAACGTATCATCTGATTCACTTCACTGAAAACCCACCTTACGTAGGTAATTATCCATTTTTGCATACCAAGCTCGAGGAGCTTGTTTCGAGCCATATAAAGCCTTCACAAGTTTTCAAACTTTATGTTCTTGTCTTTTAACTTCAAAACCTTGTGGTTGAGTCATGAAAATATCTTCCTTTAGATCACCATTAAGGAAGGAACTTTTGACATCCATTTGATGTAATTTCCAACCATTATGAGTAGCCAAATTGATAACCATTATGATAGTATTCCATTTAGCTGTGGGTGCAAATGTTTCTTCATAATCAATTCCTTCCTATTGATAAAAACCTTTAGCAACAATTCTTTCTTTGTACTTGTCAATTTTACCATTGGTCTTGTATTTTACTCGATAAACCCACTTACAATTGATGGGCTTAACTTCATGTGGACAATCAACTAAGTTCCAAGTCTCATTTGCAAGTACTAAATCAAATTCATTAATCATTGCTTCATGCCATTCTTTATGTCCAACTGCTTTAGCAAAAGAAGTAGGTTATGTGGAAGCATGAGCAAAATTAGCTTATGATCTTGAATATCCCCTAGTTCTTGTTTTGTTAATTTCATCTGAATGAACATCTTTAAGAAGTTGTTTGGGCCACTTTGGCTTCTTGTGTTGAGAGGATTGTGGATCTGAATCACCATTATTATTATTAAAAAGAGGATTTTAAAAAATTAGGCTCTTCTTTCATATGAAGTATCTAAGGTTGGAGAAGATTATTTTGAAGATTCAATATCAGAAGATTATTTTGTAGTTTCATTGTCATATGTATCAGAAGAACTTTTTGATGAAGAGATGTCTTCTAAAGAAACAAAGTCTTTTTCAAACCAAAATGTTTTCTTTGACTTGTTCAACTTACCTTTACCCTTAGTGTTTTTCATCTCTAAACGAATAAGGAGATGATTAATCTCATCAAAACTTTTTCTTTTAGTTTCATCAAAAATTACAACTCTAATGATAATGAATTTTCCATCTGAAATCAACCTATACCCTTTCTTTTCATCAAAGTATCCAATGAAGATACACTTCATACTTCAGTTTTCTAATTTAGTCCTCTTTTCCTTAGGAACTAAAGCATAACATGTTGAGACAAAAACTCTAAGATGATTTACCTTGGGTTTAAAACCGTACCAAACTTCATAAGCTATTTTTCCATCTAAAGTTGATGCAGGTGATCGATTTCTGAGATAAACTGCAGTATGAATTTCTTCAACCCAATATTGTGTGCTCAACCCTTTAAATTGCATCATGGATCTTTCCATACCCATGAGAGTTTTGTTCATCCTTTCAGTAACTCCATTATGTTTTGGAGTATAGGAATTTTTCAGTTGCCTCTTAATTCCATTGTCACAACAATAATCATTGAATTCATTTGAAGTGAATTCTCCTCCATTATCTATTCTCAAAGATGCAACATTTTCTCTTGTTGCATTTTCAACCATGTGTTGAAAATTTGCAAACTTTTCAAAAGCTTCAGACTTTGCTTTTAAAAAGTACACCCATGTCATCCTAGTGTAGTCATCAATGAACAATATAAAGTATCGACATCCATCGAAAGAAGATTCCATTGGACCACATATATCATTGTGAATCAATTACAAATACTTTGTTGCTTGCCATGAGCTGGCTAGAAAATCTTCTCACTTTTTCTTACCAAAAATACAAGCTTCACACTTAGAATTTTCTCTCTTGAAAGTTGGAAAACCCTTTACCAAATATTGGGACTTACTTTTCAAGAGACTATCAAAGTTTAAGTGACCAAATCGAAAATTCCATAATCTGAATGAAGACATTTCAAAATTCATTGTTGCTACAACATCATGCTTTCTTGGGATAACTTGAAAACAATAATGTTAGGATATGAAGATGAAAAATTGCTAAGAATGAAGGGAAAATTTATCCCAAGAAAGCATGATGTTGTAGCAGCAGTGAATTCTGAAATGTCTTCATTCAAATTATGGCATTTTCGATTTGGTCACTTAAACTTTGATAGTCTCTTGAAACTTAAGTCCCAATATTTGGTAAAGGGTTTTCCAATTTTATTGAGACTTTGCAAATAACTAATAAGTTATCAACTATGACCTTTGATTCACTTAGTGAATTATTGGCTCAACATAGTAAATCATTTGGAAAACAAAAACAATCAACTCAAAATTCAAAGGATCAAGATTACCAGGATGATAAATATGAATATGTTTTCACAATAGATCAACAAGAAGATTCATTTGAAAATTATTGTATATTGGACACAGGGGTTGCTCAGCATAAGACTTATCGCAGAGACTATTTTTGGAATTATCAAGATGTTCAACTAAATCCCATCTATTTAGTTGATGATACAACTCATGTACCTCAAGGAAAAGGTTCAATGAAAGTCTTTCTCCCTAGAATTGGTGAAAAATGGATTTCAAATGTTTGGTATGTAGAAACTTTTAAGAAAAAATTGTTATCCTTAGTCACAATCCGACAAGTTGGACATCAAATCATCACGCAAGATGGTTTGGTCAATATTAATTCAGAGAAGGATAACTTGAAAACAATAATGTCAAGATATGAATATGGAAAATTTCTAAGAATGAAGGGAAAAGTTGTCCCAAGAAAGCATGATGTTGCAACAACAGTGAATTCTGAAATGTCTTCATTCAAATTATGGCATTTTCAATTTGGTCACTTAAACTTTGATAGTCTCTTGAAACTTAAGTCCCAAGATTTGATAAAGGGTTTGCCAATTTTCTTGAGACTTTGCAAATAACTGATAAGTTATCAATTGTGACCTTTGATTCACTTAGTGAATTACTGGCTCAACATAGTAAATCATTTGGAAAACAAAAACAATCAGGAGAAGATCTTATTTTCACTAAATCTGAAAGTTCTAAAGGAAAAGGTAAACAAAATTTTGGAAATTTTCAGAATCAATCTTCTAATCAAGGTCGTGGCAGAGGTCGTAGTCAAGGTAGAGGTCGTAGCAATTTTAATCAACAAAATTTTCAAAGTAATCCTCCCAATAATAATGCACAGTCGGGAAGAGGCAGGAAAAGCTTCACGCTTTTGCATTTTCAACCATGTGTTGAAAATTTGCAAACTTTTCAAAAGCTCTGATACCGTGTTGACAAAGTGTCCTCAGACACTTAATTTTATTAACAATGAAAAAGTAATTACAATCATAAGTGAGGACTCATAATTTCTTCTTAACCTCACTTGAAGAAGGAGCTTGTTTAAATATCTCAACTCTAAACTAAAATCTAGGAGAACAACCAATCACATGAGTATGATAGGTATCCTTTACATAGAAACTAGGTGTCCTTATCCTAACAAACTAGAATAAACTAATTTCTAAAAATATTTAAACTAGAAAATACTTGGACTATAGAACTTTAGGATTATGAGGATAACAATGGTTTCCTACTCACTTGGTATAGACATTAAGGTCAAAGGGGAATCTAGAAAATCTAGAGTCAAGAAGGAACCAATCCATTTTTTCATACCAACCTTAAGGAGCTTCAAAGTCAAGGGATCTATGTCACATAGACCCTCATCATCAATATTTTGTAGGAGGTATTTGGCCATGGGTTCCATCCTTCTATCCCCCCCCCTCCCACATCTATCTAGGCTCAAGGTGATATTTAAATCCCCTTCCATGATTAAATTATCCTTTCTCAAATCCATGTTCCCAAAAAAGGAATCACACAAACCTTCCCTACACTAAAAAGGTCCATGGACATTAATAAAATTGAAAATTTAATCTAAACATGGGGAGAACGACTCAAGACTGGTGGTATTCTATAAAAATGAGACACTCTTGAATCGAAGGGACTTATTCCATCCTACCAACAACCCCCTATATTTCTCCTCTACATTGAGAGATTCAAAACTCCATCCATGAAGAGTAAACACTAGCAGTTATTTTACCCTAACAACCACCATAATTATTTTTTGAATCAAAATAATCTCTATGTTATTTGTTGCTACAATTTGGTTTACATAGTTTCTTTTATAGACACCCCCCTAAGCCTCTTATGTTAGAAGAGAGCACAATCTTTTTGTACCCTTGGAGTGGACTTTACTTCATCTAAGGGCCCCATGAATAGTCATTTTTTTGCATGATAAGACTTCCCTTGTCCTCTCAACGTTGGACATTCTTTGGATGACATAATCAAACATTGAATCGATGCCTTCTCAATGATAAATATAGTGGGAAATATTTCTTCCTCGCTCGCTTCTTCCTCATCTCGTTCCCTTAACATATTATAGAATTTTCTTTCACATATTTTTTTTTGGGGGGGGGGGATACTTCTTATAGAATAACTTTAGTAAGCTATCATACTATGAGGGGCATATCTATGACATCAAAATCACTCATTACTTACATTTGGACTCTTCCACACCCAATTAGGGGATTTTGACTCCAATTTTTATCACTCAAAATTAGCATAAAACTAAGTTTGAAATAGAGGACCTTTGATAGAAAACAAAAAATAACTTATTTAATCGCTTAGCAGAGTTCCAATGTGGTTAAGTCAATTAGGAGAGGTGATGATTTCATTGTATCATTTTAGATATCTCACTATATTCTTACAATCCTGGCTAACTATATATCTTATTCGATTGACTAAAGGTACAACCAAACAGGGACCTGTCAGATATGTCTTCCTCGAGTGAGGGAAGCTCGGGACAAATAGAGGGAAATGTGACTGCATCTAGTAGATCATATGATACGCAAACAAGGAACACTAGAGGTGAAAAGCTTAGAAGAAAATTTTGTAGATGCATGGAATTTTTTCTTGCCGAAGGAGGATCATGCTCTTATGATGATGAGAGCATAGGAGACATAGAGGTGCCACTCAGGTATAAGCATCTGGTGAAACAATGGGTACCTAAGNGTGCCCTTTAAATATAGATCATGGACCAATTGGGTGATAATCCATGAATAAAGTGTCATTAATATCAAGGAGATATTTGAATTGTTGGATCACCCATGTGTAGGACATGATTGTGATCATCATATTAGTAAAGTACAAAAGCACACTTTAATCTAACATTATGTTAGACCAAGTTGACCTTAAGTTACTCCTAATATTGAATATGCTAACATCCAACCTTAAGAATAACTTGGGATAGGATTGAAGGATTTACAAAGTGACAAAAGCAAAAGGAAGGAGGAAAAGAGCCTATCCCCCCTTAATGAAAACTTCTTGAAATCCTAACAAAGGTTGAAGCTTTAACAACTTTTCTTTTGTGAGGAGATTTGTGAAAATATCAACAACTTGATCATATGTATGACAGTAGAGAACTTCAAGGGTGCTTTCCTAGAGAATATTTTGAATTAAGTGCATGTGTAACTCAATGTGTTTAATGCACTAATGTTGAATAGGTGCCTTTGTGAGTTGGATGGTATTATGAATATTGCACCAAATAATGATCATATGTTGCTAATGTATTCCAAACTTAAATAATATCTATCTAAGCCAAAGAACTTCTTGACTTCCATGAATTATGGTTCACTACTCTACATTTGTTAAAGAAATAGAAAGGGAAAAAAAATTTCTTGCGATCCCAAGAGACGAGTTTGAAATCAAAGATAAAAAAAATAATCAATTGTTTACTTTGGATCATCATGGTCATTGGCCTAGTGGGAATCTATAAAACCAACCAACATAAATGATCCCCTTTAATAATAGTATGTCAATCTAAATTACACCCTAGCTATATCGAAGGATCCTCTTTACTACTTTTGAATGGATTTCATGGGGTTCTTCATGTATCAAGCAATAATAATAAGAACAAAAGAGATGTCAGGGTGAGTATCAGTTAAATACAAAAGGATACCAACTATCTTTTGGTACAAAGTGGAATCCACTTTGGGTGAGGTGTAGATGGAAAAATTTTAAGTCTAGATTGAAAGGGAGGTGGGATCAGTTTACGATCATCCATGTAAAATTGATGAACAGGGTCACATACATACTTGGCTTGGGAAAGAGAAATACCTTCTCAGATTTGCAAAACATGGAGGCCATGAAAATATTGCAAGTGTCCTAAGTCTATCATTCCAAAGTTAAGGTAGGTTTTTACATGTGTTAGAAGATTGGTCTCACTATTAGTGAGTATAAGGTCATTAACATAAAGTACATGTATGAGAATATGGTTGTTGACAAAGTGTCCTCAAACATGTAATCTTATTAATAAGGAAAAAGTAATTACAATCAAAAGTGAAGACTCATAATTTCTTCTTAACCTCACTTGAAGAAGGAGCTTGTTTACATAGCTCAACTCTAAACTAAAATATAGGAGAACAACCAATCACATAATCACATGAGTATGATAGGTGTCCTTTACATAGAATATAGGTTCCCTTGTCCTAACAAACTAGAATAAACTAATTTCTAAAAATATTTAAACTGGAAAATACTTAGACTATATAACTTTAGGATTATGAGGCTAACATTCCCCCTTTTAATCTGAAAGTTCATATTTACAAATACCAAGTTCATATTTGAACTTAGTGAACTTTATTCTACCAAGAGGTTTGGTAAAAATATCTGAAGTTTGATCTTCAGATGGACAGAACTGAGGCTTGATGATGTCTTTGATGATGAGTGATCTGATGAAGTGGTACTTGGTGTCGATGTGTTTAGTCTTTGAATAAAATATTGGATTATTGGCCATATTTATAACTAATTGACTATCGATCAATAAAGTAGTTGGTGATTTCTGAGTTTCACCAAGATCCTGTAAAAAAATTCTAGCCATACAATCTCACATGTTGCTTCCCAAGATGATATGTACTCTGCCTCTACTAAAGAATTGGCAATTCTTGTCTCCTTTTTGTAATTCCAAGATATTGTTGTTGAACCCATATTCATTAAATAACCTTAACTAGATGTTCTATCATCAATTTCACCTACAAAATCAACATCTGAATATCCAACAAGTGTAAAAATTTTGTTTCTTTTGTAGATAAGACCAAAATATTTTGTACCTTGAATGTATCTCAGTACCTTTTTTGTTGAATTCTAGTGACTTTCCCTTGGTTCCTTCATAAACCTTGAAACTATAATGACTGAATATGACAAATCTAGTCGAGTATTTTTCATATGAATGAGACTTCCAATCAATTGCCTATACTTTGTATTATTTACCAATTCCCCCCCTTCAAATTTTTAAAGTTTCAATTTCTGCTCCATGGGGGTAAGAGAAGGCTTACAGTCTTCCATGCCAAATTTCTTTAACAATTCAGTGACATACTTAATTTGACTAAGGAATATTTGATTAGGATGTTGAGATACTTCAACTCCAAGAAAATAATGTAGTGTCCCTAAATCAGTCATTTTGAACCATGCTTTAAGTTCCTCCTTAACCTGTTTGATGTGAGCTTCGTTATTTCATGTTATCATTAAGTCATCAACATATAGTACAATTATCACCATGTGTTTATCTTGCATTCGAAAATACAACGTATCATCTGATTCACTTCGCTGAAAACCCACCTTACATAGGTAATTATCCATTTTTGCATACCAAGCTCGAGGAGCTTGTTTCAAGCCATATAAATCCTTCACAAGTTTGCAAACTTTATGTTCTTGTCTTTTAACTTCAAAACCTTGTGGTTGAGTCATGAAAATATCTTCCTTTAGATCACCATTAAGGAAGGCACTTTTGACATCCATTTGATGTAATTTCCAACCATTATGAGTAGCCAAATTAATAACCATTATGATAGTATTCCATTTAGTTGTGGGTGAAAATGTTTCTTCATAATCAATTCCTTCCTATTGATAAAAACCTTTAGCAACAATTCTTGCTTTGTACTTGTCAATTTTACCATTGGTCTTGTATTTTACTCGATAAACCCATTTACAACCTATGGGCTTAACTTCATGTGGACAATCAACTAAGTTCCAAGTCCCATTTGCAAGTACTGAATCATATCCATTAATCATTGCTTCATGCCATTCTTTATGTCCAACTGCTTCAGCAAAAGAAGTAGGTTATGTGGAAGCATGAGCAAAATTATCTTATGATCTTGAATATCCCCTAGTTCTTGTTTTGTTAATTTCATCTGAATGAACATCTTTAAGAAGTTGTTCAGCCCACTTTAGCTTCTTGTGTTGAGAGGATTGTGGATCTGAATCACCATTATTATTATTAAAAAGAGGATTTTCAAAAATTAGGCTCTTCTTTCATATGAAGTATCTAAGGTTGGAGAAGATTATTTTGAAGATTCAATATCAAAAGATTATTTTGTAGTTTCATTGTCAGATGTATCAGAAGAACTTTTTGATGAAGAGATGTCTTCTAAAGAAACAAAGTCTTTTTCAAACCAAAATGTTTGATTTGACTTGTTCAACTTACCTTTACCCTTAGTGTTTTTCGTCTCTAAACGAATAAGGAGATGATTAATCTCATCAAAACTTTTACTTTTAGTTTCATCAAAAAATACAACTCTACTGATAATGAATTTTCCATCTGAAATCAACCTATACCCTTTCTTTTCATCAAAGTATCCAATGAAGATACACTTCATACTTCAATTTTCTAATTTAGTCCTCTTTTCCTTAGGAACTAAAGCATAACATGTTGAGACAAAAACTCTAAGATGATTTACCTTGGGTTTAAAACCGTACCAAACTTCATAAGCTATTTTTCCATCTAAAGTTGATGCAGGTGATCGATTTCTGAGATAAACTGCAGTATGAATTTCTTCAACCCAATATTGTGTGCTCAACCCTTTAAATTGCATCATGGATCTTTCCATACCCATGAGAGTTTTGTTCATCCTTTCAGTAACTCCATTATGTTTTGGAGTATAGGAATTTTTCAGTTGCCTCTTAATTCCATTGTCACAACAATAATCATTGAATTCATTTGAAGTGAATTCTCCTCCATTATCTATTCTCAAAGATGCAACATTTTCTCTTGTTGCATTTTCAACCATGTGTTGAAAATTTGCAAACTTTTCAAAAGCTTCAGACTTTGCTTTTAAAAAGTACACCCATGTCATCCTAGTGTAGTCATCAATGAACAATATAAAGTATCGACATCCATCGAAAGAAGATTCCATTGGACCACATATATCATTGTGAATCAATTACAAATACTTTGTTGCTTGCCATGAGCTGGCTAGAAAATCTTCTCACTTTTTCTTACCAAAAATACAAGCTTCACACTTAGAATTTTCTCTCTTGAAAGTTGGAAAACCCTTTACCAAATATTGGGACTTACTTTTCAAGAGACTATCAAAGTTTAAGTGACCAAATCGAAAATTCCATAATCTGAATGAAGACATTTCAAAATTCATTGTTGCTACAACATCATGCTTTCTTGGGATAACTTGAAAACAATAATGTTAGGATATGAAGATGAAAAATTGCTAAGAATGAAGGGAAAATTTATCCCAAGAAAGCATGATGTTGTAGCAGCAGTGAATTTTGAAATGTATTCATTCAGATTATGGCATTTTCAATTTGGTCACTTAAACTTTGATAGTCTCTTGAAACTTAAGTCCCAATATTTGGTAAAGGGTTTTCCAATTTTATTGAGACTTTGCAAATAACTGATAAGTTATCAACTGTGACCTTTGATTCACTTAGTGAATTATTGGCTCAACATAGTAAATCATTTGGAAAACAAAAACAAACAACTCAAAATGCAGAGGATCAAGATTACCAGGATGATAAATATGAATATGTTTTCACAACAAATCAACAAGAAGATTCATTTGAAAATGATTGTATATTGGACATAGGGGTTGCTCAGCATATGACTTATCGCAGAGACAATTTTTGGAATTATCAATATGTTCAACTAAATCCCATCTATTTAGCTGATGATACAACTCATGTACCTCAAGGAAAAGGTTCATTGAAAGTCTTTCTCCCTGGAATTGGTGAAAAATGGATTTCAAATGTTTGGTATGTAGCAACTTTCAAGAAAAAATTGTTATCCTTAGTCACAATCCGACAAGTAGGACATCAAATCATCACGCAAGATGGTTTGGTCAATATTAATTCAGAGAAGAATAACTTGAAAACAATAATGTCAAGATATGAATATGGAAAATTTCTAAGAATGAAGAGAAAAGTTATCCTAAGAAAGCATGATGTTGCAGCAACAGTGAATTGTGAAATGTCTTCATTCAGATTATGGCATTTTCAATTTGGTCACTTAAACTTTGATAGTCTCTTGAAACTTAAGTCCCAAGATTTGGTAAAGTGTTTGCCAATTTTCTTGAGACTTTGCAAATAACTGATAAGTTATCAACTGTGACCTTTGATTCACTTAGTGAATTACTGGCTCAACATAGTAAATCATTTGGAAAACAAAAACAATCAGGAGAAGATCTTCTTTTCACTAAAGCTTAAAGTTCTAAAGGAAGAGGTAAACAAAATTTTGGAAATTTTCAGAATCAATCTTCTAATCAAGGTCGTGGCAGAGGTCGTAATCAAGGTAGAGGTCGTAGCAATTTTAATCAACAAAATTTTCAAAGTAATCCTCCCAATAATAATGCACAGTCAGGAAGAGGCGGGAAAAGCCATGAGCTGGCTGGAAAAGCTTCACGCTTTTGAATTTTCAACCATGTGTTGAAGATTTGCAAACTTTTCAAAAGATCTGATACCATGTTGACAAAGTGTCCTCAGACACATAATTTTATTAACAAGGAAAAAGTAATTACAATCATAAGTGAGGACTCATAATTTCTTCTTAACCTCACTTGAAGAAGGAGCTTGTTTATATAGTTCAACTCTAAACTAAAATCTAGGAGAACAACCAATCACATACTCACATGAGTATGATAGGTGTCCTTTACATAGAAACTAGGTGTCCTTGTCCTAACAAACTAGAATAAACTAATTTCTAAAAATATTTAAACTAGAAAATAATTGGACTATAGAACTTTAGGATTATGAAGATAACAATGGTTTCCTACTCACTTGGTATAGACATTAAGGTCAAAGGGGCATCTAGAAAATCTAGAGTCAAGAAGGAACCAATCCATTTTTCATACCAACCTTAAGGAGCTTCAAAGTCAAGGGATCTATGTCACATAGACCCTCATCATCAATATTTTGTAGGAGGTATTTGGCCATGGGTTCCATCCTTCTATCCCCCCCCCTCCCACATCTATCTAGGCTCAAGGTGATATTTAAATCCCCTTCCATGATTAAATTATCCTTTCTCAAATCCATGTTCCCAAAAAAGGAATCACACAAACCTTCCCTACACTAAAAAGGTCCATGCACATTAATAAAATTTAAAATTGAATCTAAACATGGGGAGAACGACTCGAGACTGGTGGTATTCTATAAAAATGAGACACTCTTGAATCGAAGGGACTTATTCCATCCTACCAACAACCCCCTATATTTCCCCTCTACATTGAGAGATTCAAAACTCCATCCATGAAGAGTAAACACTAGCAGTTATTTTACCCTAACAACCACCATAATTATTTTTTGAATCAAAATAATCTCTATGTTATTTGTTGCTACAATTCGGTTTACATAGTTTCTTTTATAGACACCCCCCTAAGCCTCTTATGTTAGAAGAGAGCACAATATTTTTGTACCCTTGGAGTGGACTTTACTTCCTCTAAGGGCCCCATGAATAGTCATTTTTTCGCATGATAAGACTTCCCTTGTCCTCTTAACTTTGGACATTCTTTGGATGACATAATCAAACATTGAATCAATGCCTTCTCAATGATAAATATAGTGGAAAATATTTCTTCCTCGCTCTCTTCTTCCTCATCTCGTTCCCTTAACATATTATAGAATTTTCTTTCACATATTTTTTTTTGTGGGGGCGGATACTTCTTATAGAATAACTTTAGTAAGCTATCATACTATGAGGGGCGTATCTATGACATCAAAATCACTCATTACTTACATTTGGACTCTTCCATGCCCAATTAGGGGATTTTGACTCCAATTTTTGTCACTCAAAATTAGCATAAAACTAAGTTTGAAATAGGGACCTTTGATAGAAAACAAAAAATAACTTATTTAATCGCTTAGCAGAGTTCCAATGTGGTTAAGGTAATTAGGAGAGGTGATGATTTCATTGTATCATATTAGATGTCTCACTATATTCTTACAATCCTGTCTAACTATATATCTTATTCGATTGACTAAAGGTACAACCAAACATGTACCTGTCAGATATGTCTTCCTCGAGTGAGGGAAGCTCGGGACAAATACAGGGAAATGTGACTGCATCTAGTAGATCATATGATACACAAACAAGGAACACTAGAGGTGAAAAGCTCATAAGAAAATTTTGTAGATGCATGGAATTTTTTCTTGCCGAAGGAGGATCATGCTCTTATGATGATGAGAGCATAGGAGACATAGAGGTGCCACTTAGGTATAAGCATCTGGTGAAACAATGGGTACCTAAGAAAATTCCTCCATTAGACATTGACTTCATTGTCAGTAATAAGAAGTATCGCATTGCACCATCCTCCCCGCATGGTCTGGGGCTATTTTCCATGGATGGAATAATTGTAAAATACAATACGGTAATTGAATTGATGGACTATGTCAGACCATGTTACAATTATAATGATTGGATGCGGGTGGTCTGGTACATGCCAAGTATGCGAAGATATGCACTTGTCGCAAATTATATACAACTAATAAACAACGATAAAAATAAGGGAGACACTATCTATATTTATGGAAGGCCTAAAGATTTTGGTAATATCGTAGGGTTTATAAATAGCACACGACCCTGGACAACAAACAAGCAACTGAATTGTTGTCCAGGGTCGGAAGGGAATTTGGTAGTCGTCTACGCGATAAAAAAATATATCTCACAGGGAAGAGTTATTAGTGGATTACCATTTGAATTGAATAGAAACATTGACTAATAGTGTGTGGGTACCTATGCAACACCTCTTTAAGCAACCTATACTTATTGCATTATATTTTTTGTATCTTTAACAATGTCTAAAATATTTTATGGTCCCAATTTTATAATAATGTGGGAGGTTGATCGTGGAAAAGTGCCAACTGCAAAACATGTAAATTAATAGCCATTTTGATTTACACTTAATGTGAATTTTATTATTTATTTATATAATTTTATTTGTGTTGCAATCATTTTTTTTTATCGTTAACAATTTTTGAAATGTTTCGGGGTTCTAATTATATTATAATGTGGTAGGATGATCGTGGAAAAGGGGCAGTCATAGAACATGTAAACGACTAACAAATTCGACTTCGATTCTACGTAAATTTTATTATTTGTTTATATAATTTTATTTGTGTGACAATTAGTTATTTCATTTGTTTATATAACTGAAATAACATTGATTTTATTGAAATATGTAGTCTACATGCCATGATGATCATGATTACCTCGACGAGGAGGAGTTGTATTCATCCC
>JZKD02S1743657.1:0-24183 GCA_000966675.3 Picea glauca | reverse complement strand
CAGCCACTTTATTTTCTTTCCCCTTGATATGCTTTATATCAAAGTCATATTCGCTTAGAAATTCTAACCATATGCTTTGCCTAGCATTTAGATTTGGTTGATCAAATAAATATTTCAGACCATTGTGGTCTATTCTTAGCTCAAACATTTTCCCCATGAGGTAGTGTCTCCATTTCCTCAACACATACACTATGGCTGCTAACTCCAAATCATGAGTGGCATAGTTTCTTTCATGCTCCTTCAACTTCCTTGATTCATAACATATCACAAATCCATTTTGACTTAGGACTCCACCAGGTCCTTCATTACATGCATTGTGAATACAATGAAATCTTCATTTGGATATGCAATCCTTAGTATTGGAGCACTTGTCAATAATTGTTTCAAATGTTGGAAACTCTTTTCAGAATCCAACGTCCACTGAAACTTCACACCCTTACTTTGCAAGGAAGTGATTGGGTGTGCTATCTTTGAGAATCCTTTAATGAATCTCCTGTAGTAGCCTGCAAGACCCATGAATGATCTGACCTATGTCACATTCTTTGGCGCTGACCATTCTCTAATGGCTTCAATCTTCTTGGGATCTACTGCTATTCCATACTTCGAAATGATATGCCCCAAGTAATGAATTTGTTTCTGATAGAATGAACACTTACTCAATTTGGAAAAAAATTGATTCTCTCTTAATACTTGCAACACCATCCTCAAATGATGTTCATTCTCTTCTTCTGACTTAGAATATATAAGGATGTCATCCAAAAAGACAATGACAAACTTGTCTAAATATTCCCGGAAAACACCATTCATTATACACATGAAAACAGTTGGTGCATTTGACAATCCAAATGGCACCACTATGAACTCATAATGACCATACCTTGTCCTGAAGGCGGTCTTGTTGATATCTTCCTCTTTAATTCTTACCTAATGGTATCTCGATCTGAGATCTATCTTTGAAAAGATCTTTGCATCCTTCAATTGATCAAAGAGGTCATCAATTCTTGGTAGAGGATACTTGTTCTTAACAGTCACCTTGTTTGACTGTCTGAGTCAATGCACAATCTTAATGTTCCATCCTTCTTTTTCACAAACAATACTAGGGAACCCCAAGGTGACACACTTGGGCGTATATACCCCTTCTTTAGAAGTTCTTCAAGTTGCATTTGTAACTCCTTCAACTCTGGTGTACTCATTCTGTAAGGAGTCTTTGACACTAGAGCTGCTCCAGGCATTAGATTTATAGAGAAATCAATGTCTCTCCTTGGAGGTAGTCCTGGTACCTCCCTGAATACATCTTCAAATTCTCTCAGGATTGTATAATCTTCCAAAATTGGTACATTATCTTTAGGTATCTCTTCCATACGAGCTGCAATTATTTGACACCCCTTTATATAACATTTCTTCAGCTGCAATGCTGAAATTTCTCTAATGGTTACTGCCCTGGGAATTCCCTATACTTTATTTTGGTTCCCTTCCTCATCCAGGAAATTAAATGCTTTATTATGACAGTCTAATAGAGCATGATGTTGGTCCAACCAATCCATCCCAATTAGACAGTCATAGGAACCTAAAGGTAAGATGTTCAAATCTGCCTTGGTGTTTAGTCCATTCATGTTCATAAGACATGACTTAACCATCTCATTGACTTTTCTTTTATCTCCTATAGCCAGTTGAACCAACCAAGATTTCCCATGCTTGTTTCTTGGCAATTGCAAACTTTCCACCATCTTAGGATCTATATAAATATGACTAGCTCCTAAATCAATTAAAATAGTAATGGTTTGGTTGTTAATCATACCTTCCACTTCAATCATGTGGGACTGATACTCTGCTTGCTTGTTATCCATGGTTGCATAGATCCTTGGCACATTTCTGCCCATGTCCTCCACTATTTTGGCTTGCTGTATATTGTGAATGGTTCTCCCTTTTTCACCTCTATGAGGACAATCTCTGGACCTATGATCTCCTTTACAACCCCAACATTGAATAGGTGGTTGTCCTGGCCTTTGAATCCCTATGTCGATTTTTCTGGGATCCCTAGGAGTTTGTTGTCCCTGTGGGTTATTTCTGAAGAATGGTGGCTTAGATCCTTTCTTCCTCTGGTCCACCTTGAATTTATTTTCGTCTTCCAAAGCCTTTTAGAAAAATGGCCTTGCTTTCTACTGATCATATAGGAATTTAGCATGCCTTATGGTCTCTTCCAATGTCTTGGGATCATCATATTGTATTTTGTCATTGATAAACACTGGCAATCCACTCAAATACCTTTTAATTTTGACTGTCTCATCCTTGACGAAAGAGACATACTTCAGAAGTTCTAGAAATCTTCTCTCATATTCATCTATGGTCATGCTTCTGAGCTTGAGTTCAAAGAACTCTTTTATTTTCTTGTCATAATATCTCTTACTCAAGTATTTCTTCTCAAAATACTTCTTGAATTCCCTTCAAGTGATACTTTTCTCTTTAATGTGCTGCACTTGTACAAGCTGATCCCACCACATGGATGCCTTTCCCTTGAGTTGATAGATGGCAATTCTACCCTCTGCATGAGAAGAATAATTATGCAATTGAAAATATTTTCTCATGCCCAACAACCATGTTTCTGCATCTTCATCCTTCTTGTGCTCACCATCGAATGTAGGAGGTTTGATTTTATTCATTTCTCCTCGTATCTCATCCACCCCAGACCTCTTGTGTCTTCTGACAGGAGATAAACTTGAGTTGTTGTCTGCCCTCTTATTGGAATGCCTTGAGGAGTGATGGTGATGTTTGCTAACACTTCTTGATTTTCTTTTCTCATCCGAAGGCTTGTGACTTCCAGATTTGCTTGAGCCACTCTCCTTATCCAATTTTTTTTCTATTCTGTTCAAACCTTCCAATAACTTCATGTTGAAGTCATCATGTTGATCCTTGGCTTTCATAAGCCTTTCATTATCAGCCTTATGGCTTTGGACATCTCTTTGCAAATTTTTAATGGTCTCTGCCAAATTTTTGTTTTCAATTCTTTCATCTCCATGTCCATTGGAGTTTGTTCCTTCAATGCCCATGTGGGAATCCATCCCTCTATCCTCATTATGTTGACTATAATTCTCCTGTGCCTCTTCCATTCCTATGGACTCTGTAATGATCTGATTTGATCTAGTTGTTGTTAATTCTGCAAAACGTGCAGCCATCAAAACTTGTTAGGCTAACTAAATCAACAATCCATGGGAAATATGAACTATTTTGGCTCAATAAATACATCAGAATTATCTTTTCTGATTTCCTGGTGTTATCACCATGACAATTCTTAGACAAAACCCAAGTTTTGAGAACTTTGCAAGAACTACATCATCGCACAGAGATACATCGGGTGAGAGGCGGATTATCAAAACCACTTTTGCAAAAGTTCCAATGTCATGTGCTTCTGTATGTCAAATCCACCATTTGTGGGGTGGGTGACGGCTAGTCAGATCACCCTATCTCACTCGCTTAGTACATCATAACCATATGAAGTTAGGTGAACGTCGCCATGTAACGAACTCAAAATCTTAATCATTTGAAATGGATTAACCGAGCATGACAACCCATCGTACTTGTGTGCAAGTCTGATAGTGATTCATGATTGAATCTCTATAACTACCCACTCTCGGGTATGGAAGCATCATCTTATCCATCAACGAAGTAGTTTCCAAACTGTTTCAACCTTCTTATCTTTGCAAAAGTATTTCGGTGTCCACAAAGCTGAGGTACATGGACCAAGCTAAATCCAGTGAGACTAGTTATTCAGGAAATATGCTAAATTTTCCTGCGAATACAAAGGAAAAGGTAGTCGCACAGATATTAGCGACTAAATTTCACACAATACCTATTACTAATTCGAGATTGGAATTCAGGCTAAATCCAATCATGAGAGACCTAGTCATCAACAGGCCAGCTGCTAAGAAGAAATGAAGCAAGCGCCAGAAGAAGGAAGCCGTAGTTGAAGCAACTGAAAGTGTTGGTGAGAATCAACCGGTCTGGTTAGATTCTTTAAAGGAGGAGCTAGCTAAGATGAAATGAGCGCTAGAATAAAAATGAGTACATTTCATCAATTTCCAGACAGATAGTGACAGAGGTACGGGACTCTGGATATGATAGACTTGTTCTTGTATGGTCCCTCTAAACAGGCAATTGTTATTTTGAATCATCCCCTTTTTGTAGTTTTGGATTTTAAATGAATATATATATATATATATAAGTGCAAAAGCGGATTTTGTACTGCTTATGACAAGATTATAACTAATTGTGATATGAATCTTGTTTCCTTTAATATTATGTGTCTTCCTGTAACTTATATTTCACTTTCAAATGTCTGCATCGGAGTAGTATAAAACTCAGAATTCATCTCACTCGCTTGATTCATTTAAATAATACTTCAATGCAGTTGTGTATTCCTTTTTCTTTGAATACGATGTAAATTTTCCATTAAACTCAGGCTTGTCGTCTTAATTATCCTTTCAGATGACTTTGCGCACATAAAATTCAACCTGTATACCTTTATTTATCATGCATAGTGACTCCATAAGGTAAATCATGTTTCCACGCACCTGTATCCACTATACATTTCCTCTTCGTCACGCCAATAACTTGCGCGCATTACTTCTGCGTTGTGCACCCATATCCATTGCGCATTTTTTTTGTATCGCACACGGATATTCCACATGCATTTCATTCTATGCATTGCATCATGCTAAAGTTCAATATGCCTTACCACGTATAATAATCTGCATACCCCATTGAATACTTTGTCGCTACCGCGCACAATCACCTACGTGCACCCTTGACTATACCGTAGCGATACAACTTATACTCATATTGTGTGCACACCAACCAAATTCCTCTGTGTTGTACAATACTGCACACACCACGTGCACCCTTACTATGGGTATGCACACCACGCAATGTTGAATTTAGTGTGCGCATCCCCACACAATATTCTTCCGTGTGGTTCCACAATTTACCGCGCACACCTGTACGCAAATATTTTTTGCGCGGTGCCAAAATTTTCTATGGACGCTCTGTGGCTTGAAAAATTTGGCCACTTCTAAATTAATCCTCTGATATCATACTATAATCTCGCCTCCAATCGAATCGTTTGGCCCATTCAGGCTCAGTGTCGAAAACTCGTGCTCTAATACCATACTATAACATACACCGGCCACCAACAAGCCAGGAGATGCCACTACTCAGACACTTAACTTAGTTCTAAAAACATATTGTAATGTCCCCAATGTTCAATTGAGCTATGTCACTTAACTTTTTTCTCTTCAAATACATACATATACACACAGGCATATATACATATTGAACTGCATGCAATTAAACATATACATATAGTGCTCTAGCGGAATCTTCACATATAAAACATAAACAAACAGTTGCATTATGTAATTATATGATTTCCAGGCTGGATTAACAGTAAACACAGACATGCAGCATATACAGGGGAATACCCTTAAACATACGGACATATATAATCACACATGTAATAAACCATGAAATAACACATAAATGACAATGCAGCAGGTAAATTCATCGCATAACCGGTACTTATCTTGATAAGAATGTCACCTACTGCATGTAGACCGTCCAAAAACCTCCCATCCTTAGACCACATTGTTCATCACTCTCAACATTGAGTTACCCCCGAGCTGGGATTAAACTCCACCCGGGAAAGGGATTCCTAACCAGGCTAAGGGTTCACGGTTGATAGGAAAGACTCCATCTCAGGTGCTCACTCAACTGACAGCCTACAGCCTCTCATTCCCCACATGCCTGTCCCACCCAAGGAAGTGTGCCCCTTCTCTGCTCAACAGTCCTTCGGCTGCCCCACTTCCCTTCCAGGGCCAGGTCAGACCGAAAGTCTCAGAGCACTGTAGTTGTAGATTGGCACCTTCAGGAAATCGATCCCCAACAATTCCCTCACTTAGAGAATTGCTCACGGGCCTAACAACCTACTTCTTCAATCCCACTCCCAAGCTAACAGGTACACCAATAGGAGAAATGGCTATCGAAACAAGTTCTGGTACAGTGATAGGAAGGTACAAGGATAGCTCGATGACTGTGCAAAGAAATGGTTATGGAATCACGAGAGAGGTGATGGTTCGACTGAGGGGCGAGAGTCATGGTTGAATAATGGAAGAATCCCCCCAAAAGAACTAAGTCCCAACAATAAGTATGCATGTCCCCAACTTGACACTTGTCATGTTGGAAGCTACTTTGGTACACTTGTCCCCAACTTTAGAACTTAGGATAAAGTAATTATCCATACTTTATGTTCAAGGAAATATTAATATAATATTCCTTTTTGGCTTAAGCTCTCTCACTTATCCCTTTCATTAAATTTTGGCCCTCCCTTTCCCTAACTGGTGGAGTCTAGTCCTCCATCTCTTTTATCATGGTCGGTCTGCGTGCAGTGATGTTTTTATATTAATTATGAGATATATACAAAATAGGCGCACTGGCCTTTAACATCTAGGTGCTCTAGCCTAATTCCAAAACATAAGCATCCCAGCTTATAATACTGGCTCACCAGCCTATGACACATATCATATATATACAAAGGTTCGCTGACCTTAAGACTGCGTGCACTTTCGTTACTGCGCGCAGTATCCGTTGTCCTCAAGGTTGCGCGCACTTTAGTTACTGCGCACGGTATCCAAAAATGTGCATACTACCTCACTTTACTGTGCAGTACATGCGTGCACCATGCCATGAAAGGTGTATTACAAAATGACGTCTAAACAACTCACTAGCTTAAATACACTTGGATTACATTTGCATTTGGGTTCGGGCAAGGGATATTACATGAAACCATGGAGGAAGACCTCCAAATTGGTTACAAATACGGCTATAAGTTGTCGTTGATCATAGGAAAAGCATGGGGAAGACCCCAAGATCCAGTTTAAGGGATAAGGTAAATAAAAATCAACCCACATTAACCTTTCATTACTTATAAAATACATAAATGTTTGATATCGTCCATAACTCTAATGTCTTACTTTGTTTTAATCAGTGGAGCAACACTATCAACAAAAACATTAGTATTGGACAACAATGTGTTGATAATGCAGTGTAGCTAGAATATCATGATGCTCCCGAGCAGCCCCATCCTAGTGGGGTGTAACCCGACGATGTTCTTGTGATTGAGGCCCACGACGGTAAAATGGCTTTATATTAATCATATACTTAATAATTTTGTACTTATAACTTTTGTACTTCTAATTTTTATTACTTATACATTTATGGTTTTGTCCTTATAGATTTTGTAATTTCAATGTCAGAGAATGTCGCATTTGAGCCTCCTCGACCTGAAGATCAAGAGTACATGACAGCCATTGCAATGGTGCCCACCATTGGACCAAGTAAATAATTACATTGCAGAGGTTTTTTTTAATATTAATGAACTACTTCGATGATATTTAAATATTGGCCATACAAATTTAATATTTTTTTGTTTTTCTAGGCGATGGCCCCTCAAAGAAACCTCCATGTCGTGGGTACGAGACTAGGCGTGCTCAACGTGAGAGGACTGAAGCAACATTAGTTGTTGAAGAGCCCCTAGAAAACAAAGACATGGAGGCTAATAAATTACTTAAGAACTGGACTAGAAAACTAAAGAAGACTAAAAGAAATTTATGATGTATAATAATTTTATAAGAGAGATCAATGTATATTATATAGCTAATATATTTGGAGCATATTTTGGATGATAAATCTCATTTATAAAAACTCTTTTTTATGACATATGCCTTTGAATGATAAACCTCATTTATAGCTTTACAATCACTTTTTATMAATTTTGAATATTTTTAATGCATATTGTTTATTAGAATATAGATTGGGTATTGGGGAATTGAGAGTGATGTGAAGGGGGGGGGAATAGGATCTTCCACCTTCATGTGGTTGGCCCTGTTCAGCGGAGAAAAAAAAAATGGAGCCATTTATTCTTAGAGAAAACCTCTCTTGATCCAACGGAGCAACAACATAGTCAATGTTGACTTCAGTGTTGCTCCCTCGGATTGAGGGAGGTTTGTTCCAAGATCATACTGCTCCAATAGATTATTCTCTAAACTGAGAGGACCTTATTTAGGTCGTCACATATGAGATGCACATTCCTTCGATATATAGTGTTTTTGATATGTGATTCATCATTGTTGAATGCTTACATTTTTAGAATACTAATCACAATGAATCTTTCTACATTTGATCAAGTTGATTAGTTAGTTATCAGTATAACTAATTTTTCGTGTAGTCTTGTGTGCACAATTTTTTGCAGGTTTTAGAAGAAGCAATTAAGAATAAGTGAAAGCACTTCAAGTTGTGGATCTACTTCGAACATAGGACCTCGGGTAAGTTCATCATGTTTTATTTCTCAAAAGTTAGTTACTTTGATCAGATTAGTTACAGATTCTTTGATTATCATTATTATTATGTAACAATATGAAGGGTGTTAAGATACATAGTGATAAGAGGTTTTGTATATCTATCTTAACCTTTTTTAATTTAGTATATGATTTTGTTTTTGGATTTTTATTTATTTATTTTGGTTATCTCTCATATTTTCCTTATCTTTTGTTGTTTTAATGGCTATTCATAAATCCATCTATGTTGTTAGTTTAATGGTAGATTGTAATTCTTATGGAGTAAATGGTGTTGTTTCTTTAATGGTTATTCATAATTCCATCTATCGCATTATATTTTTTTATTGGGTTTTAGTAAATGGTGTTGTTGCTTGATATATTCAATGTAAAAGAAAGGTAAGAACAACCAAGTGTTTTCATATAAAATCAATCTTTATAATGTATTCAAGACAATCAAAAAGATACTGAGCAAAATATTTTTCCACATATATTGATGCAAGAGCAACGCCAGCAAAGTGCAAGTGGAGGACAGCTGGATACGCACCATCGCACATTTTGAAGACGTTTTGAAATTTAAAGATGAAACATTAATGTAATAGCTGGGAGGATGTAATTGTTCTTAAATGTTTTGGGAATTGTAATGCGGATCTTGAGCGTTGCTCTCATCTTTCGGTTGGAGGACTTTAATGTAATAAATGTAAAGTAGTTGTAGTCTTTAATTTTGATAAGATATCTTAGAGTTGTAGGAGGGAAAACTCAAGAAAGCTCCCTTGTATGTATTGTATGATTATTCTCAATTGTAGAGAGGAGAAGTTGTAGAGCAAGAGAGCATAGGAGAGTAGAGAAGAATAGAGATTGTAGAAGTTGTTTGAGCAGATAGTCATTGCTATAGAAACCATGTACAAGAGAACTTGAATTAATATAAGAATGCTTTGATCCAATTTCATGGTGTTGTTATGGTTACTGTTTGCATCTATTGAATGGTATGTTTATGGTTTTCTTATATGCTCTATTATGCATTTGTTTCAATGCTTTATGTGTATGATTTCATGTTGAATGTATGAAGTCTGTGAGAGGGGGAGTATAAGTTTCAATTTCGTCTCGTCCTGAGAATTCCTGCAAGGAGTGCGTTGACAAGATTCTGAGTTTTACCTTAGAAAAGCTTAGGAGAGATAGAGTTGTTCTTATACCAACAAAAGTGCAAGTATAGCATAGAGTCGTGCAAGGTGTGCACAGACCAGGTCAAAGTCTTAGACTTTTCCAACCAAGTGAGTGGTTGAAGAAATTTTGTCGCAAGGAGTGTACAGAGTTGGGAGATATTAGATAATCAGAGATTATCGTGAGAGTCGCTAGGAATGCATGCAAGAATCCCTTAGAACCCTCGAGTTTGCAGCTAGAATCGAGCTCATGAGGGACAGAGACTTGGAAAGTTCAGAGGATAGACGAGGGTCGAAGTCACCTCACAAAAACCAAGCTCATGAGGGTTGATGCCAATTGTTTGGCTAGGAAACATCGAGAGCTTGAACGAACGGTTGAAATTCTCGGAGGGAGAAACATCGATTTTCTGTGCACTGTTGGATCTAGTAGATTAGCGGAGAGGATAAGACCAAGTGTATTTCAACACTCACAAGCTCAGGAGAGATAACAGTTGTTAGATCCTAAGGAGTGTGAACCGTCGATTGGGCACTCTGAAATATCGGCATTTCAAGATTTCGGGAATCGGAGGAGTTGGGGTGCCTTGCAACGGAAGTCCCGACATCGTGAAACCTAATGCACCTTTTGGGTTAAGGTTGTGGTCACGTCGATGGTCATGTGGATTGGAGGCTCACGTCTAAGTGCATGTACATGCGGGCAGAGCTTAGAAAAGGACCTGTGGTCATTAAGTGTTGAAGGTTCCAGCAGGGACCGAGAAGCCATTTTGCTTTGGGAATTTGAAGATCCAAAGACTGGGAGGTCAAGCAGACCTTGTTGAGGTGGGGTTTTGCGTCAGGTGGTATCAGAGCTAACAACTTTTGTTTTTTGTAGAGAGAAGATAGAGGGCAGTTGTGATTTGAATTCTGCATGGACAGATTGAAACAATGCCACCAAAGAGACGTCAAGAGAGACCCATGCCCGATCCAGCCGTGGAAAGGGAAATGAGAGAATTGTGTGCTCAATTGGATGCTATGGAGACAACACAGAGGAGAACACCTGATATTGGAGATATCAGTGAGGTCGAAAGTGAGAACAAAGTGGGAGCTGAAGAAGAATTTGTAGCTAAAGATGTTGCAGAGGAACATCTATTCAAATTTGTTGCAAGAATAGGTTCTAGAGCAAAAATGGACATCCCAATGTATGAAGGCAACTTAGACGTTGAGGAGCTGCTAGATTGGTTTAGATCTCTAGATAAATACTTCGACTATGAGGATATCGAAGAAGATAAGAAAGTAAATAACGTTGTCACTAGATTGAAAGGGCATGCAGCACTATGGTGGGATGAACTACAGGCTGACAGGCGTTGCAAAGGAAAACAAAGAATTAAAAGCTGGGATAGGATGGTCACCAAGATGAAATCCAAATTCATACCCAGAGATTACCAAATCAATATGTTTCAAAGAATGCAGAATTTGAGACAAAAATGGATGACAGTGAATGAATACACTAAAGAGTTTTATAGGTTAAACATCATAGTTGGTCATCGCAAGAGTGATGATGAAAAAGTTTCCAGATACATGAATGGCCTGAGATATGAGATTCAGGATGAGATGAGCATGGTGACAATCAGGAATGTGGAAGATGCTTATCAGATCGCTTCAAAGGCAGAAGTGAAATTGGCTCGAAAGCAAGGTCAAAAGGGAAGAGGTAGAAGTCAGAGTAGAGGCAAAGCAGTTTCCCAAGACAGAGTACAGAAGCCCAAGGATGAAGAGAAGAAACCACATAACCACCCAGAAAGGGGAGGAAGCTCACAAGGAGGACAGTATGCCGATAGGAACACTTTTCCTCGAGAAAGAGGAAGAGGAAGAGGCAGAGGAGGTGAAATAAAGTGTTTTGTCTGTGGAAAGATCGGACACAAATATTTTGAATGCCCCAATAGAAAAAGAGATGGAGGAGGAGAAGCTCACATTTTAGAAGCGCAAAGGCGAAATGTTGAGGCAGAAGATGCAGAAGGTGGAAGATCCTTAATGATGAGGAAAATTCTCTCGAAACCTGAGAAAGAGATGGAGAATCCAGTCCAAAGGAACAGTTTGTTTAGGACTGCTTGCAAGACCAAATATAGGGTATGCAAGGTGATAGTTGACAGTGGAAGCACAGATAATCTAGTATCCACATAGATGGTGGAAAAGTTGGATTTGGAGACAGTTGCACATCCAAGCCCATACAATGTTTTGTGGTTGCAAAAAGGACATCAGGTAACAGTCACTAAACAATGTTTAGTTGAATTTAAGATAGGGGGATATAGAGATGAAATCTTATATGATGTTATTCCCATGGATGTCTATCATATTTTGTTGGGGAGACCGTGGAAATATGAAAGAAAAATTATTCATGATGGAAGAAAGAACACATACACCTTGGAGAAGAATGGTAAGACGCATATGTTGCTTCCAATTGAAGACAAGAAGGTGAAAAAGAAACAAGCAATACTATACTTCTCATGAGTGGGAAGGAACTTCTGGATAAAGTCAAGAAAGATGAAGAAATGCAGTTTGTTGTGGTGAGAAAACCTAGAGTCATTTTGACTAGTACCTCAATAGATGATCTACCTGAGGACATTCAGGTACTGCTGGAGAATTTCACTGATATAGTGGTGGACGATTTACCTTGTTTGTTGCCATCCATCAGGAATATAATCCATCACATTGACCTTATATCAGGGGTGAGTTGACCAAACAAAAAAACATATAGACTGGTGTCGCAGGAGAATGAAGAGGTCAAGAAACAAGTCTAGGATTTGATGGACAAAGGGTTGATTAGAGAAATATTGAGTCCATGTGTTGTGCCAACAATGTTAAGTCCAAAGAAATATGGTGGATGGAGGATGTGTACAGACTCGAGGGCTATAAAAAAAATCACCATCAGGTATAGATTCCCTTTACCCAGGATGGATGACTTGATGGATTTCTTGAGTGGAGCAAAGTTTTTTTCAAAAATTGATTTGAAAAGTGGATATCATCATATTAGAATGAGGGAAGGTGATGAATGGAAGACAACATTCAAGATGAATGAAGGGTTGTATGAATGGTTTGTCATGCCATTTGGCTTGACGAATGCGCCAAGTACTTTTATGAGATTAATGAACGAAATCTTGAAATATTTCATTGGGAAGTTTGTAATTGTGTATCTTGATGATATATTGATCTTTGGTAAGACTGAGGAAGAACATTTGAGACATTTAACTCTAGTAATGAGGAGGTTACAGCAAGAGAAGTTCTTGATAAATCTGAAGAAGTCATCTTTCATGAAGACAAAACTTGATTATTAAGGTTTTGTGATCTCTTCGAATGAGTTGAAGATGGATCCTAAAAAGGTAAGAGCAATCAAAGCGTGGTCATCGCTAAGGAATATGTTTGAAGTCAGAATCTTCCATGGATTAGCCAGCTTTTATAGGAAGTTCATCAGAAATTTTAGTGGGATTTGTGCAGCAATGATGGACATAGTCAAGAAGAGACATAAATATTTTCATTGGATAGAGGAAGCAGAGAAAAGTTTCAAGTTGTTAAAGGAGAAGATAATCGGACAGTCAGTTCTGGTTCTTTCAGATTTCAGTAAGACATTTTAAGTGAGATGTGACGCAAGTGGATTTGCGATTGGAGTTGTCTTAAGTCAAGACAATAGACCAGTTGCATACTTTAGTGAGAAGCTGAATGATGCCAAAATAAATTCTTCCACGTATGATAAGGAGTTTTATGCAGTCATACAGGCATTGAAGAAATGGAGGCACTACCTGGTTTCAAAAGAGTTTGTTTTGTATAGAAACAACCAGGTCTTACAGTTTATAACCAGACAGGAAAAATTGAACCAGAAACATGCAAAATGGGTTGAATTTATGCAGAACTTTACTTTTGTTATAAAGCACATTTATGGAAATGCTAACAAGGTTGTTGATGCATTGAGCAGGAAATGTTTGATTCTGCAGGAGTTTCGTGTGAAGACCTTAGGTTTTGATAGCCTTAAGGACATGTACAGAGATGATTCAGATTTCAAGGATGCTTATGAAGAATCTAAGAATTCTGTTCTGATAGATAGAAGCCAATGGATTGAATATTTAGTTCAGGATGGACTTTTGTTTAAAGGAAAATAGTTGTGTATCCCGAAGAGTTCTATGAGAGAAAACCTTTTGAAGGAAAAGCATAGTGGAGGATTGTCTGGACATTTCAGCCATGATAAAACATTTGCGCAACTGAACAGTTTTTATTATTGGCTAGGGATGAGGACGAATGTCAAGAAATTTGTGAACAAATGTAGAATTTGCCAGCATACAAAGGGGAAAAGACAGAATACTGGGTTGTATCAACCATTGCCAATACTAGAGAGGTCGTGGGATGCGGTAAGCATGGATTTTGTGTTAGGACTACCAAGGACATAGAGAGGTTGTGATTCCATATTCGTGGTAGTCGACAGATTCTCAAAAATGGCACATTTTATTCCATGTCAAAAAAACAGTGATGCAACACACATTGCAAATCTATTTTTCAAATAAGTTGTTCGACTTCATGGTTTACCCAAGAGTATTGTTTCAGAAAGAGATACCAAATTTGTTGGTCATTTCTGGAGGACACTATGGAAGAATCTGGGAACGAATCTATCTTTTAGCTCGGCATATCACCCTCGGATGGATGGATAGACTGAGGTAGTAAATCAAAGTTTGGGAGAATTATTGAGGAGTTTAGTAGCTGAACATCATAGTCAGTGGGATCAGATTCTATCGCAAGTGGAATTTGCATATAATGACTCACCTAATAGAGGCATAGGACAGATCCCATTCTAGATAATCTATGGAATGCAGCCAAGAGGAGTATCTGAGTTGAGAGACTTGGAGCAGAATGAGTTCAGAAGTGTTGGAGCGGAAGATTTTGCAGCAGAGATGCAGGAGCTCCAAAGTAAGATTAAAGAGTGGTTGCAGAGTTCCAACCAGGAATACAAGCGCAGAGCAGATCGACACAGAAGAGAGCTTCAATTCGAAGTGGGAGATTTAGTCTTAGCACATCTAAGAAAATTGAGGTTCCCAAGGGGAACATATAATAAGTTGAAGATGAAAAAGATAGGGTCGTGTAAGGTTTTGAGGAAATTTGAGGCAAATGCTTATGAAATAGAATTTCCAAATGATGTGGGCATATCACCCATATTCAACATAGCAAATCTGTATCCTTTCAGAGCAGATGAAGCGAGAGAAGAAGAGAATCAAAAGGAAGTTCATTGGTTCAAGCAGATTTTTGTAGTTGAGAAGCCGCAGATGGAAAAGATCATTGATCAAAGAGTTGGTAAGAACACCCGAAAGAAGACATATTTTGAATATTTGATAAAATAGAAGGGACACCCAATTGAGGATGTCAGTTGGGAAAGAGAAGTAGATATCCAGAAACATGGATAGACAATGCAGGAGCTCATGGACAGGAGTCCATGAATTTTTCATCCAGAGGAGTATGATGCAGGAGCATCGCCAGCAAAGTGCAAGTGGAGGATAGCTAGATACACACCAGCGCGCATTTTGAAGATGTTTTGAAATTTAAAGATGAAACATTAATGTAATAGTTGGGAGGATGTAATTGTTCTTAAATGTTTTGGGAATTGTAATGCAGATCTTGAGCATTGCTCTCATCTGTCGGTTGGAGGCATTTAGTGTAATAAATGTAAAGTAATTGTAGTCTTTAATTTCGATAAGATAGCTTAGAGTTGTAGGAGGGAAAACTCAAGAAATCTCCCTCGTATGTCTTGTATGATTATTCTCAATCGTAGAGAGGAGAATTTGTAGAGAAAGAGAGCATAGGAGAGCAGAGAAGAACAAAGATTGTAGAAGTTGTTTGAGCATATAGTCGTTGCTATAGAAACCATGTACATGAGCACTTGAATTAATATAAGAATGCTTTGACCCAATTTCATGGTGTTGTTATGGTTATTGTTTGCATCTATTGAATGGTATGTTTACAGTTTTCTTATATGCTTTGTTATGCATTTGTTTCAATGATTTATGTGTATGATTTCATGTTGAATGTATGAAGTCTGTGAGAGGGGGAGTGTAAGTTTCAATTTCTTCTTGTCTTGAGAATTCCTGCAAGGAGTGCAGTGAAGGTCTGCAAGGAGTGCATTGACAAGATTCTGAGTTTTACCTCAGAAAATCTCAGGAGAGATAGATTTGTTCTTATACCAACAAAAGTGCAAGTATAGCACAGATCCATGCAAGGTGTGCGCAGGCCAGGTCAAAGTCTTAGACTTTTCCAACCAAGTGAGTGGTTGAAGAACTTCTGTCGCAAGGAGTGTGCAAAGTTGGGAGATATCATATAATCAGATATTATCGTGAGAGCCACTAGAAATGCGTACAAGAATCCCTTAGAACCCTCAAGTTTGCAGCCATAATCAAGCTTAGAAAGAATAGAGACTTGGAAAGTTCAAAGGATAGACAAGGGTCGAAGTCACCTCGCAGAAACCAAGCTTAGGAGGGTTGACGCCAATTGTTTGGCCAGGAAACATCGAGAGCATGAATGGACGGTTGAAATTCTCAGAGGGAGAAACACAGATTTTTCGTGAATCGTTGGATCTAGTAGATCAGCGGAGAGGATAAAATCAAGTGTCTTTCAACACTCTCAATATCAGGAGAGATAACAATCGTTAGATCCCGAGGAGTGTGAACCGTCGATTGGGCGCTCCGAAATATCGACATTTCGACATTTTGGGAATCAGAGGAGTTGGGGTGCCTTGCAACGGAAGTCCCGACATCGTGAAACCCGACGCATCTTTTGGGTTATGGTTGTGTTCACATCGGTGGTCACGTGGAGTGGAGGCTCACGTCTAAGTGCATGTACGCGTGGGCGGAGCTTAGAAAAGGACATGTAGTCATTAAGTCTTGAAGGTTCCAACAGGGACCGAGAATCCATTTTGGCTTGGGAATTTGAAGATCCAAAGACCGGGAGGTCAAGCAGACCCTGCTGAGGTGGGGGTTTGCGTCATATATAAACTTGGGGAAATAAGAACATTGAGACTAATAAAACTTTCTATTAAAATGCATGCCGCAAACAAAACAATCGTGAGCCCTAATTAACATTTTGTGGAAGCATGTTGTTTTATGTAGAAGAAAGCAACAACATGATTTGGATGGATGCCACTCAATTGTAAAGAGATAAGATCACTTCAACTTGAAGGAAACCAAGTGCAAGGAACATTAAAGAGAGACTTCTAATCCAAAGTAAGTCTCCATGAAATTAAACCAAATCTACTTCAACCCACATCAGTGTAGGACCTTTTTGCATGCCTCAAATATTTAAAAAAAAAACTTCATGAATGACTTCTAGACTAACCAAGTGATATCATACGAGCCAATTTATTAGGGGAAGAGTTTCATAAAGATCTTGGAGATATCATAAGATCCAAGTGCTTAGGGGAAGAGTTGCATAAAGCTCTTGGAGAGTATAACGATGTGAGAAAAAATCCATTTGTACATGAGTGTAGTTCTACCCTATGTCATTTTCTTATTGTTTCTAATAACACTCGATTATGCAAGGAATTCCAAATGGTCCCCTTCCTTATCTCACTATGTGAGCCAATCTTAAGAACTCTGCAAAACCATGTATGTTATACAACAAAATACAACAATATAGTAAATATATAGTGTATAAAAGTGGAAAAGAAATAGTCATGAATATCATTGATAGAGAGAGAATAACAAAACTAATCCACTCATTCTCATTAATAAATCATATTTACATATAAAATGACTTTGCGCCTTAACACCTTACTTGAAATTTTAGCCTCTAAAATTATCACAGATATCAATCCATGTAACTTAACCTTCAACCTTCTTCTTTGCACCAATATTCCTCTTCTTCTTTTAATCTCTCTTCTTACTCATGTCCTCTCATMTTGTATGAGTCTCCTCATTAATGATGCCATCCAACCTAATATCCTTTAAGATCTRCACCTTTATAGATGTCTCCACCACTAGCATATAACTAACACATCCATATGTAGGTTGTAAAKGCTTCCTTCTTGATGGTTTTATAAATTACTATTGGTATTCCTTGTGAATCCCTTCAACTACATTGCACACCTTCATGTKCCAAACCTTATTCTATGCATCCTACCCTTGAACCTACTTATTGTGCRCCATCCTTAGTTATGCCTTGCCCAACCTTCATATGTGTTTACTTCCCCCTACATATCTTGTTTGGATCTTGCTCATTGCTACCTTGCACACATATKTCAAATCTCACACATGTTYGCACATCCTCYCCTTTTGTGCCTAGATGCACAAATGCCTTYTYTCCTATCAACAATGCTCTTGCATCAAATTCTCCTTACCAATAAAAACTTGTGTGCCTTTGTTCAAATTGTGTGCATTGCTCTACATCTACCTCTAGATTCCCCTCGTGAAGGTTTTGATACTTATCTTCAAAACTCCAAGTGCTTTCCTCTATAATTTTGTCCCTCCATTTTATTAAATACGGTTTATATGGCGTACCATGTGTCTTGAAAACCTTCTCACTTGTCAGTTCCTTAAACTATTTTTTCTTCTTCTTGGGCATATGGTTGCATTAATTATCCTTCGTGTCTTCCCTAGTACATAATCTTATGTCACTTTGTAATCTTAGATATCCTTCATATTGAATATCAATAATTGTCAAATTCTTTAGGCAATTCCTCCTTTGATCCAGGTGGATATTGGTGGCCACCCACCTGTTCCAAATTCCAACTGGCTCATCTTGATAGTTTTTTCAACATGTTTCTCTATAATGGGGACATTTCTTTGTAATTGTGGGTTCTGCACTTACAGGGCTTTCCTAAATACTTACACAGCATCTAGGTGGATATTGGTGGCTGCCCACCTATTCCAACTGGCTTATTTTGGAAGTTTTCATGTCAATACATCTTTTTGTACTTCCGGGGCCGTTTTGGGGATCTAAACAGTGTTTTCTTGGCTTGCCACATTCAAACTATAGCCAAAGTCGGATTTTGATGGCATAATGCGTATTTCTCTAAAAGACCTTTCCAACGGGCTATCACACACCTAAAATGAAGATCGTATGCAAAAGTTACGACCCTAGAAAGTTAATGTACTAACTTACCCCAACGGGGCCCACATGACTTTTGGTGCTTCATCTCCCAGGGTAAGGTTTTTGGATATCTAGGGTTTTGGCATTCATGTTTATCATAAAAAGGCCTTCAGAGCCTCATTGTAATCATCTTCTTGCGAATGAGCATAGTCATCACATATCTTCTTAGAGATAAAGATGCCACCATTCTAGTGAGCCTTGCACTTTGTATTTTTACAATCTCTGTACATTTCTTTCATTAATAGAAATCATGTATTGTTGTATTTATTGGTTTTTGGAAATTTTTATGTGTATCTAATTGTAATATCTCTGCTTTCATTTCATTCCGAAAATAATTTGGATGAACCTTGTATGCATTAGATATTTTTTTAATCTTAATCTCATTTTTTTTTTAAATACTCAGATCTCGTCGCGCTCGTGACGAATTTTCTCGTCGATGGTATTGATAGTTCGTTGACGGTATTGAAACTTGGTCACCCGAATTCGTTGGATAGTTCATCTCTCGGGAAATGACCTAAGATCCTCTTTCGTGCAATGACCTATGTAGGTCGTCTTTTGTGTGACCACCTTTCTGATCATCTTTCGTGCGACGACATCTTTAGGTCGTCTTTCGGGTGACGACATCTTTAGGTCGTCTTTCGTGTGATGACCTATTTAGGTTGTCTTTCGTGCAATGATCTATTTAGGTCGTCCCACATGCAACGACCTAAAGCGGTCCTCTATCCTAAAATGTGAAATTTAAGTCATATCACAGGAAACGACCTAAGAAGTTTGTCTCCCTTGCGATGACAGCGATATGACATCCTTAGGTCATCTCTCAGGCAACGATATCCTTAGGCCATCACAATTTCCATGACATGTGATGCGACGTTTGGGGGGTCTAATATTCGTCGCCATCTCCACGACAGAATGTTGCACGAGCGTCGAAATTACCGTCGAAAAATGACCCAAATTTACTAGTTTCAGGATAGGAAGAATAATTGTATAGACAAAGGAAAAACACATAGAGAATTTAAAGTGGGTGAGCATGTCTTCTTAAAACTGAAAGCTAAAAAGAGATCACTTAAATTGGGGAGCTGTCGAAAGTTGGCAGCAAGATATTTTGGATCATTTGAGATCCTAGAATGGATTGGTCATGTTGCATACATGCTTTCAATTCCTGCATCCATATGCATACATAATGTGTTTCATGTTTCTTTTCTTAAAAAGTATGCACCTGATGCTAATCATGTAATTGATTGGAATGTGATTCAGGTGGAGCAAAGAGGCAACTTTCAAGTTCAACCGGTGTGAAAATTGGAAAGGAAAGTCAAGCTACTCTAAAATCGATCAATAGAGTTGGTAAAGGTCCAGTGGACCTATTATGGTCTCGAAGATGCAATGTGGGAACATGAGGATGCCATGCGGGAGCAGTACCTGTACCGTTTTGGAGATTTTTGAAGAATTTTTCTTGTACATGTATATATAATGCATTGATGCCAGTGCATAAATAAGGGGGAGGGTAATGTAATACCCCTAGGCTGAACCCCAATTGTAAATGTACATATACTTTATAGGCTAGTGAGCTAGGAATTTTTGGGCCAGAGTGACTTTGTGATTATTAGGCCAGAGAGCCTAGATGCTAAAAATGCCAACGAGCCTATCATTGTAATATGTAATCACACCCGGATATATTAATAAAATGCATCATTGTTACAGACTAAGTCAAACAAAAGAGTATGGGGGGCTAGGACTCCATGGGAGGCAAAGGGGGCTAAGGGTCTAAGAGGGGTTAAGTCAAGGGGGATTAAGCCAAGGAATAAAATAATATTATTCCTAAGTCAAAATTCATGTGATATTATTTTATCCTAAGTTCCTAAAGGTTCGGAACGAGTCACCAAGTGGGGTCAAAGTTAGTTCATAAGGTGACAAGTGTCAAGTTATGAGGATGGAAATATATTTTTGGGAATCAGTGTGATCCCATCATTCAGTCACTTATTCCATCAATCATATGTACCTTTACTAAGAGAGTTGTGAAGCTGACTGTTACCTAGTAAATCCTTGGGGGTTTGGGTCGAAGAAGTAGGTTGTCATGCTTGTGAAGCATTCTCCTTGGGTGAGAGATTTTACAGGGATAGTTTTCCCTGTGTGTTGGTCTGGTGACTGTTGAAATCTTTGAGCAACCTTGTGTTCCAAGTGTCATAGAGCTCTAAGACTTTCTGACTGGCATGTTGTTGAAGCCCTAAAAAGGAAGTGGGACAGTCGAAGGACTATTGAACAGAGAAGGGGTACACTTCCTATGGTGGGATAAGTTGTGGGGAATGAGAGGTTGTGAGCTGGGAACTTTTGATGGAGTTGGCACCTAATCATGTGTTTTATTATGTGGTTGGGCTGACCTTAGTTTGGCTTAGGTAACCTTTGCGCTAGTGAAGTTGTAGCCCTAGCTCGGGGGTCGTGACATGTTGTTGAGAGTTTATGAAAAACAAATTCTATGGCTAGGAGGAATGTCTAAGGTCTATATTCAGTCAGTGAATTCAATTAAAAGATAAGTGTTCTTTTATGTGTATTTACATGTTAATTTTTGTGTATAATATGTTTAATTTTGTTTGTTGTAATTGTTCATAATAATGCATGGAATGTATGTTGTTAGCTTGCATAATTATGTTCATATGTAGGGCATTTAGTTAATAATGATATCAAAGAAAAAAGATTATGTGGCGTGGCCTAGCCTAGATGGTTGGGAACGTTACAGGTGATATGCATGGCACTGATCACAGGTCCTTCTGTACGATGCATCGATATGTCACATATTAAATGTTTAGCATGGTGTTGTGTTGTACACATCGGTGCATTTAATATACTTGGACACACCTATAACGAGGCATGCCATAAATCACACCAATATGAAAAATATTTAAATATGTGGTCGATGTCGTGCTATTTACAGCACGAGTGTGTTTAGTAGACCCACGTGCATTGCTAAGTTAATTTTTTTCTCACAAATTAGGTGGTGTGATGTGTTAATGTGAAGGAATTAGTTCTCTAGTCGTATTGGAGCACCAACGTTCTATTTAGCGGTGCATTATGTTTATTAATGCACCGCTATGACAGGTCGTTAAATATTTTTTCTAGTGTGGTTATGAGAAATTATGCGTTTTGTTGATCTTGATGCATCGCTACAATGAATGTTATGTGTTGAAAAATGGGTGGTGTGATCAGTCAAAGGGAATGCACCAGGGCTCCATTATCCTTGGATAACCGACAGGTTTTGTACGGCGCATTTTCTTTTAGGAAACACTAGTAACGGTGCATCCCATAAGATGCACCGCTAGGCTAAATTCTTGAATAACCAGCCTAGTGTCGTGTTATTTATAGTTTCGATGTGTTTTGTTAACATTGTTGCACCACTTTATTAATTATTTTGTTGAAATTGGGTAGTGTGATTCGTTAATTGGAATGCATTGGGACTCCATATTTCTTGGAGCACTGGCGTTATGTTTAATGGTGTGTTGTGTTGAGTAACACATCGGCCACAAGGCATCCAGGAAGACGCACCGCTATGGTTATTTTTGAAATTTGGTGCAGTGTCATCTTGTACACGACATTGGCACATCCCATAAGACACATCACTATGTTAAATTCTTAAATAATCACCCAAGTGCCATGTTGTTTACAACATCGGTGTGGGTTGGTAACTTTGGTGCACCATTAGGTTAATTTTTATGTTGAAAATTGGGTGGTGCAATTCATTTATTGGAATGCACTGATGCTCCATCTTTCTTGGAGCACCGTCATTTTGTTTAGCTATACGTTGTGTTTTATAACGCACCGGGCATGGGGCATCCCAAAAAAGGCATCGCTATGACTATTTTTTAAATTTGGCACAGTGTCATTTTGTGAACATCTCCAGTGCATATCGGTATCATGTATGCACCGTTGACAGTGCTTCCTGTATATTTACAGGAAACACCAGCTATGGTTATTTTTGAAATTTGGTGCAGTGTCATCTTGTACACAACATTGACACGTATTTTTATTGTATACACACTGGTAATGGCACATCCCATAAGACACATCACTGTGCTAAATTCTTAAATAATCACCCAAGTGCCATGTTGTTTACAACATCGGTGCGGGTTGGTAACTTTGGTGCACCACTAGGTTAAATTTTATGTTGAAAATTGGGTGGTGCAATTCCTTTATTGGAATGCACTGATGCTCCATCTTTCTTGGAGCACTGTCTTTTTGTTTAGCTATACGTTGTGTTTTATAATGCACTGGGCATGGGGCATCCCAAAAAGGCATCGTTATGACTATTTTTTAAATTTGGCGCAGTGTCATTTTGTGAACATACCCGGTGCGTATCATTATCATGTATGCACCATTAACAATGCTTCCTATATATTTACAGGAAACACCAGCTTCAGGGTGAGCTAAAGCGTTTAAGCACATCACATAGAATTGAAAAAAAATAAAAGGGGCCAAATTGCAGGCCAATTTAACATTTTAATCCAATAAAAATTCAAAAAGAAGGTAATAAACAATTTACCTAGGCTCTTTTGTCCCAAGAAGGCATGGTTTTACCATAGAGAAGAAATTAAATTCAAGTTAATTTCCAAAATTTGGAAATGTGTGGAATCTACAAATGGAGTTATCAAACTCACTGTAGAGCATTGCAAATGGGGCAGTCTTGGAAGACAAGTGAGAATTGGTGCTTTTCAGAGAGTTTGGAAGCACAAAATGAAGTGTAATAATGAAAATTGGTTTGGTAATTGTTTTTTTTTTTATTTTACCCTACCTTGATGCGCCAGACGATAGGGATACGTACCAGAGTGTCATATTCACGTGCATCGGGTCAGTTTGTTCAGTGCTTGTATTTTTTATTTATAATGGATACCGGTGTGCCTTAAATTTGAAGCATTGTGGCATATTTACCTTATAGGCGCACTACTAAAAAAACCTTTGATTGCTCGCCTCCGCTAACAACCTCCGCTATAAATAGGGAAGGGATAAGTTTTTCGAGGAGGTTCTGCAAAAACCTCAGCTACAAGGTGTTCTCCTTGTAGTGACTATTATTTTGGAACTACAATTGCATGGAGTGGTGGGGAATGGTGGCCTATCATCCTCAAAAAAATATTTCTTTTAAGGATGTGGTTTGGAATAAATCATCTACTTCATCAACTTCATCCGAAGAGGTTCCCGAATTGGAGGTTTTAGATCCCAAGGTTACATGTTTGATTTCTTTATACCAATCTTCAATGGTAATTTGTAGATTCAATCATTTATGGCCTTCTACTTCAGGTTTGTACCAACAAATTTTTAGACATGGACAAAGAATTGTGAGGTTAATCTTTACTTGAAGGGGTTTTTTTCTTGTCAAGTTTGAACATACAATTGATTATCAAAGAGTTTTGGAAGAGGGTCCCTCGGTTTTTGGGGTAAAGAGAACCTTTTTGTTACCCCTTGCTTTCCTGATTTTGATCTCTGCACTATGTTGATAACAAATGTGCTAGTTTAGGTTCAAGTTCCAAATTTGCACCTTCATTTTTTGAAATACAATAGTTCTTAAGGATATT
>JZKD02S1743646.1:82433-93476 GCA_000966675.3 Picea glauca | reverse complement strand
TACTTATCATATAAAGAAAAAGAGGTTTTTACCCTGTATGGGTTTCCTCGGGAAATATCTGTCTCTGTGTTTCTCATATATGTGACTGATGCTGAATATGCCATTGTTTATTTCCCTGCATTATTGTGATCATCATTCAGTGTTTCTGCAAAGAGTTTTAAAAGAAGTATAATTGTTTAAGCACGGTGACAACTGATTCACCCCCCCTCTCAGTTGTCCAACAGATGATGACGTTATGTTGACGAGGATGACATCACCATCCAATGCACATTTGACTGGTGTCAACACCTAGACGGACAAGCCAAGCACTTTGTGATGACGTGCACACCACGTTAGTACACATAGAGGCCCACTTGTCTAGCGATGACTTTGGCACATGTCATGATGATTTGGCATCTTGAGAGGGCAGTTCAGGATGCAATTTGAGTGCCATATGTTACTCCAGGGGCAGATACACAGTGGCAATAGTGGTCGAGGTGGCAAATCGTGGCAGTGTCACATGTACGACGTCCCAGCAAGGGAGGCGGGTGTGAGCAAGGGAGGCAAGTGTTAACAACTGAGCAGGTAAAGACTCTAATGTGAGCGGAGCCATTATCTGTCCAACTCCAAGGACTGTTAGATTTGTCGAAGGGAGCGTCGTCAAAGTGGGCCTATCGGAGTGGCCCGAGTCACCGGAATAAGTAAACTCTGACAAGAGAAACCCTGAGAGAGTGGGCATGGTGCGATCTCAGTCGTCGATCCGTCGTCGGTCCTTCAAGTTCCCTTTGTGAGTGTTGGCAATGGGAATGACGTGAGGGTGACGAAGATGCCAACATGGCAGCTAGCGAGTCACAGGGAGGACAAGTGTCAATGCCTGGATGGGCGAGTTGAGTGCCCTGCAATGATGTGTACACCCACATCAGTCCACATGGGAGGTCTGCATGTCACACGATCCACATGTCACGTTGTGGTTGGATCACATGTCAAGGTGATTTGGCACTTTTAGGCGTGACTACCACGTGTCAGGTAGCGATGGTGCGACATGTCGCGCCGGGTGGCAGGTGAGTGGACAAATCTCTATCGTTGATCAAAGTCAATCGCTATCGGGATGTCTAAATATGTGATTACAAGGGGACTCCGACAGAGGGACTTTGAGAGGTGATCTGGGTCGTAGATCGACATGGAGGCCAGATTCACTCTCAATCGTAGATCTTTGTGACCCTGTAAAAGCCAAGCTCAAGGTGAGCGTGAGAGGGTCGTTAACTTCTGGGAAAGGTAGAGACTTCGAAGCAATCAGAGTCGTTGATCACCTGAAACCGAGGGTTGTCAGATCCATCAGAGTGCGTTGATCGAAGTGTGCCAGATGGAGTGGAATGTGACATCGATGGGAAAACTCTGATGGTGAAGGATTACATCAAATGAACCAGAGCAGTTGATTCGGAAGGCCAGATGGGCCAAGTGGCAGGCTCCATGTCGATGCCACATTAGATGGCGCAAGTGATAGGAGCCATGTGGGCACTGAAATGGCTTAGACCAATCAAGGCCTAAGGAACTTTAGAAGGCTATAATGTTTGATCCAAAGCTTGATTTTGAGCACGGTGGCAGTTGTTGGAAAGCTCTCGATGAGCAGAAGACGATGGTTCCCGTGTGAAGAGGCTTTGGGATGGTTAAGAAAAAGTGAAAATTATGACACCCCATCCTTTAAAAGGGTACTTAGGGTGTCGGGGGTCTTACATCTAAGATTGAGAAAGTCTTCATAATAAGACTTTTTCTCATCCAACTTAACTATTTCAGTGCGCATGTCACGGAACGTTATTTCTCTTTTGCCATTGTCTTGTTTTGCCGATTGTTGTTTAGAATGAACAGAAGAGGATTGGGATGCTTCGACACTCGGAGAGGTAACATGTTTATTTCCTTTGTCTATCTAGAGGTCATGGGGAAGCACTTTCTAATATTTAGGAGAATGGGCCATGGAAGCAGTTGATGCAACATGTGGTGTTGTATGTAGAGGAGGGGGAGGAGGAGGAGGATTATTAGGCCATTGAGAAATAACAAAGGGAGGGTTGACAGGGTTGTCCCAACCATCATTGACTGGTTGGACAAGGGGCTCAAGAAAGTCCATAATGTTGGGGTGTGGTTATAGAGGAGCACTAGGAGGAGCTGGGGGCTAAGGCAAGGCATGATTTCCACTTAGGTTCAGGGAACCATTTTTTACTAGTTGATTAAATTCCTCTAAATCAACATCAAAGTGAATGGAAAATATCAATCTCTTGTGCCTCCCTTACTGCCAAAATACATTTGGCATTCTACCTATTCTCCCTCTATTTCCTCCTTTATTACTCTCTCAACTAAAAAAGCTTGTCTAATTGCAATCATCATTTCAATTAGTGCAAAATTCTTAAAGTAAAACACAATAAACATCTATTACAACTTTGTTAAATATGATTTAGTTATGGCTCTGAGTATAGCACAATAATTCAAGCATAAAAGGGAGAAATGGAACATGAATAGTGTATAACAGAGAAGAAAATCCAAAACTCAACAAACACCTTTCTTTTGTTTCAACTTTCAAAATCTGAACTATAAATTTCTTGAAAAATTATTTGTATATGAATAGTCTACATTTCTTTTGAACAAGGGAATGCATGTAAATGAAAATATATATCACAGGGACAAATGGTAAAGGGGTGTATTTTGCAAAAAATGACATATAATGAAACGAATGAACGAAAATCAATGTTCAACCTTTAACCTCATTCAACATTCTTGTACATATCCTTTAAACTTGTGCATTTTTTCCATTAAAGAACCAACATGTAACTCTTTTGAGAAAACTTCTAAGCAATTTTTCAAGTCAATCACAATGTTCTCAAACTATTATCTTCACCATATATCAGATACCAAATATTGTATATGAAGGGAGTTTACAACAACCCAATTAACATGTCCACTTAAAAAATGCCAAGTTGTTCATACATTTTCAAGAGACCTAGGAGGAATATGAAAACCATAAATATGGGCTTGCAACAGTGCCAACAAATCCTTTTAAAATGCTTCTTTGTATACTATGTTGTGTATACGAATTTCAAAATATCCTTTAATTACATAACTAGGGGAAAAAGATCATGGAAATGGAAATATAAATGATTGGGATAAAAGGGAATAAATGTATGAAAAATTATATAAATAATGAGGGAAAAATGTAAAGTTTATACAATAAAACTAAATTAAAATTTTTGCTCGACTGACATGTCCTCTAGACTTGTTTCCATTTGTCAAACCAATTATTCATTGAGTGGGGTCAACTCAAACTCCACATCATACTTGAACATGAAAACGATGCATAAATAACAAACCAACAATTGTCATTCAAACTCAACCAATACCAATTACTTTAGTATACCCATTCTACATAATCGTGACCATTCGAGACTGTGGGATTATAACAAAGTGAAAGTTGGGTATGCAAGCCAATGTGTAGTCAAAACAAATCAATGGGTTTATTATTATAGCCAAGGAGAAAACAAATGGTGCGTGGCCAAAATATTTTCGCAGCGAGGAAGGTTAATGCTACGCATGTAATGTGATTTTTCCTTCCACAAATCCAAAACAAAATGATACCTATTACTCGGATATGTAAACAATGAGTTCAAACAGATTTAGAATTGAACATGAGAGCTAGAAATGGACATGAGTTGTATCGAAAATAATCCCAATCAAGACGACCAAAGAAAGAACTACACAACATGCGGCCCATAAGTCATTCGCACAAGTTAGAACCCTTTAAACAGAGAATAAGACAAATGTTGGGCATCAAATACATTCTTTCCAACAACAAATAGAGGTTCAAACAAGTTCAAGTTCGAACCCACATCAAGCCTTTGCATGTGTTAACAATACCAGTGATGGGTTCAACCCATTTTCCTTATTACCCCCTTTCTCTCAAAATTGAAACGTTTTTTCAAGAATACACAATGGAAAATGATAGTATGAATCAAAGAGAAACAACATGTATACCATAGGATAAAAAAAACATAATCATTCTTGCAAATTGAAAACCCACAAGTGCATTCTACAATAACCAATTGTTTCAACAATTTCTCTTTGCAAACTATTTTTATGAGTGAAAGACAAGGAGAGAACTTTCACACTCATTACTAGCTAACCAAAGCCAAAATTAATTCATTTATTAACAAATTTACTTGCAGAAGATGTTCAAGTGTTGTGTGAGTACCTAACTTGTTACAATGGTCTATTTATACTAGCTCTCAAGGCTTGAGACTGTTGTAGCAACAAAAAAGAGGGTCGGTTTCTCAAGCTGAAGTGCAACACCTTCTACACAGTTGAAAACTAAAACCAAATGACAATAACTCTATCCCAAGAAAGGTGGTAAAGCACAGGGCTGACAACATTAATGCCCATGTCCTCTCAACCTGAATGCATGGCCAACTCATATGTTGATATTCCAACCCATATCAAACGTTATGAACAAACCAAATGGTATCAACCCTAATACCTCATATCAAACTACAACAACACACATGTTCATGATAATAAACCATAACTTATATCCGACAATCGTATATGCAATTGCTCCATAACATCTATATGTTATGTTCGGGCCCAAAAATTAAACTCCATATAACTCTTCAAAATATTTATGCCAAATTAAACTTCAAGCTCATTATACCTTGAATACCACGGTATGTATGAGCATTAAAATTTTAAACTTTTAGTTCAATAGGTATCTAACCATGTAGGAAAACCAAAGATCATAACTTTTTGGAAATAAATAATTTTTTGATATCATGCTCAATGTTGCAAATCAATGTAACACCGTGTTGTTGAGAAAAAAACCAAGTACCTTTGTAACTTATCAAATGTTATTTTCATCACAAGTTTTATGCCTTTTAAAATTGTCACACAACATACTTGCTAGCTATACAAACAAGTGTTTCATATAAGCGTTTAAACCATGAACCAAACATATATATCTCTTTAAAACCATTCATTATCTTGAAGATATATATTCATTCATAAAATATCATAGGATGTTAGGAATCATTAAGCCATTGATTTTAAATGCCATATTTGAAATGATGCCTTAAACTCAAATTGATACCATACCAAAATGCTAAGAGAAAATGNATGTAAATAGGTCTTCACAACTACAAATTGCCTCACATTTATCTAACACGAATATATCTTAGTCATTTTTTCTTATGACTCCAACTAAAGACAAAAGTTGCTCCCCATTTACTCTCCACGTGTATATCTACAAACCTAGCTCTCGTATCATTATTACACGTACAAATAGACACAAAACAAAGGCATACATATCAACAATGTATACTATACATGTCTACTCAATCACCTAAGGAATATCATGTTCCCATCTATCATTATCTACACATTGGGCAATGCCTACATCTATAGGGTAAACCAGATGGACAAATAAAACATCCAAACGGAGGCTCATCCTCCAAAGGCCATGCCATGTGTTGACTACTATTAATGCAAACATGGAAATAATTCTAAAGAATTTGTATATGACTCCACCCAACATCATATCGCTACAAACAAGCCATCTAACCTTTGTGCCTTTGAACACGTTATCAAGAAGCTATGTATAACATTGTAGGGTTGTGTTTTTACCATGTGGATCCTCCCTCAACCTAACTTATAATTTCCATTACCTTCGACATGCAGTATATTAGGTAATACAATCATATATCATACCTAAATAATCCTAAGCACATGTTTAAACTATGTTGAATAACATATACAAATAATTTCACCATCTAAATGCGTTATAACAAATATGGATCCCATAATGATTATCCATCACCAAAATGCATTCCAATTAAATATATCATATGAAATTTTCTTACTATGGCTCATGATGGTGAAACATGCATGCAATATTCAAAACAAAAGAAAATAACAAAGAATTGAACAATAAAGCTTTGAATGCACCATTCTCATAATGCCAATGATAAGCAAGGTTATAAAAAGCATGCTATAATGTATTGCCAATCTATGTAATGGGACCAATATCCAATCATTATGGATCATGTAAACCCTCATTTTGCATGAGGCTTCTTCTAGTGAATTTTCTCACTACCCTTGTGATTTTCATCACAAAGAACTTTGGAGGGGCTAGGGTTTGTTGGTCCTCACTTGGTTCTTTGAATTGATGACATGGACGATGATGTGTTATATGCCTTCATGGTGTTTTGCTTGGTATACTTGCTCTCATAGAGAGATAGCATTACACTAGATCTCCATATTTTCCTAGATGAATGGATGTGAGGATATATGGATCCCTCGGTGGAACACCCTAACATTTTTGGGCTAAGTGGACATTGTATTGGCATATTAATTCAGTTGGCTTCATCATGGCATAGACCACTTGCTATACACCCCCTTCTTACATACGGTTTATTACTTGGATGAGTGGGTATGAGCATGGCTAGAGCCCCTTTTCTCCAACGCCCTAGCTCTTATGAATTATTCACGTGATGGGTTACTTGTGGTATGGAGCATGGTTTTGTGTAGAGCGCTCCCCTTCTTTGGCTCACATTAGGAGGAATATACACACTTGTCATCATTTTATGCATATTTTGATGAGGTTGTTCTACTCCTTGATGGGTTGATTGGACATTTGGTGACTTGGCATATGGTTCATGGTTTATTTGACTTATTCTTCCTTGGATCTACCACCATGCACACCTTTTCATGCATCATTGTTCACACATGCCATCTTTGGAGAAGAATCGTGCACATATGTTGAGGCATAATCCTATATTATTGGTTGATGAGGGGCCACCCCCTTTCTTCAGGGAGTCACTTGAGCATTGATGCCATTCCACATGTGTTCTTCATATAATTGATGCCTTATTTCATGGATCCACTTGTTCAACACTTTATTTGAGGAAGATGTCCACCATTTGAGGCCACATAGCACACTCCTCGATGCCTTGTTTATGGTACATTTCTCTTAGGGATTGTTACCCCTCATATTGCATAAGAGGTAAATCTGTGATTTTCATCACATGACAAGATTTTCAGGGGTAACTCACAGGGATGTTGATGGACTGGGGATACACACCTTTTATTTTTTCTTGGAGATAGTGCATCTTGGTAGTGCATGTTGATGGTTGTGGATCATCTTCATCTTGGTTATGCATAGGATGGTACATGTTGATTCAATTGTTCATATGGTGCCTTACTTCTCTCTTCATGTTTACACTTGATGCTCGAATGGATAGTAGTAGCATGCTCTTTGATGCTTTGATGTTGGTTGATGAGCCATCCATCGACTATCCTCGTACTTTTGGATCAGTTTGCTTGATGATGGTGTTACTCCTTAATTCATGGTATTGCTCCTTGCATGCATTCATGAGATATGACTCTTGTGAATGAGTGATCTAGTATTTGAGATGTCTATTATATTCTCATGATGATGCTTAATAAGATAGACAATGAATTCCATGAAGCACCCACCCTTTTTCCACCTAGATTGCATGCATGATACTTGATGATGTTATGGAGTTGTTAACCCCCCCCCCCAATGCCTAGGGGTAACTAGAGGAGATTATGTCTCATAGCCCACAATGGAGACAATGATCTGGACCATGATGATGATCAAATGGATAGTAGTAGCATGCTCTTTGATGCTTTGATGTTGGTTGATGAGCCATCCATCGATGATGATGATCGAATGGATAGTAGTAGCATGCTCTTTGATGCTTTGATGTTGGTTGATGAGCCATCCATCGACTATCTTCATACTTTTGGATCAATTTGCTTGATGATGGCGTTACTCCTTAATTCATGGTATTGCTCCTTGCATGCATTCATGAGATATGACTCTTGTGAATGAGTGATCTAGTATTTGAGATGTCTATTATATTCTCATGATGATGCTTAATAAGATAGACAATGAATTCCATGAAGCACCCACCTTTTTTCCACCTAGATTGCATGCATGATACTTGACGATGTTATGGAGTTGTTAACCCCCCCCCAATTCCCAGGGGTAACTAGAGGAGATTATGTCTCATAGCCCACAATGGAGACAATGATCTAGACCATGATGATGATCAACATGTCCACAGATGGCAACCCAACAACCCCCCTCAGATGCCTCTTGCAACTACAGATCAACTAAAGCTTATCACATCTAGAAAACTCAGTGTATGGGATATGGTAAGCCAACGTCACCATGAGGTATGTTAGTCCTTCTTTCAAGTGAAGTGTTGTGCTTAATTTGTTGGGCATGTGGATGAGGATCATTGCTTGATGTTGGATAATGGATCACTGGCTTGGGAAGTTGTGTTTGTTGTCTTGTTTCACCTTGGTGGTCAACTTTTGTGTTCTAGTCCCATGTTCTCACCGCCCATGGAAAAGAGGTACTACTAGGGGGGCCTCACAAGGGTAATGCTCCATTCCCCACCATACTTAGCATTTTCCATCCTGGAGCCTCTCATAGCATAGTAAATTTTGGTAATGGGTCATGGTCCATCCTCTCATGAGAAGAAGTAGTTGAAGGCCAAGAGATTGATGCAACTGCTATATGTATATGCTATGTGTTATCTCCAACTCCTAGGGATTACTAAGGAGATGATGTCTCGATGCCCTCGGGTTGCAAACATGGAGTACCGAGAGACAGCTTGACCAACAATGTCCACTTGCACAGACAAAGACCCACCTCGCCACCACAGTTCCAGGTTCATCTCGACGATATCTACCACATCAGCTGACTTTTGGAAGACATTGGGTCCTTCTCCATGTTATAGTACAAAATGCCTTATCTGTGCATACAAGACATTGGCCTTTCCTTTTGCATACTTTGCCAAAATACTGTTGAGGCTTCCTCTTAAAAAAACAATTTTTGGAGAGTGTACGTGCCCTGCTGAACTAATAGCCCGCGTACACACGTGTGCCCACGTACATATGCATGTTGCATGCTAGATAGCCCGCGTTTACCTCTAAAAGTTGAAAAAAATATAAAATTGCACGAAACTCGACGAAGTTTACGGGCTATGGAGGGTTTCCTAACCATTTTACCCCTTGTAGCTCGTCACCAAACCGAATAACCATGTTTTTCTCATATAAAAAGAGGTCTTGGGGTGTCATTTACATATATAAGCAAGAGAACAAGAAAACTCTGCCAAAATCCCTTCCCTTTCTTAGCCCATGATTTGCATCCCATTTTGAGTTTTAGCCTCAGCCTTCCCCTCCAACCTTTCTCCTTATGCAACCCTTCCTCCTTCCCTTGGTGATAAGTTGGTTGTGAGAAGCTAATGTGGGATTGATGCACTTGGAGCCACGACAGAAAACCCCAAACCTGGTTCGTGGAGCGGTTTCCAACAAAGGTTGTAATCCTTTTTGTCCTGAAATTGAATAAAAGAGTTCGTCCTTGTCCCAAAATCTTATGTTTGTATGCTTTTGTTGATTAATGCATTTATATCTATGTCTAAACTTTGAAAGTGATTAGTAGAGATTGCATATATTGTAGCATTGTATTCCTAATCTTTTGTAGGTGAGCTTTGGGAGGAGATCTATGATCTAGGAGGCGATAGCAAGCGAAAGAGGTCTACGCCAACTGCAAGGACTAAAGGTGCACTCATTAACCCTCTTTCCTCTCTCTCGTCACTTTGTTTAGATTGTTTTGGGGTAGCTTAAGGGTAGAACAGTCTTTTAAGGAAGTCATCGCTCACACATAAAAGTAAAAGCACACACATACGCGCATATGTAAATACATTTGTACAAAATGTTTATCCATAAGGCAAAAAGATGTATATCTATAACAGTGTGTCCAAAAAATAATGTCATAAGTACAAAAGTGGGCCATAAAGCCTCAAATAAAGCCAGTATACATCGCTGGGCTCAAGCCCTCACTATATAAAAGAGTACAAAAGGTGCCCTCGACACATATATGGTACAGTACTAACTATGGCCTAGGCATGTTGGCCCTAGTATAATGAACTATGACGTTCGCAAGACGTTGGAACAATTGAACCCAAGTCCTAGGTTCTCCTACAACATGTGGTTGCATGGTCGAGGGAAGATCCTCTATCTCTACCATCGGCATTGCATGAGTGAGAGTTGTCAAGTTCCTCTCTACTCGTCGCAGTACTCTCTCAGCCTCTCCGGCTCCTGGTCCTCTAGCTGTTGCTGGTTCGGCATGTGCTCGAGGACGACTCTTGGTCTGAAAATCCTGAAGTGTCCAACCTCTGGTGTCTTCCCTGTAAATACCTTCTCATGAGTCTTCCTCCCCAACACCTTGTGAGGACTCGTGTTTTCTATGTAGACTGCAGTGTTGCAATCCTCTGATCATAAGAATCTAGGTAGATCTTGATCGTACAACATAGCCTTCGCAGCCCTAATAATGGCCCTATTCTTCCTTTCTGCCATCTCATTTTGCTGGGGGTTATACAAAACAGTGAACTCCCTCTTTAACCCAACATCTGCATAGAAATCCTTAAAGGCCTTCAAGGTGTACTCACCTCCATTGTCGGATCTCGATGTCTTGATCTTTCTCCCCGTCTGGTTCTCCACGGGAGCTTGGAACTCTTGGAACCAACTGAGGACCTCGTCCTTGGTCCTCATGAAATAGATCCAAGTCTTCCTCGAATGGTCATCGATGCAGGTGACATAATACTCATACCCACTCAAAGATACTGATGACATGGGCCCACATACGTTTGAGTGTATCAAGTCAACGATGCCTCTTGTCCTATTGTCACTATTTGGGAAAGCTATCTTAGTGTACTTCCCCATAGCACACCCCTTGCATACCTCATGATGCTCTGTGTTGAAGTCTGGAAGGCCTGTCACTATCTCCTTGACCACTTTAAGTGCTCCATGATGCAAATGCACCATCTTCCTATTGATGATTACAGCTGCAGCCTGCGTGAGACATCCTCTAGGACATAGACCTAAGAGAGAGCCCCTAAGTTGGGTGTGTGGTTCCTATTTGAGACAGAACTAGAACGTTGTGTTGGCCTCCTCCTTACAGAGAGTTGAGATGAACTCCAGATGATTCTCCTGTGTAAC
>JZKD02S1743646.1:44277-54735 GCA_000966675.3 Picea glauca | reverse complement strand
TGATGAAGAAGAGGTCGCATGAGTTTAGTCGTAATATCCAACACCATGATCTAGTTAACTGAACCTTACTCATGTGTTGGTAGTTAAATATAGCCTTTACCTACCCCTTTAGACTCGGGCGCTTTTCTCACTCTCACACATGTGGACACATGCTTCAGTTAACTGTCAACATGTCTCACTCTCTCAGACTTGCATCTATTTTTATCCCTCTCATGCACCTATGCGACCGTTCTAAACTCATACTCTGTTTTTTCCTTTTCACATGCTTTCCACATGCATCTAGTACCTATTATTAGCCTCTCATGCATCCTTTTTTTCCTCTTGGGATGTGTGCCCTCACTAGCTATATATTGGAGGCTTGCCATTGGTTAATTGGTCGGTTCTTAGCAGGAGAAACATAGTGTCTCTCTCTCTCTCTCTCTCTCTCTCTCTCTCTCTCTTGTCTAGTGGCGTCTCATTGAGGAAAGTAGTCATTGTATCGATTGTGAGCTTGCCAACTGTGGCGCAACCAACCATCTTGTAAAGTTGGATCAATAAAGAAGCTTGTGTTTATTGTTTGATTCTCTCTTCTTGATGGTATTGTGGTGAATTTGCAAATCTGATATGTCATTTCTAAACTATTTACTATGATGGTATCGATCCTTTGAGTAGTTTTCTTTGCTTTTTCCATTCTATTATCATTGTGTTAACTCTGCAGGTTCCCTCCAAGTGTGTTAGATAAACTTTTTTCCACTGTTTTGGATTGCTTTACATGTTGTCCAAGGCAAAAAAACTCGCTGATTTTTTAGTTTTCAGACCTTATATCAACCACAAGGGTGCTTCATTGTGCCCATGGACTCTCCCTAGAGGCTAGCAAGGCCTAGACTGAATGGAGAGGGGTTTATCCCGTGACATCTGGGGATATTTCTCCTATAATTAGCCAATTTTTTTTACCGTTTTCATAATAGGTTTATGAGATTAGATTGGAGGGTAGAAATTTGTTCTAACAAATTGGCGTTATTGTCGGGGACAAAAGCCTTGGCAAACAACATATGGTGATTTTTCATTTATTGTTTTACTTTATTTTTCTCACCTGGCGACTCCACAGGATACAGGGGACCATGCGCATATCATCCCGTTTCAACCCCTCACAAGGGATTTACCCATCCCTTAGTGATCTGAAACACCTGTTCCAGAGTAGTTCTTTCGTGACTCCTACAACTAGTCCTACCCTCACAGTGGATACAATTGTTCTTCAATTAGTCTAGGTATCTCTTCCATTTACTTTTGCAACCCCCAACATTGTGGTAAGTAGTTCAACACCTCAGGTATCATCCTTCCCTTCCTCGGCTCCTGTGGTTGTAGTTCCACGTCCTAGTACTTTGATTATTTCAAGTTCATCATTTGCTTCAAGTTCTAGTAGGGAAGCTATGCCTTTTTCTATCTAAGACTAACAATATGGATGCAACCGTGAGGCCAATAGTAAGGTGGATATTCTCTACTTTTGACCCACTAAGTTTTTCTACATTCCCAGATTATCCTCATGAATTTCCTACACGTAAGTGGCTTAAACACATACCTTTGTTTTCAGGAAAGTTGGGAGAATCAGTTAGCGATCACTTGGATAATTTTTTACAAGTGGTGCGAGATTTTAATGTGGAACATGAGGATGTGGTGAAGAGGATGTTTGTGTCGACCCTTGAGGGGGAGGCACGAGCATGGTACAAGTCCTTTCCTGATGCTTCCATTGATGGATGAGATTCATTCCAGGAGAAATTTACTAATAGATGGGCAAATAAACATGACATTTTCTTGTTTTGCACATTTTTTTCAATTATTAAAAAGCATGAAAGTGAAATTACTTTCCAATTTAACGCCTGTTTTTCCAAATTTTACAATCAAATTTCTTATAGAGTTGCCCTAATGAAGATGTTGCTTTGATTTATTATCATGAGTCATTTGATGGTATTTTTGGTGTGTTTCTCATGAATGAAGACCCTCAAAATTTGGAGGAAGCGCAAGTTGTTGCTATCAACTTAGAAAGAAATCATCTTGCAACTTGTGAACTCCCTTCAATCCATGTCTCAAACCAACCAGTGCAGGAGGGTGATAGCTCGATTTTAGATGATCTAGAGCCACTTTTGGTTCAACTAGAGGATGATGTCCCTTACACTTTTCCTACGATTATGCATCCAGAGATTGTTCTTCAGGATCAAGAGATTGATCGGATTCTGGATATTAGAGTTTAGCATGACCCAATTGAGCTCAGAATGATGGAGGTATTTCAATTGGTAGATGCCAAGAGTTTCAGCTCTCATGCATTCATGCTTATTACTGTTGAAATACCATGCTCTAAGTCCCAACCAACCTTTAGTCAATTGGCACCCTTCAGTTATGGCTTCACCAACAAGTACTTGAAGGCAACTTTGGGTCATATGAGATTTCATGGTTGGTTCCCTTGGAAGGTTGACCGTGCTAACCTTTCTCATTGGACCGATCATGTGGCTGCATGGTTACATTGGACCTTTGAGTATGATGATTTAATTATGAAAACTTTGATGTAAAATTTTTGGGTTTAGGGTAGTTGTTGTTGGCTCTCCCTTTTCGACATCTACAATTACCTCATTTTTTCCTCATATATCGATCATTTTTCCTTGAAAGCATAAGTAATCCACCCATTTTGCTCATTGTTATACTCTCTTAACCACTGCTTGGTGTACATGAGGTAATGAACATTTAGCTATGGTTTTTATCGTTTATTAATAGTTAGAATAATTATTAATGTGCTCTAATCCCTCTAATTACCTTGTTATGGAAATCGTATTAAGACAGGGTTCTAAGATAGTGCTCCAGGTCATCTGATACCCGCACTGGAAGTCATACGGTACCTACACCAAAAAATTCCAGAAACCATCTGGTACTTGCATCAAAATTCATCTAGTACTTGTACCCAAAAATAACCATCCGGTACCAACATCCTATAATCATCTAGTACCAGCACAATCATCCGGTACCAACACACTCTATAGGCATCCGATACCAGATTATAGTTTGAAATATTGGCACGCTTCTAGAGGCAAATCGAGAACATGGGTTTTTTCCAGAGTGATGCCAGAATGATGACACATGTGTCAAAATTCACTCATATCGTATGCGTGGACCTCCAACTCAAGGGGAATGATTCTGTAAAAATTAGTAAAAATTTCAAACAACCAACTTCCGCCTCAATTTTCGTGCATATGAAGGCAGATCTCGAAATTCTAAGATCTGGGTTTTGTCCAAAAGGTGACAAATTGAGTCACTCATGGGTTGTGTTTTAAAATTTGAATTGGTTTGGAAGATACAGGTGGATCTCTAACTCGAATCTACCTAAACTGGTGAAGAACCCAAATTTTTGTGATTTTGATCTAAAATTTTAAAATTGGTTTGAACCAAAATATGAGTTTTGGGAATTTGGTTTTATCCATTCCTCCATGGATTTCATGTATAAATAGAGCCTCATGGATCAAGAGAGGGAAATGATTATCATTCATGAAATTGTATTAGGGAGAGATTCANAAGCCTACAACCGATACAATGACTACTTTTCTCAAAGAGGAGCCACTAGACTAGAGAAGAGAGAGAGATAAGAATGAGTATGAAGTCAAGGGTATTCAGACAACTTTCTATTTTTTGCAGTATTTATGTGGTGATGTCATCCCAGTCATCCAGGGTGAAGTGGACAATTTTTCTAAAAATAGGACCAGGAATCTATTTTTAGAGAACCATATTTTTAGAGGTTCTATTTTTAACGGGTCCTATATTTAGAGGTTCTACTTTTAGCTGCCTCTATATTTAGCAGGGCCTGTCATCGTCATCGTTCACATGTGGAAATGATGTGGCATCCATCTAAGCTAGGGTGCATATTCCTAAAAATTCAAGCATATGATAATTAATTAATGATGAAGAAGAGGTCGCATGAGTTTAGTCGTAATATCCAACACCATGATCTAGTTAACTGAACCTTACTCATGTGTTGGTAGTTAAATATAGCCTTTACCTACCCCTTTAGACTTGGGCGCTTTTCTCACTCTCACACATGTGGACGCATGCTTCAGTTAATTGTCAACATGTCTCACTCTCTCAGACTTGCATCTATTCTTATCCCTCTCATGCACCTATGCGACCATTCTAAACTCATACTCTGTTTTTTACTTTTCACATGCTTTCCACATGCATCTAGTACCTATTATTAGCCTCTCATGCATCCTTTTTGTCCTCTTGGGATGTGTGCCCTCACTAGCTATATATTGGAGGCTTGCCATTGGTTAATTGGTCGGTTCTTAGCAAGAGAAACATAGTGCCTCTCTCATTCTTCTCTCTCTCTCTCTCTCTCTCTCTCTCTCTCTCTCTCTCTCTCTCTCTCTTGTCTAGTGGTGTCTCATTGAGGAAAGTAGTCATTGTATCGATTGTGAGCTTGCCAACTGTGGCGCAACCAACCATCTTGTAAATCTGGATCAATAAAGAAGCTTGTGTTTATTGTTCAATTCTCTCTTCTTGATGGTATTGTGGTGAATTTGCAAATCTGATATGTCATTTCTAAACTATTTACTATGATGGTATAAATCCTTTGAGTAGTTTTCTTTGATTTTTCCATTCTATTATCATTGTGTTAACTCTGCAGGTTCCCTCCAAGTGTGTTAGATAAACTTTTTTCCACTATTTTGGACTGCTTTACATGTTGTCCAAGGCAAAAAAACTCGCTGATTTTTTAGTTTTCAGACCTTATATCAACCACAAGGGTGCTTCATTGTGCCCATGGACTCCCCCTAGAGGCTAGCATGGCCTAGACTGAATGGAGAGGGGTTTATCCCGTGACATCTGGGGATATTTCTCCTATAATTAGCCAATTTTTTTTACCGTTTTCATAATAGGTTTATGAGATTAGATTGGAGGGTAGAAATTTGTTCTAACAAATTGGCGTTATTGTCGGGGACAAAAGCCTTGGCAAACAACATATGGTGATTTTTCATTTATTGTTTTACTTTATTTTTCTCACCTGGCGACTCCACAGGATACAGGGGACCATGCGCATATCATCCCGTTTCAACCCCTCACAAGGGATTTACCCATCCCTTAGTGATCTGAAACACCTGTTCCAGAGTAGTTCTTTCGTGACTCCTACAACTAGTCCTACCCTCACAGTGGATACAATTGTTCTTCAATTAGTCTAGGTATCTCTTCCATTTACTTTTGCAACCCCCAACATTGTGGTAAGTAGTTCAACACCTCAGGTATCATCCTTCCCTTCCTCGGCTCCTGTGGTTGTAGTTCCACGTCCTAGTACTTTGATTATTTCAAGTTCATCATTTGCTTCAAGTTCTAGTAGGGAAGCTATGCCTTTTTCTATCTAAGACTAACAATATGGATGCAACCGTGAGGCCAATAGTAAGGTGGATATTCTCTACTTTTGACCCACTAAGTTTTTCTACATTCCCAGATTATCCTCATGAATTTCCTACACGTAAGTGGCTTAAACACATACCTTTGTTTTCAGGAAAGTTGGGAGAATCAGTTAGCGATCACTTGGATAATTTTTTACAAGTGGTGCGAGATTTTAATGTGGAACATGAGGATGTGGTGAAGAGGATGTTTGTGTCGACCCTTGAGGGGGAGGCACGAGCATGGTACAAGTCCTTTCCTGATGCTTCCATTGATGGATGAGATTCATTCCAGGAGAAATTTACTAATAGATGGGCAAATAAACATGACATTTTCTTGTTTTGCACATTTTTTTCAATTATTAAAAAGCATGAAAGTGAAATTACTTTCCAATTTAACGCCTGTTTTTCCAAATTTTACAATCAAATTTCTTATAGAGTTGCCCTAATGAAGATGTTGCTTTGATTTATTATCATGAGTCATTTGATGGTATTTTTGGTGTGTTTCTCATGAATGAAGACCCTCAAAATTTGGAGGAAGCGCAAGTTGTTGCTATCAACTTAGAAAGAAATCATCTTGCAACTTGTGAACTCCCTTCAATCCATGTCTCAAACCAACCAGTGCAGGAGGGTGATAGCTCGATTTTAGATGATCTAGAGCCACTTTTGGTTCAACTAGAGGATGATGTCCCTTACACTTTTCCTACGATTATGCATCCAGAGATTGTTCTTCAGGATCAAGAGATTGATCGGATTCTGGATATTAGAGTTTAGCATGACCCAATTGAGCTCAGAATGATGGAGGTATTTCAATTGGTAGATGCCAAGAGTTTCAGCTCTCATGCATTCATGCTTATTACTGTTGAAATACCATGCTCTAAGTCCCAACCAACCTTTAGTCAATTGGCACCCTTCAGTTATGGCTTCACCAACAAGTACTTGAAGGCAACTTTGGGTCATATGAGATTTCATGGTTGGTTCCCTTGGAAGGTTGACCGTGCTAACCTTTCTCATTGGACCGATCATGTGGCTGCATGGTTACATTGGACCTTTGAGTATGATGATTTAATTATGAAAACTTTGATGTAAAATTTTTGGGTTTAGGGTAGTTGTTGTTGGCTCTCCCTTTTCGACATCTACAATTACCTCATTTTTTCCTCATATATCGATCATTTTTCCTTGAAAGCATAAGTAATCCACCCATTTTGCTCATTGTTATACTCTCTTAACCACTGCTTGGTGTACATGAGGTAATGAACATTTAGCTATGGTTTTTATCGTTTATTAATAGTTAGAATAATTATTAATGTGCTCTAATCCCTCTAATTACCTTGTTATGGAAATCGTATTAAGACAGGGTTCTAAGATAGTGCTCCAGGTCATCTGATACCCGCACTGGAAGTCATACGGTACCTACACCAAAAAATTCCAGAAACCATCTGGTACTTGCATCAAAATTCATCTAGTACTTGTACCCAAAAATAACCATCCGGTACCAACATCCTATAATCATCTAGTACCAGCACAATCATCCGGTACCAACACACTCTATAGGCATCCGATACCAGATTATAGTTTGAAATATTGGCACGCTTCTAGAGGCAAATCGAGAACATGGGTTTTTTCCAGAGTGATGCCAGAATGATGACACATGTGTCAAAATTCACTCATATCGTATGCGTGGACCTCCAACTCAAGGGGAATGATTCTGTAAAAATTAGTAAAAATTTCAAACAACCAACTTCCGCCTCAATTTTCGTGCATATGAAGGCAGATCTCGAAATTCTAAGATCTGGGTTTTGTCCAAAAGGTGACAAATTGAGTCACTCATGGGTTGTGTTTTAAAATTTGAATTGGTTTGGAAGATACAGGTGGATCTCTAACTCGAATCTACCTAAACTGGTGAAGAACCCAAATTTTTGTGATTTTGATCTAAAATTTTAAAATTGGTTTGAACCAAAATATGAGTTTTGGGAATTTGGTTTTATCCATTCCTCCATGGATTTCATGTATAAATAGAGCCTCATGGATCAAGAGAGGGAAATGATTATCATTCATGAAATTGTATTAGGGAGAGATTCAGTATAAAGAGATGGAATTGATAAAAAAATAATTGTAATCATAGATTTTGATTTCTAATAAACGAGAACAGTTCATGGTTGATATTTGATGCATTATTCCAGTTCCAATTTGAATTAGTCTTCCAGGACCATGCCTAGGTCGGTTAGGGCCCCTTGATCAGGGTATGTCCTTGTTGCTATTTCTTTTGCTAATTAGTTTATGAATTTGATTTGGTTTGATTTTCATGCATTGTTTTTTAATTCTGCAATTTGATTCTGCAATTGGTTTCATGGACAAATCGAATTGATTACCTTCCACTCAAAGTATCATCATTTTGCATTTAACCTCAATCATACTCCCTTCACAAGCTTCCAATATATGTGTTTTCATGCTGTTCTATTTCTATGCTTAATGATTATTTGACCAACGATTCATTGCTTTGTGCCTTGCTTTAATTATTCCCATTCATGCTTGATTACTTTTCCATCTATTTGTTGCTCGCATTATTAAATAGTGTTTTTCTTTCCCAGTTGTGTCAAATGTATAAACCAAAGTTTTGATCTTTAGTAGGATATTTGAATTCATTTATAAATAGAAGACATAAAAACATAGGTTCATAACTGCACTTATTATTTACAATTTAGTGTATGTGCCATCCTTCATGATTTGCTTGCAGATTGATTACCCATGCATGGGAGTTTACATTTTTTTATGAGCAGATCGCCCCTCTCTTTTCTTCATTCTTTGCATCCAAAACTTGCACATTAACACACAACACCCATTATGCATCTATTCCTTTTCATTCACCTTCTTTCCTTGCTTGGTTGATTTCACCTAAGTTCTCTAAGTTAGATGATTGTCACCAAGAATCCATTTCATTTTCTTCAACCATTTTTCCAGTTTTTTTTTTTTTTGACTGTGTACATTCAACCTGTTGAGTCAACTATAGAAGCATTCCTCCCTTATTTATGATTATTCTTTGTCGAGTTCTATAGTTTACATTAAAAATTCTAGGTTCATCTCTTCTTAACCCATCTAACATTCAACTTTCTTGACAGAGTTGGTATTTCTTTTCTATCACATAAGAATTTCAATTCTTTGAGTCACCATTGTTAACCCCTGTATTTTCACCCTTGAAAATATTGAGGGTTAAGAGCCAACATGCAACACTTTGGTTGGCATATTGATATTTTCCCAGTGTTTTAGCACATATGTTGAGTAGGAGGTTGGTTCACACATGAGGCAGATACATGATCAGTACATGGCTTCTTAGTTCAAAGACACAGTCAACTTGGTTTCCATACATTTTGAGAGAGAGAGAGATGTATACATACATGTGTTGCTATTTTTTAGGAGACACGATTTGAGCGGGTCTCTTGATAATTTGGGGAAATTCTGAGCATACAGTATGAGTCCTTGTAGGATTCTAGTCCCGATGACACTTTTCTAGCGACATGCAAGAACTTGCTATTTTTAGCAGGTTTTGATCCAGGCCCTACATTCATATTCTGATAGCGCAGTATTGATCCTTGAGGCATACAAAGTCCTTTGGACCTTTTTCTGGATGATTTCACCCAGATTATTATTTTTAGCAGATTAAGCATCAAGGCTCGCATGACAGTTCTGATTGCATATTTGGATCCCTTGTGGAAAGACAAGATTAATGAGTATGAAGTCAAGGGTATTCAAACACCTTTCTATTTTTGGCAGTATTCACGTGGCAGTATCATCCCACTCATCCAGGGTGATGTGGACAATTTTTCTAAAAATAGGATCAAGAATCCATTTTTAGAGGGCCCTATTTTTAGAGGTTCTATTTTTAGAGAACCCTACTTTTAGAGGTTCTATTTTTAGCGGGTCCTATTTTTAGTTGGCTCTATATTTAACAGGTCCAATCATCGTCCATGTAGTTCCAAGTGGCATCTTCAGAGGTCGACATGTGGCAATGATGTGACAACCACCTAAGCTAGGGCGCATATTCCTAAAAATTTGAGCATATGATAATTAATTAATGATGGAGAAGAGGTTGCATGAGTTTAGTCGTAATAGCCAACACCATGATCTAGTTAACTGAACCTCACTCATGTGTTGGCAATTGAATATAGCCTTCACCTACCCCTTTAGACTTGGACGCCTTTCTCACTCTCACACATGTGGATGCATGCTTCAATTAACTGTCAACATGTCTCACTCTCTCATACTTGCATATATTCTTATCCCTCTCATGAACCTATGTGCCCATTCTAAACTCATACTTTGTTTTTTTCCTTTTCACTTGCTTTCCACATGCACCTAGTACCTATTCTTAGCCTCTCATGCGTCATTTTTCTCCTCTTGGGATGTGCTCCCTCACTAGCTATATATTGGAGGCTCGCCATTGGTTATTTGGTCGGTTCTTAGTAGGAGCATCATAGTGTCTCTCTCATTCTTCTCTTTCTCTCTCTCTCTTGTCTAGTGGCGTGTTATTAAGAAAAGTAGTCATTGTATCGGTTGTGAGCTTGCCAACTGTGGCATAACCAACGCTCTTGTAAATCTGGATCAATAAAGAAGTTGTGTTTATTGTTCGAACCTCTCTTCTTGACAATATTGTGGTGAATTTGCAAATATGATATGTCATTTATGAACTATTTACTGTGATGGTATCAATGATTTGAGTAGTTTTATTTTCTTTTTCCATTCTATTATCATTGTGTTAACTCTACAGGTTCCCTCCAAGTGTGTTAGATCAACTTTTTTCCACCATTTTGGACTGCTTTACATGCTATCCAAGGAAAAATAGTTCATTGATTTTTTGAGTTTTTAGACCTTAAATCAGCCACAAGGCCACTTCATTGTGCCTAGGGACTCCCCCTATAGGCTAGCAAGGCCTAGCCCGAACATAAAGGGGTTTAAATTGTGACATCTGGGGCTATTTATCCTATAATTAGCTAAGTTTTTTACCGCTATCATAACAGGTTTATCAAATCAAATTGGAGGGTAGAAATTTATGCTAACAAGT
>JZKD02S1743646.1:7728-28848 GCA_000966675.3 Picea glauca | reverse complement strand
TGTTTTTCCAATCCCTTTTATTGTCTTTTTGTCTTTTAAATGTGTTTCCAAGTTGAATCCAAGGTGGGGATTTTACCTAAGAATGAAAAAAACTTCCCACCTTGACTATACCTTGGTCACATCATGCTTCCCCAAGTTGAATTCATGTGTGGGGCTTCTACCTAAGCATGAAAAACAATGCCCACACATGCTCCACCTTGGTTGGAATTTTGTATTAGTTATATTTTTGCAGGTCCCGTCAATTTCTTATTAGAGAGATTTCATTGTCCTCGGGATCCCTGGGTGAACATCTAGAAGGTTCATGATTGGATTTTATCTTTTTCTAGATACAATCCTTTGGGCCTTCAACCCCTTCTTCCCATGAAATTAGGGACAATCCCTTCTTGGGTCAATATACTTGAAAATCCCAAAAGGTAGGGAGATGAGGGGATGAAGAGTGGAAAATTACAAGTATGGTCGAGAGTGGCATGATGAATCATCAAGAGGACCTCCTAGTAGAAAACCTATCTCCAAGGGTGACCCACTGACTAGGAAACAATGCCAACCACCAAAGTGAAACAAGTCAAAGAGCAAGGAAAAACACATAATTTCCAAGAATACATTACATAATCAAAAGCAGTTTAAAATGAACAAACTCAAATGCCTCAAATATTGAAATGACACTCACCATAATACATGGCTTCTACCTCATGGAGCAAGACCCAATGTCTTTTGGAAGCCAATTAATGTGGTGGATAACCTCATGGTGAACCTAGAATTGTGGTGGCGAGGTGGGTCTATTTCTATGCAAATGGACATTGTTGGTCAAGTTGTCTCTCGGTACTCCATGTCTGCAATGTGAGGGCCTCGAGACATCATTTCCTTAGTTATCCCTAGGAATTGGGAATAACATGCACCATAATATGGTCGCAAATTTGTCACAAAATATCCACATTGTTAAACAATGTATGGTGTACACTTTTTCTCATAGTTGTCAAAAGTTTGATAGAAATAACAACCAACCTATCACGACTCGATGGAGTGGAAAAATTCATCATCAAACTCCAGAAAATCGAATAAAAATCCTTCAAATATTCTTGAAATTCCTCCTCATTCTTTTAAATGTAAAGGTTGATATTATCGCGAATGGCATCCCTAAGTTGGTCTATGATACCCTCCTTGTCCCACTCGACATCTTCAAGAATAAGGTATGGAATGGTCAAATATGTGCAAAACTCCCCCATCCATTCATTCAACCGATTCTCGAAAAATTATGGGAGCTCCTGAAAGTTCAAAGAATAGAAGACCTTGTAGCAGAGCCTCTGGAATTGAAACTGAGGCCTAAGAACAATCACATTCTACATATTGGATACATTAAGTTGTTTGGTCCCAAGGAAAACCTCCACAAAGGGTGAAAAAAACCCATCCAGGATATACTTAAGATCAATATACAAATCACTACTCTTATACTGGAAACAAAACTTCTTGAATATTGAATTTGCAGTATTCATAATCTCATTGATGACAACATAATCAACATATGACTTAAGATTCATCACAAGCTCGAGAATCATGTTTTACCAAATGTTCAATTATAATGGAAAATTCTTTGCTAAGATGACTCTGTATGTGCCGATGGGCACTCAACATTGACCTAACTATCATATATTTAATTTATTCCCTCTTTGGGTTTTGAATTTACGGGGATTAGGAGGGGGATCAGGGTTTGGTGGTGCCTAGTGGTTCCTCACATGGTTTTTGAAGTTAACTTTGGTCACATTTATAACTTATTCATCCATTGAAGCCTCCAAGAGAAGATACAGAATGGTGATGCCATAGTCGGGTTGATCAGAAGCCTACTTCATAAACTCTTTTTCTTTCCTTCTGGGTTTAGGGTTTAGGACTAGAGTTTGTAGAAAACATTGAGAGAGGCACTGAACCGTTTTTTCCATGTACTGCATTTGCATGAAGTTAAAGAACCACTTGAACTTATGGGTATGGATGTAATATTACCTTATATTGACGATCGCTCTACTCTTGTAATTTTAATGGTCCCTGGCCTGAAATGATTGTGTCACCTTATTCAACTCCCTCATTATTTGAATGTATAAATGAAGGATTTGAAGCTTGAATTCAATCATCCAACGAGTTCTTGTACCCATGAAATGGTAAACAAGAAAGGGATACCATCCATTAGGATTAACAATTTTTAATAATATATTGACTCTCGTCGATATATCGACTCCTTATGGTCACAAAAGAGACGATGGAAGTTTTTCGTCGTAAGTATGAAAAACATCAGGGAGTCCCAAAATAAATGATTGAAATTGTAGTAATTTTCAACGATACAATTAGTTTAACCCATATCGTCGTAATATTTTGTCGAATTTTGATCCCATATGTATTAGTGATAATATGAAGTAAAGATTAATCTATCAATATGTACGTATGCATTCTTTCAGCATACCAATATTTTTCAAAATGCATTCAAATTTCATAAGAATTCAATCCATGGCCACATTCATATATAATGCAACCTTGCATTAATTTTTGACTACCAAATTTTGTGTTGGTACTTTTCTATGGGGGAGTTTGAACTCAACCAACCTCACACCACATGGCTTCTCATTTTATGTTATTATTGCAGCACGAACGTGTTTTCTGCAATGAGTTGATCATGAATTCAAATCTGCACATATTATATGAAATTTAAATTTCATATGAATGCATTCATTTTTTATTTTTTATTTTTTCTTTACTAGTAACCAGGGTGGCAACACTCATGACCACCCAACTCCTCTCTTAATCACTGCTACAATTATTATAGAATTTTGGAAGTTCCTTCTTCCATATTGGGCAGTTTGATACCTCCCCTCTCATGCACACATGCATTTCCTTAATTCACTAATTAACATGTTTCTTACGAGCACTTTTGTTCCCAATCATTTTTTATTGGTCAATGTATTCATAACACATTTTTTCACGAGTTTCTTGCAAGGATTCTCAATCATCCTTGGTTGCTAGAGGTTATATATATATATATATAAGCATTCATGTTCTTCTTTCCTGAATATTACCTTGGTTGGGTATCAATGGCATACACCATACAATCAAAATTTTACATACATATCATCAAGGTATAAAGTATTTCAGAAGGGATTCTTACCCAATTCATTTTCAATCCTCGTGTCATATGGGAATGAAATCTTTATACATGTCCTGGATGCCAACACCCTTTCTGATGTTACCTCATCAATGGTGCTTCATGTGGACCCCTTAGATCCCTTCACCAATCTTTTCTTTTCAACAACCTTTTTTCATTTTTTCTCTACCTGAGATTGTCCACCATTGGTAGTTGTTGGCCCTTGACCAATTTTTGAGGGAATAATGGTATTTTTTGACCACTTTTGGGACTTCGATAGGTTGGTCAAACATGGAGCGCCCAGGCAGAGCTGAGATCGCGGGATCTCACTCATTTTGTGGGCTTGTGGACCCAGCAAAGGTTTTACCAGGGTTTATGTAACGGGTTATGGGATGTCAGCCCATGGGTTTACCCATGATTAGGCCTTTTGTAAATGTATAAATAAGTAGCTAAGCGATGTAAGAAGAGGATAGTTGGCTATGTGCACAATATGTTGTAAGTGGTAATGTTGGCTTAGTGCAAGAGGTTTTCAGTTGCTTGGTGCAGACAAACTATGTAAAGTAAGGCTTTGTGCCTTGACCTGATTTTGGTGCAGACAGACTATGTAAAGTAAGGCTTGTTTAAAGGAAAGATGATAACCCTGTGTGGAAGAATTACTAATATACCTATGATTTCTCATGAAACATTGATAGAAGAAGACTTTGAAGTAATTAGATTTGCTGAGAACAACGCCCCTTTTCCACTTTTCTTAGGAAAGACTTGGATTGAGAAGGATCATATCAGAAGGAAAGCAGAGGAGGAAGCTACATAACAGAAAAAGAAATAATTAAGGGACCTCATAACCAAAAAAATAGAGCGACTAATAGAAGAACAAGAGGATAAGTTGAAGCAACAGAGGGCCAGAGAATTAGCTGTCGAAGTTGAAAGAACACAGGAAGGCTTAAAGAACATGTATGTGCAAGAAAGAAGTATAGCCACTCCAAAAATAGTAAGAGAAGGGACATTAACCTTATAATCTGTAAGAGTGCATCAACAGTGCGAAGTCCTTTCAATAGGAGAGAATAAGAATATAAATGGGAAGAGGATTCCAGAAATTGTTAGAGAAGATCAGATCAAAGGAAAGAAGGCCAGGAAGCTCAATAAGAAGAAAGCTAAGTTGCAGGAAGCTACCAAAAATATAAGGAAGACTTCGGAGGAGGCAAATCTACAAAACTTGAACCGCGTCAGAATAACAGAACCACGCAGAATGGGACTTCAACATGGTGGAGCTATATGACCGTTGGAGGCACCCCGACAGTTAGAATGATGCCCCAAAACGGCTAGAAAATGCAGTTATGAGCAAATGGACCATTGAGACCACACCATAATGAACAGATTCACATTAATGAACACATTCATGCCTGTTGGGGGAATCTGTTATGAAGCTTTCTTATTTAACCAGTCGGACGCTGCGTTGGGTCCACTATTTCCCACCTGTGATTATCCGAGATAACAGAGAATCCATTGTATCACGCCATGATTTCTATACCTTGCCATTCGTTTGATTACCTAGCTTGTATGTTCGCCTACCCGATCTATTTGGTTACAAGTGTGAATGTCGGGCGAACCTAGCACATTAGAGAAGTCTGTAGAGGAGATTCTTATGGAGCTCATGGCTAAGATATTTATTTCTAAAGGAATACAAGCGTCATCGACTGGGGGACTGCAAGTATCCCCCTCGACTGGACATCATTCTAGCCGTGCTACTGAGAAGAGAAGCAAGCATCGTGATGATATGGCTAACGCGAAGAGGATCCTGTCGGTCTTGTCAGATTACATACCGCGTTTGGCTGGCGCGGTTAACCACGACAACATCCCACGTGATTTTGAGTAAAATTTGATCATTGCGTACATCCTGAAGGGGATACATGTAGTTGGACCCCAGTTGGGACAGATCCTAGCTCTAAAAAAACAATGACTTCAATCTCAGCGACAGAAATAACTATGCCATGCTCACGCCCCATAGGACTATGCCATGCTCGCGCCCCATAGGTATTTGATGAAGACAACTGGGAAGAATTCATGCATAGTCTCCCAGTAGTGGATTAAGGAGTTGGTGCAGTCCACGATCTTGAATGTAATGAAGATCCATCACTTTGGCCGTCATCAGGAGGTTAACTCTTGTGTTAAAATCCTCTTGTCATGCTACCATGGAGGATATATGTGGCTCGACAGACGTGTTACTATGGATATGATGTTGATCCACCTGATTACAGGATTGAGTATGTAGGGACCAGACCCTCATCATTTCTACCCAAGGAAGACCTCAGATCGCTCTGTGGCACAACACATAAAGGAGGATTATGGCAATGCGGAAAAGGGAAAGTGAGGCTACAAGGTAGCCTCCATCTAGGATGGCGTAGTGTGCCTCGCTTGCCAATTTATAGCTGGTAAGATCGGCAAAAAGAATCGTTTGACATAGGTCACTAGATTCGTAGTAGACATCACAAGGAAGTGCGTGGAGGGTATGCAAATGAACTGGGTGAGTTACCTCGTCAACGAGCTCAAAAAAGACTATCACGAAGTGCAGGATCAGGGGTATGAATTCCATTTCAATTGGTTACTTGTATTAATCGTATTTTTTGCTTGGCAGATGTCAGAAGGAGCGAAACTTCCATAAGTTGAGCCATCAGAGCCATTGGTTGCGAGGTTATCCACCTTGTGGCATACGAATGACATGTCAAAGCAGTGGCAGTCGACTGTTGTGTTCCATGCCTACTACCAGCATTTGAAGCGTGCTATTGAGGAATTTCCACGCATGACACCGAACACATTGCACCAATACATACCATTAGTGAAGTTCTATGTAGATCGACACATTATTTATATCACTACGTGAAGGGATGAGAGAAAAGAGGATTTACAGCCCTATTATAAAATGACTGACGAAGATATGGAGGAGATCACCAAAGAATGGTCGAAAAAGTTCCTTGTACCAGTTGACGTTGCAAAACTCTTTGACCCTGACATCATTGGAAGTCCCTTGGTCACTCGGGTTGAGCATGTTGGGCAGAGTAGTGCGAAGAAAAATAAGAAAAAGGAGGAAGTGCAGAACATAGAAACTGATGAGGAGGACAACGCCTCAGAGAAAAGTGGGCCTGACTTGCCCGTAGGAGGAGGAGACGAAGTAAATAAATAAATAGGAGGGGAATAAGGAGAAAATCAAGGTAAATACGAAGTTTCACCGATGAAGGATCCCCTTACCGAGGTCAAAACATCGAATAAGCGGAAGGTTTCTCCACAGAAACCCTCGGCAAAAAACAATACGTTCGCTAGTAAGCCCAAGATGAAGTCCACGCTCATAGAGGATGATGTTGATCTCATCATCGCAGCTGTGGAGGATGCTTCAAAGGATATCTTGCAGCGATATGGAGCAAAGAAGGAGATGTTGTATGAAAGAATCAAGAAGGATTTGAAGGAGATACAACAATCCATCCATTCGAGCCACGCAGTACCTATTGCGCCTTCTTCGTCGAAGATTGCAGAATTGGGGGACGAGCCTGCCCAATTACGAAGAATAGAATATGCAACAGAGGCTCGAATTCATTGATTCCAAGAAGAAAAGGAATAGGCTACAAAATCCTTGAAGCAGGAAAAGGAGGAGGTCTTAGAGAAACTTTGAGTTGCGCAATCCTGCATAACCGCCTACGAGAAGGAGAAAGATGAAATTCAGGAGATGTTTGAGGAGGACAAAGTGAAGATCTAGAAAGAAAAAAACCAGTTTCTCTCTGAGTAGACTTCAGTCAAAGAAGCGATGACTAAATCACTTCACTTTGTGCCAGGCTCGACACAAGAGGAACACGAAGTAGTTGAGGTCCGAGTGATGAACCTCGTTGAGGCCATTCAACAACTTCAAGCACGGGTAACAGAGTTGGAACTTCAAGCAATACCTAGCACTCCATAGGAAGTGTGCAACCAAGGGGAGGAAGCAGTTAAGAGCGTAGTTGGAAGGATCAAGCTCCTCACCTTAGAATGTAAGCAGTTGAGTGATCAAAGTGTGCATACCTATGAACACCTCGCAAAAGATCCGGAGCTGAGGAAACTGGAAGCGCAGCTCTAGGAGGTGCAATAGCAGGCATCCACCATGCAAGCGTAGATGAAGATACTCACTAAGGTCAAGCGAATGAAGAGATCATAGGAGCAGCGTGAAGTCCAACAATAGATTACTGGCATCCAGAGAAGAGTCATGGAAGTTACACAGAGACTACAGCCAGTGCAGGACGAAGCCTGCATGATTTTTGAAGAGATTGAAGGACAACGCTTGCAACTAGATCAAATGGTTACGATAGTGGAAAAACGCCTGGAAGGGCCTGTTACAGAGAAACTCAGGAGTTTGTCGAGAAGGAGGCTATGGTGAAGCAACGATTTGATTCAGCTCGAGCTAAGCTCGATGCCTTTGAAGGAGCGTTGCCCAGATATGAGTGACTCGGGACGAGTCACAAGTGAGTGTTGGGGGCCTATTGGCCCTTGACCAAGTTTTGAGGGAATAATGGTCGTGTTTGACCACTTTTGGGACTTTGACAGGTTGGTCGAAGATGGAGCGCCCAGGCAGAGCTGAGATCGCGTGATCTCACTCATTTTGCGGGTTTGTGGATCCAACAAAGGGTTTACAAGGGTTTATGTAATGGGTTATGGGATGTCAACCGATGGGTTTACCCATGATTAGGCCTTTTGTAAATGTATAAATAAGAAGCTAAGTGATGTAAGAATAGGATAGTTGGCTATGTGCACAATATGTTGTAAGTGGTAATGCTGGCTTAGTGCAAGAGGTTTCCATTTGCTTCGTGTAGACAGACTATGTAAAGTAAGGCTCTGTGCCTTGACCTGATTTTGGGAAGGAGGATCTGGCACGCTGCGCACAGATATCTTGTCCTCTGTGGAGTTTGGATCTGTGGATTTGTACACAGGAGTGACTGAATGTAAGAATATTGAGGACTAATAAAGAGGAAGAAGAAGTTGGTGGACGTAGCCCCACACTCGGGTGAACCATGTATATCCTATGTCTTGATGTGCTTTGTGCAATGTGAATGATGTTGTTTATTTGCTTACTACTGTTGTTATAATGTATGATGAATGCATCTGATATTGTTGCTTAGTTATTAATGGTATTGAGGATAAATGAATGTTATATCTGAACTAATACTATGTGCTAAGTGATTGAAAGTGCTTGATCTTTATCGTTACTGCGTTGATCTGTAGTAAGGGTTTAATCTGCGATGTGAATGATACTCATGAATTAATTCATATTGTTGTCTAAGTACTCTGTTGAGTGTTGTAATCACATATCTGTGTCCCAGCTTGGTTGTAGACACTTGAGTCTTGCAACCCCCCCTTCCTCTACCTTGGGTGATATTTCATATGCTTCACAGATGTTGCCGAAAGGGTTGGTAGTTAGGGTTTTTTTGGTGCATTTTTGAAGTGTTGAACCCTGGGTCTTCCCCTATGAAAATAGTAGTTGTCCTTCCTCAACAACTACAATCCTTTCTCTACACATAACATGCATAATTAAAATCACAATTGTATCAGTTGTCACGTTAAATTAAAATGCATATGCCACAACATTTATATCAGAAAACAATTTCAGATATGTCTCATAATATCCATATACACTCTGTCACATTGTCCTCAATGTTTTCACGAGGGTAAACACAGTTAATTATTTCATTTGTTTCCATAGTCATACAGTTGTCAACATTATCATGTTGAAACCTTCACATGTAACAATATTCCAACGTTCTCATCCAGAGAAGTATAATACGAGACAAGGAGGAGTTAAGGGACTCTCCCTCTTCTACTTCCTTCTACACAATTTGGAACCTTCGGCCTAACTGAATTGTTCCCAAGGTCTCTCATGGTTTATCCAAGCCTATTCATTCAAATATGTTCATTAAATTCTCTTCACTAGTAGTACTTGTTTTCCCATCTGTCCTTTTATGGCATACCACTTTGTTAAGCAAATCAAAGTTTTAAAGTGAGGAAAATGTTCCTCCTTTTATCATTTATTGCCTATGCAATTCATCCCCTACTGGGATATTCCTACTCTCTTCCTTGAGCAGTTTCAGTCAGGTTCCTCTTGGACTTTCCCAGTATAAACAACATTCTTGCAACATCAAGCTGTAGTTCACCAATTACTTATCAACCAGTGTATTCTGCACATATCCCAAATATAAGTAATATCGGTTATCATTTATTTTCATGTATCCTTATGCATGCATTATATTTTAAAACGTAATCCAAGGTTCTTATACCAATAAGTTTTGCATCCCACTGCCTAATTTTCAGTAATCATTACGGTTATGACTTTGTTCTCTTGACAGAGTTCTCATACAGCTCCTTCACCTGGAATTGACTTAGCAATGAAACTCCCTCATTGCATATCCACTATTTCTTGAAATGGTTTCAATCCTGAGTTAGCCTCAACTTTACCATTTCATTTGTTTACCCAATATTTCACAAGGAATATGAGTATGCATACATTCAACTACGCATTCAAACACGTTCATCTATTTACAATCAATTTTCATTCATAATGTGCTTTCATGCACCCAATCACACACATCAACATGTTGTGTGTGTGTTCCCACCATAGGTACACTTTATACCACATGCACATTTTACAATTTCATATGTGTATTTATTTAAGAAATAGTCTAGCTCGTGATTGTTCATAATCATTCACACACAACTCTTAAAGGTATACTCACCCTGCCTTTTATCTTAACAATAAAGCATCCTTTCTTTCTTTCCTTTCAACATTTCACTTATATCTCTCTGAGGAGTGGCATACCTCCTCAAGTTATTATTTAAACAAGATACTCAGCCCCTCCACATAGGGTCAACCACGCATCCATAGCATTATCCCATCCAAGCAAGCACACTTATTTCCTTACTACCCTCTTACGCAGGCATTCATATCATGCCTTTAGTATACATACACTCATACATCATACATGTGCATCACTGGCACATTTCTATATCATTCATACACAATTCTTAAATATTTGACATCATCCTTTCTGATGAAAATTTATAGTCATTCACCTGGTCCATCTCTCAGACGTAATCATAATTAGGCTGCCCTCTTTAGGAGAGAACGACCAATAACATATCACTTTGGCTCATCTGCTATAAAAGAATTCCACAATTTAGAAAATAACAATAGGTAATTACAACATTACCCAAGGTAGCAATTTAACAATTCTAGTTTCTCTTCCTACCTCAAACCATTTTTGGTCAACAGACCTCTACCGGGGAAATTCTTTCATATATTCCTTCTTACTGTTGCATGAGTATACTATGGCATATCCATTTGGATATCATCCACATTTGGGTGTTATCTACTTCATTGGTCATTTGGTAATGCTCTAGAACTTCCTTTACTAGATTCTATATATCATTCCTTCATTAATTATTACGGCCTTATCTTCATATGGAAATAATAGTAGCATCATCAAAATTTCATTTATGTTGTTAATTCTCTTTTCGACATCAGGTCATCATTGACCAAATTGGTCCGTCAATAGACCACACCTTACAACCTACCATAGGTTCTAATAATTTTATTTCCATGTTGTATACATGATCAATCATTTCCATATGCATTACAACATATCTTGTGTACCAAGAATATTATCCATGCCTTTAGTGTAAATTTATCCTAAGTGTCTCCCATCTTTGTAACCACACACATAGGCTTGCTCTTAGGTTAATAGGAACATACATTTATTTAATATTTCCTTGAGCTCATAATCTCGCCCTCATTACTCTTCCTCATAAGACTAGAAATAGTCCAAAAACGACTCCTCTACTCTTACTTATTTGGATTATTCCAACAACAAGCTTCATTCATTATAGGTCAAGTAAACTGACCTTACAAGTTCCCATCAATCCTCAAACATGAGTACTTTCACATACTTGGTTTAGTTTCCTTTTTAAGCAGTAATTGTCACTGCCAAGGTTTCTATAAATCCATACTAAATTCTATAACCAAAAGGGGTTTTCCCTAAGGGTATTATCCCTCATATAAACAACCATCATGAGTACCAGGGGTTTGAACTTCCCATGCTTAGAGGTAGATTTGCAATCACTAGTTCATTCTTTCTTTGAACTTAAGCAAAATTTAACAAGATGTTTCCATTTCAACCATTCATATTCAATTTTTTACTCTTAATGCTTGTCATCATATTCCCACTCTTGTAGGGGTAATTATCAGTTTGAAAAAAGAAAAACATAATCCTTTGTTGTAACTTGACAAGAATTTCCAAGGTACAATTTCAACCTGTAGTCCTTTTTCTCAAGGAATATTGTGAAGATAATAAAAAATATTTTAACATGGGGAAACTCGTTCTAATAATATCATATTATCCTTAATATACCAATATTTATGATTGTTCTATGGCCCATCCAAGCCTAGTGTTTGAACTCTTCTATGATACCACTTTGTAATACTCTCGACCCCTTAAGTACCATTTTAAAGGATGGGCTGTCATAATTTTCTCTTTTTCCTAAGCATCTCAAAGCCTCTTTTCAAGGGCACCATCATCTTTTTCTCATCGAGAGCTTTCCAATGACTTCGACCATGCTCAAAATCAATCTCAGGATCAAAATTTAAGGCCTTTTAACATTCCTTATGCCTTCATTGGTCAAATCCACTTCACTTCCATGTGGCACCCATGTGTCTCCTATCACTTCCTCCATCTGATGTGGAATTAACGTGATGCCTTCCACCTGGCCCATCGGGCCCTCTGAATAAACTTCTTTGGCTCATTCAGTGTGATCCTTCACTATTGAATTTTTCCCATCAATGTCACATTCCACTCCAACTAGTACACTTTGGTAAATGCACTATGATGGATCTGATGGTCCTCGGGGTCAAGTGATCAATGACTTCAATTTCTTCAGAGTCTCTAATTCACCCGAAAGTTAACGATTCTCTTGCACTCACCTTGAGCTTGGATTTTATGGGGCCACGAAGATCTACGATTGAGATTGAATCTTGCCTCCTTCCTGATCTATGACCTAGATCACCTCTCAAATTCCCACTGTCAGAGTCCCCTTATAATACCATATTCAAACATCTTGACAACGATTTCCTTCGATCAATGGTAGATATTTGTCCACTCACCTGCCACATGGCACTCCTTTCCCCACAAAGTCCTCCCTAAAATTTACAAATCACCTTGACACATGGTCCAAACACAACATGACATGTGGATCATGTGACACACATACCTCCCACGTGGATTAGCGTGGGTGTACACATCATCACAGGGAACTCAACTCACCCATTCAGGCACTAAAAATTATCCTCCATATGACACACTAGCCACCATGTTGGAATATTTTTCACCCTAATGTCACTCCCCTTTCCAATTCTCACAAAGGGAACTGGAAGGATCCACGATAGATCGATAACTGAGAAATCACCACATCCACTCTTCGATCAATGGTTCTGGTTCTCTCTCAGGGTTACTCCCATCGAAGTTCACTTGTTTTGATCACTTGGAACACTCTAAAGGTTCTCCCTTCGACAAATCTAATGGTCCTAGGATTCATATAAACAATGGCTCCAATCACATCATATTATTTATTTACTCAGTTGTTAACACCCATCTCCCTTGCTGGAACCTCGTACACATGTCACTTCCATGACTTGCCACTTTGGCCACTCCTTCCACTATGTACCTTCCCCCAGAATGACACATGACACTCATATTACATCCCTAACTACCCTCTCAATATGAAAAATCATCATGATATGTAGCACGGTCATCGTTGGACATGTGGGCCTCCACGTGTATTGATGTGGTGTGCACGTCATCTCATAGTGCTTGTGATGAAACCTATTGACTGTGCATTAGCAAGGTGACATCATCCTCTTCAAAATAATGTCACCTTCACTTTTGGCCTAGCCCAAGTGAGACCCACATTGATCCATGGTTGAGGTTACTTCTCAGCGAACTCCCGATCCATGACCTTGATTATTCCTCAGATTCTTCTCCATCGAAGTATTCCCCACTATGGAAACCCAATGTTACTTTGACCATCCTTCCCCGANTGGTCCGTCAATAGACCACACCTTACAACCTACCATAGGTTCTAATAATTTTATTTCCATGTTGTATACATGATCAATCATTTCCATATGCATTACAACATATCTTGTGTACCAATAATATTATCCATGCCTTTAGTGTAAATTTATCCTAAGTGTCTCCCATCTTTGTAACCACACACATAGGCTTTCTCTTAGGTTAATAGGAACATACATTTATTTAATATTTCCTTGAGCTCATAAGCTCGCCCTCATTACTCTTCCTCGTAAGACTAGAAACAGTCCAAAAACGACTCCTCTACTCTTACTTATTTGGATTATTCCAACAACAAGCTTCATTCATTATAGGTCAAGTAAACTGACCTTACAAGTTCCCATCAATCCTCAAACATGAGGACTTTCACATACTTGGTTTAGTTTCCTTTTTAAGTAGTAATTGTCACTGCCAAGGTTTCTATAAATCCATACTAAATTCTATAACCAAAAGGGGTTTTCCCTAAGGGTATTAGCCCTCATATAAACAACCATCATGAGTACCAGGGGTTTGAACTTCCCATGCTTAGAGGTAGATTTTCAATCACTAGTTCATTCTTTCTTTGAACTTAAGCAAAATTTAACAAGATGTTTCCATTTCAACCATTCACATTCAATTTTTTACTCTTAATGCTTGTCATCATATTCCCACTCTTGTAGGGGTAATTATCAGTTTGAAAAAAGAAAAACATAATCCTTTGTTGTAACTTGACAAGAACTTCCAAGGTACAATTTCAACCTGTAGTCCTTTTTCTCAAGGAATCTTGTGAAGATAATAAAAAATATTTTAACACGGGGAAACTTGTTCTAATAATATCATATTATCCTTAATATACCAATATTTATGATTGTTCTATGGCCCATCCAAGCCTAGTGTTTGAACTCTTCTATGATACCACTTTGTAATACTCTCGACCCCTTAAGTACCATTTTAAAGGATGGGCTGTCATAATTTTCTCTTTTTCCTAAGCATCTCAAAGCCTCTTTTCAAGGGCACCATCATCTTTTTCTCATCGAGAGCTTTCCAATGACTTCGACCATGCTCAAAATCAATCTCAGGATCAAAATTTAAGGCCTTTTAACATTCCTTATGCCTTCATTGGTCAAATCCACTTCACTTCCATGTGGCACCCATGTGTCTCCTATCACTTCCTCCATCTGATGTGGAATTAACGTGATGCCTTCCACCTGGCCCATCGGGCCCTCTGAATAAACTTCTTTGGCTCATTCAGTGTGATCCTTCACTATTGAATTTTTCCCATCAATGTCACATTCCACTCCAACTAGTACACTTTGGTAAATGCACTATGATGGATCTGATGGTCCTCGGGGTCAAGTGATCAATGACTTCAATTTCTTCAGAGTCTCTAATTCACCCGAAAGTTAACGATTCTCTTGCACTCACCTTGAGCTTGGATTTTATGGGGCCACGAAGATCTACGATTGAGATTGAATCTTGCCTCCTTCCTGATCTATGACCTAGATCACCTCTCAAATTCCCACTGTCAGAGTCCCCTTATAATACCATATTCAAACATCTTGACAACGATTTCCTTCGATCAATGGTAGATATTTGTCCACTCACCTGCCACATGGCACTCCTTTCCCCACAAAGTCCTCCCTAAAATTTACAAATCACCTTGACACATGGTCCAAACACAACATGACATGTGGATCATGTGACACACATACCTCCCACGTGGATTAGCGTGGGTGTACACATCATCACAGGGAACTCAACTCACCCATTCAGGCACTAAAAATTATCCTCCATATGACACACTAGCCACCATGTTGGAATATTTTTCACCCTAATGTCACTCCCCTTTCCAATTCTCACAAAGGGAACTGGAAGGATCCACGATAGATCGATAACTGAGAAATCACCACATCCACTCTTCGATCAATGGTTCTGGTTCTCTCTCAGGGTTACTCCCATCGAAGTTCACTTGTTTTGATCACTTGGAACACTCTAAAGGTTCTCCCTTCGACAAATCTAATGGTCCTAGGATTCATATAAACAATGGCTCCAATCACATCATATTATTTATTTACTCAGTTGTTAACACCCATCTCCCTTGCTGGAACCTCGTACACATGTCACTTCCATGACTTGCCACTTTGGCCACTCCTTCCACTATGTACCTTCCCCCAGAATGACACATGACACTCATATTACATCCCTAACTACCCTCTCAATATGAAAAATCATCATGATATGTAGCACGGTCATCGTTGGACATGTGGGCCTCCACGTGTATTGATGTGGTGTGCACGTCATCTCATAGTGCTTGTGATGAAACCTATTGACTGTGCATTAGCAAGGTGACATCATCCTCTTCAAAATAATGTCACCTTCACTTTTGGCCTAGCCCAAGTGAGACCCACATTGATCCATGGTTGAGGTTACTTCTCAGCGAACTCCCGATCCATGACCTTGATTATTCCTCAGATTCTTCTCCATCGAAGTATTCCCCACTATGGAAACCCAATGTTACTTTGACCATCCTTCCCCGACGATATTCACTATAAGGAGATCCAATAGACCACAATTATGGGTGCTCAACCAAAGGAATGAGCCCCATTGGGGCCCATCTTCGACCGTTTGGTAAATCTTGTATCGACATGTCTCGTCCCTATGACATCGTGGCTATCATACTGGAGTCTTTGGACACGTGGAACACTCACAAATCACCACTTGTCATGACACATGGCATCAGGACTCATGTTGATCGATGTCTCAAATATCCAAATAACCTTGACACATGGCTCGACACCCATAACATGTGGATCCAACCATGATTTGACATGTGAACTTACGTGGTATTACATATTATCACCTGATTCAAGGGATCATCCAACCAGTTACTTCCACCTGTCCTCTTATGTACTTGTTGGTGCTCCTCATTAATGTGACACGTCATGCTAACATCACACCCCTCTTATTATTGCTTAAGAGAGACTCACGATGAGCTATGAAAGAGAATTATTTCAATGGTTCACTGATATATGACCCCAATTTATCTTCAAGGTCTTCCTCGTTGAAGTGCCTCCACTCCAGGCCTCCAGGGTTACTTGACCATTCTCCTTCGATAATGCTCACTGTAGAAGGTTCGATGATCCTGATTATCCAGGACCACTCTCCAATGGATCAATGGTCCCTGTTTGGCTCAAGGTAAATTGTATCATGGCATCCTAACCTACTCTGATGGAGGGTCAAGATCTATTTGTGATGTTGAATCAATGATTGTGATCCATCCAATCTAAAAATATGGTTCTTCAATGGTTTATCAGTCCGAACCCGGACTTGGAAAATTCCAGGGGTCCTTCTAAGAGTTTTCTCAATCTTCCAAGCCTTCAGAGGATTTTTCTTTGCTCCTAAAACCACTAAGACTCTCCCTTTTTCCACTAGGTGGAGATTTGTGTCCCACAAACTGTCTATAACAGGTCAAGGAATTCCAAAAAGAATCAAGGCTCTTCGAATTACATTGAGACCTCCTTCAGGAATATATACCTTCCCATACCTATCTCAAGGTACTTCTAGCCATTCCTTCTATTTAAGGTTTAAGTTCTATGACATTCCAAGGATTTTAAGTCCTTTAATTCTATGAACCCATGATAAATATCAAGATTAATATCCCTCATCCTGCCTCCCTCAAGCCATTATTATGAGTAATTTATCATGGTATAACCATTATCAACTCACCATGCACACATGGGCACAAACATACAATTACAAGGGATTCTTAATGGAATTGTTATCCCCATTTTGTGGATAACTAAGGATATTATGTCTCGAGGCCCTCAGGTCAAAGATATGGAGTGTCGAGAGACTACATGACCAACAATATCCTTTTTCACAATTCGATACCCTTGTCACCACCATAGAGGTCACATATTTTTAGATGGTATCCACCACATGAGATGGCTTTCAGAAGGAAGTGGGCCTTTCTCCATGAGCTACAAGTCATTATTATGGTGAGCATCATTTCAATATTTAAGTCATTTAAGTATGTCATATCTCAGATTTCTCTAGATTTTATGATATATGCTTGAACATTATGCTTGTTTCCCTGCTTCGCGCTGGTGGTTGACATTGTTCCCTAGTAAGTGGTCTTCCTTGGGGATGGGTTTTATACTAGGAACTCTCTTGAAGAGCCATCATACCATTCCATACCATACTTACCACTTTCCATCACTATTTCCCCTCATTTCCTTATCTCTTGGGATTTTAGGGTGTATTGACCCAAGAAGGGGTTGTCCCTCATTCTATAGGAAGAAGAGGTTGAAGGCCCAGAGGAATTGATGTTGGGTAAAAGATAAAATAGTATGTATGCACCTTCTAGATGCTTCTCCAGGGGATCACCCAAGAAATAAATGAAACACTTATCTTTGAGAAAGGGGGACCCACAATAAAATATGATTAAAAATGATTAAAAGGTTAGTTGGAAGATAGGAGGTCTCGTCACAAGCCAAACTATCATGTCCATGAATATCAAGTGGTATTAAATTACCATCATCTGGTCACCAAGCCAGGGTAATGGCTCTCATTTTCATGGTTGAGAGAAAGGGGGTCTCATCACGAGCCAAATTTATCATTTACACTAGGTGTTTGTGGGTGACACTACCATTATATGGACACCACGCCAAGGTAGTGGCCTTCAACCTTTCCTTAAATTTATGAAATAATGAAAGAATGGAAAAATAATAATCTTGTAAAAAGTGCATTGTGGATGAAGGTACCACACACCCTCTACAAAGGCACCCATGAATGAGACACTACGACCTCTTGTATGTCATGAGCCCTATGCCCATTGAGTCTTGACCTTAACCACTTCACCCACTTGACATGGCTTAGAGAGGCATCTCTTAGAAACTCTCCTTGACCTAGGGAAATATCTACCCAATAGGACACCTCGTTAACCCTCCAATATTCAAGCTTGACAAGTCCCATAACGTCTTTGAACACTTAATTGTTTGACATAGTGATCTTTGATGCACATGATTAGGTGTCTCATTTATTGATTGTATTCACTTATCATGATTTTATGAATTGATATCCTTGGAGGGTGAGATTATTTTTCTTTGCAAAACCTACTTAGTGGACAATTTTGGAAGAACAAGCCTAGCTTGGGATTCCATGGGGCTTGAAGTCCACAGGTGGATGCCAAGGGCCCACATGCTATATGAGAGAGATAAAAATTTGAAGACCTAGAAGATGACTTGGATGACATAACCTATCCCACACATTCCAAACATTTTTCCTAGGAGAGGAAAACGTCACATTTAGAGGCATGACATCACCTAGGGGGGTTAGAGTTTGGTGGTGAGTTGACATGCATTCGCACAAGGATGTTTTGAGGGGATTGAGCCTTGATCATGAAGGAATTTGTTGGGATGCTTGACATGTGGCTTTAGAAATCCTTTCTACACTCCTACATCACCAATGACCTTCTCCTAGTGCCAAAACAACCCCAAAGGGGTGACGTCCATATGACTAGGGATTTTTCTTTGTGCAAAAGTCAAATTAAAAAGAATTGTTTAATGTTAATTTGTAAAAGGGGAAATATTAGGGTTGTTGACCCCTAGTCTTGTGGTTTACCCTTAATTTTGTGGAAAAAATATCTTAGTGACATTTCGTATAAATAAGAGATCATAAGATCTCATTTTTACAATAACTCTCCCTCTTGTGAGAAGTACTTGGTCTGAAATTTTCGCTACACTTGGAGTGTTTTTCCTTTGATGCTATGGAATAATTCTTTTTGGTTATGGTTCATTGTCAATGATGGTGTTCTATCTCTTGGAGGTCATTCTTTTTCTATTGTGGAGGTTTACTTTGAAATGTTAAATTATTTTTATTGAATGGTATGGTTTTATACTTTGTTATTATCATTTGTAATTCAAGTTGAATTTGTTTTGGCCAAGGATAGATAGGAATTATAAGGATATACACCCATATCCTAGTTTCCACCATGTTATCAAGTTATTTTGCAAGGGTTTTGTTGAGGAAGTAAGAGGATTTACACCCCTCATATTTAAACCCTATCTAGGTTTCTTACCATGGTAAGTAAGAGGATTTACACCCCCAATGGTTTAATAACCATAGATATTTCTTTTAGATCCCATTAACCCATAACTAAAGGCACTAGTCTTGCATTGGAGAAACAAAATATTGCATTGGGAAACATGATTTCTTATCATTTTTCCTTCTTGCAACTTGGATTGTCTTCCTTGTGCATTGGGAACCTCATAGCCACTAGGGAATCCCCATAAAAAGGATAGTTCTTTCTACTATTAAAAAATTTCATCTTCAGCCATTAGGGCTGCAAAAACCCTAACTCAATTACTTGAACAACTCTCTTATCAACCACTCAAAATTGCCCAAAGTTTGCACCTTACTTGCTCTACCGCACTTTTTGGAAACTTTTGGAGGAGTTTTGGTGGATGATTCTCTTGATTTAACACATTTATTTCTACATCCATAAGGATGATATAATTTTCTACATAAAAGTGTTTAAAAGAGCCTTATATTTTCATGCTAGTATCTTGGTCTTTCATCTTGAGATTTTCTAGTATTTCTCTTGTATATTCTACTTGATCTCTAGAATTTATTTTGCAGGTTATGGTGCCATTTTATTTCTGATATACATTGTTACTAACAACTTATATTAAGGACAACAAGCTTAAATTTCTTGTCCAATTTATTATATTGCGATATATGCTTGTTTTTCTTGTGTCTCATGAAGGTATTTCACCATTTGCAGGTTACTCAACATACTTGGCAACCCTTGGACCTTACCAAGAATTCATTCCAAGAACTTCATACCATTTAGATTTGAAATCTAGGGTATTCATATCCATATTCATCTTTTTCCATCTCAATTACCCTATGGTCACTGGGATTCCCCCCTTGAGGTGACTGCCTCACCTCTAAAGTGACAGGGACACCTGCCTAAGGTGACAGTGGGTAGGTGACCTCCTATTCATCACAATTTAGTGTTTGGGTCGGACTTTCCCAACCTACAACTTGTGCGATAAAATTTTTGTGTCATTGTCGGGGAGGATTTTGAATCCTCTTCGGAACCTTAATGAAAGTTTGACAAGCTATCCCAAAGCCTTTCCCTTAGCTTTCCCAACGACTCCACCCAAGGGACGTTATCTTTCCACTTTATTGATGATCTCATATTGAAGCTCATCTGGCGACTCCACCTTCCCAGAACTCTTCCTTTCCCAAACCTTTTCTCCCTCGGAGGTTTAATCCTTCTAAGGTTTACCAAACAAATCCTCTTCTCAAGTATCCCATTGTTAAAACCCTCTTCCATAATACCCTTCCTCTTGCTCCAATGGGTCACCCTTGGGAAAATGGCCTCTACAAACCTCTCAACATGTATAACATTCAAGGATACCCTAATACAATGCCAAAAGACGTTAGCAAGTGGTTGCCAAAGTTCCCAAGAAACAATGTGATAACTGTTAAGGACCATATTTATGTCATAGGTTGGGACATGGAAAATGCAGGTAATGAGCATGAATATGTGACCATGAAGTTATTCTCCTCATCATTGAATGAAGAAGCCCTTGATTGGTTCAGAGAACTCCCTGAAAATCATCTCGCATCCTACGAATATTTTTCCAACTTATTTAAGAATAGATGGTCAACAAAGGTAGATGGTGGGACATGTTATCGCACAATCTATACTTTCCTGAAGCCGAAATCAAGTAGATACAATATTGGCGTAATAGGGGGTGATATATCACTTTCATGTTAATAGGAAACCCCTTTATATCTAGGATTATATCATTGTACCCCAGGGGAGACGTCCCTAGTGACATAAGGGTTTGAGAAGGCTAAGAAAAGAAAGTTCCCCCCTCT
>JZKD02S1743635.1:91274-115114 GCA_000966675.3 Picea glauca | reverse complement strand
ATCTTCTTGATTGTCTTGAATACATTATAAAGATTGATTTTATATGAAAACACTTGGTTGTTCTTACCTTTCTTTTACATTGAATATATCAAGCAACAACACCATTTACTAAAACATAATAAAAAATATAATGCGATAGATGGAATTATGAATAACCATTAAAGAAACAACACCATTTACTCCATAAGAATCACAATCTACCATTAAAATAACAACATAGATGGATTTATGAATATCCATTAAAACAACGAAAGCTAAGGAAAATATGAGAGATAACTAAAATAAATAAATAAAAATCCAAAAACAAAATCATTTATTGAATTAAAAAAAGGTTAAGATATATATGCAAAACCTCTTATCACTCTGTATCTTAACACCCTTGATATTTATATTAAAAAGTATAGACATTGAAATATGACTTTATTTATATGTAACAAATAATAATAATGATAATTGAAGAATTTGTAACTAATCAGATCAAAGTAACTAACTTTTGAGAAAGAAAAAATGATGAACTTACCTGAGGTCCTATGTTCTAAGTAGATCCACAGCTTGAAGTGCTTTCACTTATTCTTGATTGCTTCTTCTAAAACTTGCAAAAACTTGTGCACACAAGACTACAAGAAAAAATAGTTATACTGATAACTAACTAATCAAATTGATCAAATGTAGACAGATTCGTTGTGATTAGTATTCTAAACATGTAAGCATTCAACAATGATGAATCACATATCATGAACACTATATATCGAAGGAATGTGCATCTTAGATGCAGTGACATGAATAATCTCCTCTTGGTTTCGAGAATAATTTATTGGAGTCGTCTGATCTTGGAGAAAACCTCCCTTGATCTAAAGGAGCAACAACGAAGTCAACATTGATTATATTGTTGCTTCGTTGGATTGAGAGAGGTTTGCTCCAAGAATAAACAACTCCAATAAATTTTTCTCTACTGAATAGGGCCAACCACGTGAAGGTGGAAGCTCCTATGGCCCCTCCCTCCCTCCCCCTTCACATTACTCTTAATTCCCCAATACCCAATCTATATTCTAATAAAAAAATGTGCATTAAACATATTCAAAATTGATAAAAAGTGATTGCAAAGCTATAAATGAGGTTTATCATTCAAAGACATATGTCATAAAAAATAGATTTTATAAATGAGATTAATCATCCAAAATATGTTCCAAATATACTAGTTGTATAATATACATCAATCTGTCTTATAAAATTATTATACATCATAAATTTCTTTTAGTCTTCTTTAGTTTTCTAGTCTAGTTCTTAAGTAAGTCATCAGCGTCCATGTCTTCATTTTCTAGGGGCTCTTCAACAATTGACGTTGCTTCAGTCCTCTCATGTTGAGCATGCCTAGTATCGTACCCACGACGTGGAGGTTTCTTCGAGGGGACATCACCTACAAAAACAAAAATATAATAAATTTATATGGCCAATTTTTAAATATCATTGAAGTAGTTCATTAATAATAAAAAAAACTCTGCAATGTAAATATTTACCTAGTCCAATAGTGGGAACTGTTGGAATAGCTTCCCTGTACTCCTAATATTCAGGTCGAGGAGGCTCAACTATGGCATTCTCTGACATTGAAATGACAAAATCTATAAGGAAAAAAACATAAATGTATAAGTAATAAAAATTAGAAGTACAAAATTTATAGGTACACAATTATTAACTATATGATTAATATAAAGTCATTTTATCGTCATGGGCCTCAGTCATATGAACATTGTCAGGCTGCACCCCACTGGGATGGGGATTCTTGGGAGCACCATGATGTTCTAGCTGCGTTGCACTATCAACACACTATTGTCCAGTACTAATGTTTTCATTGATAGTGCTTCTCCTATGATTAAAACAAAGTAAGACATTAAAGTTATGGACGATATCAAACATTTGTGTATTTTATAAGTAATGAAAGGTTAATGTGGGTTGATTTTTATTTACCTTGTCCCACAAACTGGATCTTGGGGTTTGCCCCATGCTTTTCCTATGATCAACGACCCAATTCAGAGGTCTTCCTCCACGGTTTCAGTTCCAAAGTCATCACCTTGCATTGCATAAGATTATGTATTTTTAATGTTATTGGATGAAATTACCTGAAAGTTGTAAGGCAATACAAATAATATTGTTAAGATGTTTGCGGACTTACGATTCGTGACTGTAACCTCGAGCAACCGCCTTGACCTAGCCCGTGCTGGCCATGTTTGGAAATCCTTGCTATGGTTTCCTTCGAAGTGTCAGACAACCTATCATCAAAATTTTCAAGTATGTTATATACCACACTTTTATTTAGATCGAAAGAAAATTAAACGTATTGAAAGCAAAATATTGTAATTTACCTTGGGGTACCAGTTATTTTTTCTCCTATTTTTATTAATTTCTTTTCTTTTGAATCATCAATGAGTGCCTTCTACTCACTCTCTAGAATCGATGGAGGGCACTCATACCTAGGGTTGACTGCTAAGTTTTTTCTATACACATCCCTTGTATATTTTAAATATTCAACCATTGCAGAGGTGACCGCTTTTTTATTGAAGGTCTCTACTCCAAAGAGGCCTTCAAGATAATACAAAAGTTTGTTTTTGAGGTTAGAATTTTGGAAATTCCACCTCGTGCGTACGGTTTCCCCAAAAATCAACAAGGCCTTTCTCTCCAGGTGCCTATAAAAATGGTCGTTTCCTACACGCAAAAATATATGATCATTAATTTAAAAATAATAATATCGATGATTTATGTTTGAGATGGACAACATGAATTAGTTAAAATATGAAAAACTACTTGGGAGTCTTATTTGTTTTAATGGAAGTCCATTATCATTGAACAAAAATGTGCATGGAAGGGTCCCCATGCTAGTCACACATCTAGCTCTAGGAAATGCACCCATATCAACCACATCATCAACCTCATCTATGCCACCACCTCTACTAGAGCTTGGTCGTTGTGTGGATGTATAGCAGTGTGTGTCATGGATTCCATCTAAAGGTGTGGAAGATGGAGAAGTAATTAGTATAGCAACTATATGATGATCCATGTCAGGACTCTGTGGTGTCTTTGTAGCGACACTACTACCGACACCGAGCTGAACAGGCTCCAAATATCTCTATATAAGAAATAATATTTTTTTTGTTATATAACGTAAAAGTTAAAAAACAAACTATCATAATTTAATTTATTAGTACATTAAAAAAATCACTTTAAATTATGGTTATTACCTGATATGTCCTAAGTTGGGTCATAACCATATTAGTCCTTTCTATGATGTCTGGAGTTTGATCCATACGGTCTAAAAAGCGAGCAAGTTCATTTTGAAGATTTTTGAATATTTTTTGAAGTTGTATTTTAAGATAATACATAGTCCATCAATTCAATCACTGTATTTTATTTTACAATTATTCCATCCATGGAAAATATCCCCAAGCCATGCAGGGAGGATGGTGTAATGCAATACATCCTATTGTTGACAATGAAGTCAGTGTCTAATGGAGGAAGTTTCTTAGGTACCCATTGTTTCACCAGATGCTTATACCTGAGTGGCACTTCTATGTATCCTATGCTCTCATCATCACAAGAGCATGATCCTCCTTTGGCAAGAAAAAATTCCACGTGTCTACGGAATTTTTTTCTGACCTTTTCACCTCTAGTGGTCCTTGTTCACATATCATATGATCTACTACAGGCAATCACATTTCTCTCTATTTGTCCTGAGATTCCCTCACCCGAGGAAGAAATATATGACATGTGCCTGTTTGGTTGTACCTTCAGTCAATTGAATCATATATATAGTTAGCTAGGACTATAAGAATATAGTGAGATATCTAAAATGATACAATGAATTCATCACCTCTCCTAATTGACTTAACCACTTTGGAACTTTGCTAAGCAATTTGTTTTCTATCAAAGGTCCTCTATTTCAAACTTAGTTTTATGCTAATTTTGAGTGACAAAAATTGGGTTCAAATTACCCTAAGTGGGTGTGGAAGATGTTATCACATGAAGTTGTCAAGGGTCGTATGTGTTTGTTGTTAATACATAAGTCTGTATCCTTGCCCCATCTCTCTCTCTCTCTCTCTTCCACATACTGAGTCCTAGAATATTTCCCTCCAACTGGTAAAGTCATTTTCCCCTCTTTGTTTAACGACCTAGTTTCCCTTGGTGTCTTTCCTGAATAAGTCTCATCCTGAAGCTTTTTTGTTTCTCTTGAAGGATGAACACTCATCACCATTTTGTTTCAATTACTGGTCATTTTGTTTTCTCGAGCCCACAAAAAGTCATCCAAGTCTTTGTTTACACAAGCATCAACCATGAGCACAAAGCACATCACCCAAAGCGGTTCATTATGGGCTCGAAGCAAGCAAACACACAGGTTCAATTTCCAACGGTTGAGATCCCCTGTGCAGTTCAGATTAGCAGATCTTGGGAATTTAGAATTATAAATTTGTGTGAGGTTTAGCGCCAAAAAATATCCTTGGAATGAAATATCAAGCATCATGTGTCCTCCTCCAATGGACGGGCACAATTTAATTTGGAGCTCAGGTTTCAGGAGTTTTGGCACTTCTCCTCTTGATTTTCTCCGAAGTGCTTTTCTCGGAGTGGGAAGATCTTTGCCATGTGTCTATGCCATCAACAACTGGGGTTTTAGCTTTGTATCTCTTTGGCGCTCTGGAAAACTCTCAGCCAACGACTCCTCTGCTCCCTTGTTCCCTAGTACATGGATCTCTGCCATGTGTCCAACGGACGATCATGATTGGTTTCACCATTTCAGGTTTCGGGCATTCGAGCTTCTCTCCTTTTGGTTTCCTCTGGAATACATTCCCACAGAGTGCATGAATCTCTGTTGCGTGTCCTTCCAGATCTAACAACTTAGATCTTCTCTAGACTTCGGAGCTTCGATGTTCTCGCTCCCTCCTTGTTTGCAAATTCCCAAAGTGCTTATGCTGCGGAGTTTCTGACCTTTCGTCACCTATCCATTTAACATTGAAACGTGACACTCAGTCCAAGCATCTTTGGGAATATCATCTGCCTGATTCCAAGTGACGCGTGTCACCCTCCTTTTGGTGACACATCAACACAATGACGTCAGGTCACCATGTCAGCTTCGGGAAGTCGTCCTCTGAGAAATTTTCTTGTTCAACATCAAAGCTCCTAGAAACCCAATTTGGCCGCCCCTTAGTGATAAAGACACATCTCGATCCCGAGGAGATATCAGTTAATGGAAATAGACTGGTAGTTGAAACCTAGATTCACTCCATAAATAGAAGGCATGGAATCCCTGACCGAGGATACAAAAATTTCATCCTGAGGAAGATACATGCACAATCCGACAGAGAGGGTGCACAGGTGGAAATATTTGGACGAGATGGCTAGATCAGATCACACTTCTAGCAGTTTTGAATGGATCTGAGTATAAATAGATCAATGTAAGAATTTGTGATGGTCGTTGAATGGTTGAGAAAAGCTCCCTATTTTGTAATATTTTGATACCATAATTGTTCTCTGGTTATGTATAAGACTTGAGACTTTCACATTAATAGAAGTCAACTTCTTTCATCTTCTTGTTTAAACTATGCTGAAACACTCGTGCATGGACGATCCAGGCGAGGGTTGCAGTCGTATTGTAATGTAGGTTTGATTATAATGTTGTTGTGACCTATTCCAGTGATTTCTTTATTGTATTCTTCCCTCTTATGCTGAAATGCTCGTGCATGGAGGATCCAGATGAGTTGTTGTAGTTGCATGATAATGGAGGTTTGATTATTATGATGTTGTGACATATTTCAGTGTCTGAAACTCGAGTTCAAGAGTGCTCTTGTGCCTGATTTTTTCTTCACCAAGCTGCTTGAAGGCCAGATCTTCATGGCAGACTTGTCCACCTTTCTCACTAAGTCTTCCTTCTTCTCATATTTAACTTTAAAACACTGACTAAAGTTAATGAGGACCTCATTTCCTTATGTATTTCTAGTCTAGTTCCTATGTTAAAACATTCTTGTACCGAGCTATGTCCATTTGACCTCCACTCATAAAACCTACCTCCACCAAAAATTCTGATGGGTATTGGGCTTATCCTCTTGCAATATGAGGGTGAATTTCAGTGCTAACAAAAGAGTCCAAGTGCAAGTAATGGGTGATTTTGATGTCATATATATGCCCCTCATAGTGTGATAACTTATTGCAGTGATTTTATAAGAAGTATCCCCCCCATAAAAACAAATATGTGAAAGAAAATTATATAATATGTTAAGAGAACAAGATGAGGAAGAAGAGAGCGAGGAGGAAATATTTTCCAGTACATTTATCATTGCGAAGGCATCAATTCAATGTTTTATTATGTCATCTAGAGAATGTCCAACATCAAGAGGAAAAGGGAAGTCTTATCATGCAAATTGAGGACTATTCACAGGGTCCTTAGAGGAGGAAAATTCTACTTGAAGGGTACAAAATGATTGTGCTCTCTTCTAACATAAGAGGCTTAGGGAGTGTCTATAAAAGAAACTATGTAAACCAAATTGTAGCAGCAAATAACATAGAGATTATTTTGATTCAGAAAATAATTATGGTGGTTGTTAGGGTAAAATAATTGCCAATGTCTACTCTTCATGGATGGAGTTTTGAAGATCTCAATGTAGAGGGGAAATCTAGGCGGTTGTTGGTAGGATGGCATAAGTCTATTTGATTCAAGAGTTTCTCCTTTATATAGAATACCACTAGTCTCGATTTGTTCTCCCCATGTTTAGATTCAATTTTCAATTTTATTAATGTCTATGGACCTTTTTAGTGTAGGGAAGGTTTGTAGTATTCCTTTTTTTGGAACATGGATTTGAGAAAGGATAACTTAATCATAGAAGGTGATTTAAATCTCACCTTGAGCCTAGGTTGATGTGGGGGGGGGAGATAGAAGGATGGACCCCATGGCCAAATACCTCCTACAAAATATTGATGATGAGGGTATATGTGACATATATACCTTGACTATGAAACCCACCTAGAGAAACAATATGTTGGGGGCAAAGGTTATCCCTAAGAGAATCAACAAATTCCTTGTGCTTGAACAACTTGTTGTCAATATAGATATAATTAGTACATGGATAGGAGAAATAGGTCCCTTTGACCATGTCCCTATTTTCCTACAAGTGGGGGATATTAATCCAAAAACCACATGTCCTTTTAAGCTCAATTCACATTGGTTGAAGGAACTTGAGTTTAGATACCTAGTTTGAAATGAATGAAAACATTATGCTAGGTAGTTGGTGGATTTTGCAAAGTTAGTCTTGTTTTTTGAAAATCTAAAAAGTATCAAAAGGAATCTAGAAAAAGAAGAACACATGCTCATATAGATGGCTATTGAATTTATTAAAGGATTTTTTAATTTGTTGGGGAAGGATCTATTAATGGTTATGGAGGAATCTAGACTTTCTAGTAAGGTTCTGGGGGCTTGCAAAAGTGTTGAAACTACAGTTTCGTAGTGACCAGTCTCTCCACGATGGGAAGGTACACTAGTCCTCCAGATCAACATCCAATTAGCTTCCAACCAGAGTACAAGTGTTACATGAACATGGGGATTCGAAGGACCTAATGTTTGTCATTTACTTGATGCATTTAAGTCATAATATGTATATATTTAGTTAGTCAAATACTATTTCCTTGTTTGAATAAGTTTGTTAGCAGTTTGTTTTGGTTCAGTTGTAACTTTTTCTAAAGATAGAAAACCTTCATGAATTCAAATCCTTTACGTTGTTATGATATGTAGCTCTATATATTGTAATGAAAAAGAGGAAAAAGGGGTTCGAGTGTGAGGGAAGTGACACTTTTATGCCTATAGATTTTTTCTGAGTTTAATAAAATTAGCAGTGCAGAAGATAGATCTGTCTTACCTAAGATTCTTGTGCATGTATCTTTTAGTTTGTCTTACTAGATATTCATATGCCCCTTTTTTCCAACCAACAAGAGTGCTAAGCGAGGTTTGTCCTCTATCATCGCTTCTATTTATTCATATAGTAGAGGGATTGAGAAAATGTATAGACCCCATGTGCTACACACTGCCTAGATCTCATGTCTATACCTCATGCTTTGTTGATGATAGATGTAGTAAGAATGAACAAATTTGCAACTAACTACTTCAATTTGACCATTTTTATGGGGTTGAAAAAATGTAGAAAAGAGTAATTGACAACCTAAGAGGTTGCATAATTATTTCCAAAAGAGATTGAGAAGTTGAGAGTTGTGATCATAAATGATGGCCAAAGGTAAGATACAATTACTCCATACAGGTTAAAATAAGAGTTTGACAACTTTAGAGGCACCAATAGTATTGTGGTAAGTTACGAATACTAGATTCTTCGAGAATTTGTATAGTACTTTAAAGATTCAATCATGTTTTCATTGGGTGGTAGGATAACCACTAAAAAAATCCATGAAGGGAATTGGAAATGGTTGTTACAAACTAATCTATTTGTTTGTAAGTCTGATTTGACTACAATGTGAACATGTCTTGATATATGTTAAATTTGGCAGCATCGACACTCATTCTCCAATGAGAGTCCATGTGGGCCACCTTGAGGCTTGCCAGGGAGATTTGGAGAATCAACCAGTCCTGTGAGGTATTGAAAAAATCCAGGGGGAACGTACAACCTATGTGAGTTAAAACAAGATTCAATACGAATGAGATGCTATATAATCTTGTGAGTCTAGCCAAGGTAAAGGAAGAATCCTTGTAAGTCTAAGAAAAAAGTCGATATGTGTGTCTAATGAAAAATCTAGGGGGAACACACAACCTCTGTGAGCATAGATAGACTAGTGTAAAAATCAGGGGGAATGTACAACCTCTATGAGCCTATTCAATCCCTATGAGCCATGAGAAAAAGTCAGGGCATCTAGCAAAAGTTAGGTTGAATGTAAAATTCCTATGAGCTAGAAACAAACAATCTTCCTTATGCAAATCATGTAAATGTATTGATCTAGTGCATTGGCACGTGTAACATTATCCACCATGAAAATAAATTTGAATTTCCATGTATAAAATTCAAGTTGAATGTCAAGTTTGAGTGGAAAACTCAAGTTGTAAAAGGTCGAGCTGCATGTCTAGTTTGAGGTGTCAAACTCAAGTTGTAAAAGTCGAATTGCTTGTCTATTTTGTGTGTTCAAAGCCAAGTTGACAAGTCATGTTGCATGTCAAGTTGCATGGATGTCAAGTTACATTTCATGCATGTCGAGTTGCATGTATAGTTGCATTTAGGGTTGCATGTTGAGTTGGCATGCCATGCAACATCAAGTCTCAAGGATGAGTTTCCATGACATGAAAATTTTAGTTACAAGTCCAATTGAGTTGGGAAGTCAAGTCCAAAAGGAGATTTGTAATGGCATGCATTCTCTCCCTAATTTGAGTTAACTCCTCACTCCTTCCTATGCCTAGTATATATAGAATTTGACCCTCATTCTTCACACAGTTGTTATGTAGCATAAGAGAGAAAGGGCAAATGTAGTGAAGGAGTCTAATTAAGAAAACATAATACTTTTTCTAGCAGTGTTGGTTTATAAAAACAGAAAAGGACAACAATTGTTTTTAGTGTTTGCAGGTCATACAGTCAGGTCTAAGTCTTACTTGGCAAGCTCATTCAAGATCATAATTCATGGTGGTTCTTTGTACATGATATTACATTGTATTTTCAATAAAGGAAGATTGTTTGCTAGTTTTTTTCTCCCTATATAGGGTTTCCCCAGGGTATACGTGTTGTTAAAGTGCATGCTTGTGGATCCATGTGGTTATTGCTATTTAGTTTTTGATTCTGCATTATTGAAATGTATTAATCTAAAATTGAAGTATTGCAGAAATTAAAGAAATAATTTGCAGTTTAAATCAAGCTCAATAAATTAACAATATGGTCTTCCACTTGTTTCTACATGGATTACCCAAATTAACCCATAGGATTACCTTTATTTGAACATACAAAATTACCCTAATTAACCCTATCGTAATCAATGGTTTTACTAGTATGGAAACCTATGGTTAACCCTATCGTAATCAATGATATTACTCAATGTGCAACACTAGGACTCAGATTCTATCAAGCTGTAAAACTACTCGGATTCTAACAATGGTTAAATTACCAACTCTGTTCTATCAAGTTGTAACACTACTTATCACAATGGTTCTACTTCATTAATAGTATCCTGTTAGTATCACAGTAAGCTCATAATGATTACGACCATAATGTTACTCTTTCACAACTGTATTATGCTCTATTCCTATTGGTATACTATCTAGCCATTATAGGGGCATGTTTGGAGTCAAATGATACATGCCAACAAGTGACAGTAATGGGACACAATGTTGGTTGGAAGACTTTGAAATTGATGCCATTAGACACAGAATCAATCTTAAGGCCTACTAAGGAGAAAAAACAACACATTCTAATTAATCTAGGAGTCAAGCATGCAAACAAACTTTCTCACAAAGAAGTGCTAGTTGGTGATGGAATCCAACATCACAGGATTGATGCACGAAGGGGATGAGTTTTGGCGGGTGGGAAAGTTACGTTGACAACCCTCTTAATGAAATTACACCATGGTGCAAGCTACCTCATTGAGTAGTGGGCAACCCTCCAAGGAGTTCGAGTGAGTCTAGCCACTGTCGATCCAAAGTACAACACCACCTTCCCTGTGCTGTCACCTTGGGTAGGAAGTATAAAATATTATGGCCTCTATGGTACCACCTACTATACCAAAGCAGAGGGGTGAAAATCGACAGTGCAGTTTACACAAAAGGGCAGGGTAACTAAACTTGAAACCACTTTGATAGATTCCTCACAGAGAGGGGTTGCTCCCAAGTGATCCCCGTAATACGTGTAACCACTACACCAAGACCAACAAAGAAGGTCTGATTACTCTTTGGACCCCAATGCGACCTCATGCTTGACCCTTGTGTTAGAAGGGCTTCCCATAGTCAGTGATATAAAGACTGGATTTCACTCCCTAACTCAAAGCTCTATGTTTTTTTAGCAACTTTGGAAATTTATTTTGACAATCCTATTCCAAGGCTCTACACCTAAGCTAAGATGGGTTTGAAGATCCCTAGAAATTAAATTTGCTAGATAAATTTCAAAGGAGTGGTCATGAAACTGATGGTGTTTCGACTCGGCTCTTTAAACCATGCATAAGGAAAATGAAATGAAAGAATTTCAACTTCGATGAAAACTAGCTATGGGAAGGAGCAAGAGGTTTCAAGCAAATAAATAATTTCTTGATTAATTACTATGTGTGCACTGCTAATGACAAAAAGTATCAGCTAATATTCAGATAAATGGAAGCAAAATGACCCAAATTTTAAAAATACCATGCAAATGTCATAGTTCACTTAGTACACCTATACAACGCTGAATCAAATGTCATCATTTATAACACAATAAACTTTTATGATTATAAATACCACCATAATACCTCTATGAAATAAATGTTACTTATGGTTGAAATATGTGACGAATGGGTGTTGCCTTGATGAGGGACCAAAACTATTATAATAAAAAATTCCCACTAGAAAAGTGCTTTGAACATGTTGATAGCTAACCATTGATAATCCTACGTTGATGGCTTAAAAATAATGAAAAATAGTCGCATTACATGTTTATTGGTATTCAACTAGATCTAGCTATGGTCATCATGACGCACAAATTCTCCACAATGTGGTAATGAGATGTGGTCGAGCATGGGAGGAACCATTAGGTTATTAATCAATATTGGAAATATATGCCAAATGTGAGCTCACCCACTAATGATTATGATTGGTACCAAGGTACTGAGTGTGAATCCATAAGTACAAGTATGGTCAAAATGTTCATCATGAAAGAGAAAATAGACCAATATGACTTCCATTAGTGGGAAATATTTAAGATCCCTTTTAAGATTTAAGATCCCTTTTAAATCTTATACACCCATTTTTCAAACTTACACCCATTTTCCTATTATTATGCCTAGACCATTGTTTATTCCTTCAAATCAATTTATAGTGTCATTCTTCCTCAATTTATCGATACCCACCACCCTTCTAGGGGATCCACGAACTCCCAAACTTCTAGCATTGCTCAACTCTTGGCAACATGATAATGATATAACTAGTTCTTTATGGAAAACTCTGTGCATAAATAATAAGATTTTTATTCCAAAATTATGGAAGACATGATGGCCATGTTCCAAACCCTACGATGGGTTCTCCAACAATCACATGTACACACTTGGGAGTTTCATTTCTATTTGTTTCTCAATCTTTTTTTTCCTTGGATTTTGTAGGTCTACCTCTTGTAGCTTATCATGACCAAGAATAGGGTGTTCTTGTCCATGATGACAAGTATATGGAGGTTCTTCTTACTCTTTTCCTCATTGGTATTTTTATTCTTCAACTTAAAAAATGTTTTGAGTTTTATTTGATGCACAATAAGTTATGCTTGAGCCGACCAATTCAAACATAGAAATATTGGAACTAGCTATTTTCAATTCCATTTCATCTTCATATTATATGACACATTTAGTCTACACAAAAGTTAAAATATATATCAATACAGATTGTACGGAAATATTGAAGGAACTATATACACTTTTATTTGTGTGTCACTATTTGTTTCTCAATCTTGTTTTCCTTGGATTTTGCAGGTCTAGATCATATAGCTTATCATGACCAAGAATGGGGTGCTCTTATCCATATGATCATGAAAAGTATTTGGGGATTCTTCTTAATATTTTACTCATTGGGATTCTTAGTTTTCAACTTAAAAAATGTTCCAAGTTTTATTGGATTCCCAATAAGTTATGTTTGATGCACTACTTCTTAGGACTAGATGCATGGCAGAGAACTGATGATCTTCCCGAGTCAGGGGAAGTACACAGTTGAGATATTGAAGAATTTTGGGATGTTGAACTTGAATCTTGTGGCTACACCAATGGTGACAAATCTGAAGAAACCAAGTGTGTCTTTTTCCGATTCTAACGAAATTGATGAGACTCTATACAAACAACTGATTGGATCATTGATGTATCTGGTTAAAACTAGACCAAATATTTTCTATGCAGTGAGTGCACTTAGTCAGTTTATGATTCAGCCGAGATAGACACACTAGATTGTTGAGAAGCATGTGTTGCGATACCTACGAGGAACAATTGGACATGGTCTGATATATACTTCCAATATTGATACGATATGGAAATAATATATTGACTCTGATTGGGCATGGAGCGCAGTGGACAGAAAGAGCACCTTCGGGTGTTGCTTCACTTTGGGATATTCCATGGTTTCTTGGTGTAGCAAGAAACATACTTATGTGGCTTTGAGAAAAACAAAATCATAGTACACTGCATTAAGTATGTCAGTCCGTGAAGTAGTGTGGCTTCACAAGATCCTTGCATATTTATCAGAACATATGTTGGATTCCACCATTATTCATTATGGTAACCAAATTTGTGTGAAGATATCAGAGAATCTAGTGTTTCATGACAAATCAAACCACATTGAGATCAAGTACCATTACATCTGAGACATGGTGCATAGGAAGGAAGTACTTGTGCTGTACCTTCCTACAAATGAGTAGGTTGCTGATGTTCTTACCAAAATGGGATGAAGTTCAAGTACTTCCATGACAGACTTGGTGTGGAAGAGAGTGCCTCCCTCATTGAGAGGGAGTGTTGATGTTTGTACCTTCTTGAGACATTCTCCAGATTGTACTCGTCTATGAATGAGTTGAGTTGATCTGTGATGACACTTATCTGAGAAGGGATAAGTGGGACACTTGTCCAAGAAGGGATAAGTGTGTTTGGTCTTATATCCCAATTTCCCTTATGGAGAGCACATGAGGACATTTCAAGGGAGTTGACCCTAGCATTTCTAGAGGGTGTATCCTCTAGAAGTCCACATGAGAGTGCCCTGTGTGACAAGCATTCTCCAGATCGTACTCCTCTGTGAATTGAGTTGAGTTGATATATGAGGACACTTATTCAAGAAGGGATAAGTGGTGTTGTTCCTGAGATTACAATTAAGTCTTAGAAGCATAATGTCAAGGCATAATAAATATAAAGGTTGATTTTAAGAAGTGCTTTTTCTTCTAGGGCCGCGACCTCTACTTTTGAATGGCCAAAATCTAGCAGAGAAAACGTACCAATCTGTAGGGGGGAGGCGGACCATACCCTTTTCTATAATGCTTTCAAATCCTTACTAATTCCACCATGGATAATTTGATGTGTTACTTCGCGGCATACCAATTGATATGGTAAAAATTAAGGCAGAGCATGTGGAGGAATTGAACAACTGAAAAGCCTAATATAGGAGAAATTCTCTTCAATGTACCAGTCGGCTATCTTGCATATATTAGCCACTATATTTTCATAAATCCTAGGAGGTGGGAAACCATATATAGTGGTATGCATCGGTACCACCACCCAGTTGCAGATTTCGTAGAAGAAATCTTTGGCTTTGTATTCCCAAAGTTTTGAATGATAAACATGTATGGGTTCGACACTAGTTGGAGTCCAGTTCCAGCCCATCAGGGGAAAAGGTGTCATAAAGTAGACGACGTCCATGATATAAGCTGACATGAAGAATGAGGCAGGTTTCCCCTTGGATTTCAGTGACTGATATTCTGTAACCTCCTTAACCAAACTGTTTGACAACATCTTTGCCTAGTCAAAAGAATACCCCTCTGCCACCGTGTGCATAATAGGCACCCACTGTAAAAATAAATGTGCTTTGTTTTCCCTCCCATAGAGTCTACACATCATCATTTATATATAAATTATGTGAGGCTCTAGTGAAGAGACTGTGTATACGCCATGGGAATCAACTTTGAACTTCTCAGGGTGAGAGTGCTAATCCTTAATTAAGTCGGGCAAGTTTTTTCCATATTGGAAACATTCCTTCTTGTCAAAGTCCACTAGGAAACTGGCATTGTAAATGAAATTGGGTGCTGGAGACAATTTGTACATTACCTGTAGATGTTCTATCTGGAAAGACCCAACTGCAACCTTTTGTGAATTGAATATGGTCCTGGTTAGGATATCAACGTTTTCTAGCACCCAACCAACCATATCATTGTAAGGCAAGAGTTTAAGCCTCGTTTCTATCTTATGTAACTCTTATTGGGCCACAATTTTTTATTTGGTAGCCATGGTCTCCGTCTCCTCGTCACCTGAATCATTCGGGAAATTGACCAATTCATATTGTAGAATATTGAATACTTGTGTCCAGGATTTAATGGTGTCTATGCTTCTAGGTGAGGTGTCATAATGGAAAACTGTGTTCTGGTTCGAAATTTCACCGGGTGCTTTAGTTTCTTTTCATGGAGCCATGGTATTAGGCCACATAACTCTGTTATCTGTTCACAGGGAATGTGCAAAATGATTTATCTTGAAAACTTGCTGCTTAGTAAAAACACACAATGAAATTCAAATTCAATACCCTTTTCCTTTAATTGCATCGATTAACCAATACCTCTATTGACGAAACATTTACTTTCCTTAATGAATAAGATTTAGGCGGTGGTCCAAGATCTCATTTGGAATGATTGTCGTAAATCAATTATGAATGTCATTAATTTTCGAGAAAAGCACAAATGAAATTTGAATTTATCTAAGTCATTATTCAGTGGAGGATTAATCATGTGATAATCATCGTTAATGAACCAGTTAATCACACTTATCGTTAAGTAAATTTTGGAATTTTGGATCTCGAGATATCCTATAACATTTCAAGGTATGATTTGTGAAATGTAAACTCGCGATGTGATTAGTTAATTTTAATCATGTTTAACCCTTTTAAATAATCGTGATTAACCTAAGATAGTTTCGTGATTTCGGATATCGGGACTTTGATAGTCGCTTGAGGTAGGATCCCCGAAACGCGAAATCCAGATATGATTAATCAACTGTTAATCATTTTTAATTCTTAATTAATTAAATTTAATGCTTAAGACAATTTCACGATTTTGGATATCGGGACTTTGGAGTTTCTACATGTTGAAATTCTTGCATTGCGAAACTCCGAAACCTGAAATTTCGAATGTAGTCTTTAGCAATTTGATTTTTTAACGAATAGGTATCTCCATAACTTCTAAGAGATTAGGATCATTTGATTTGATGGTAGATCTCATCAACGACGAGGATCAAGCACACGTTGTTTTTATTTAAACGAGAATGAAAACTATTTAAAGTCTAAAGTTTATAAAAATATGTGTTCCAACAAGTGAGACACTTAGTCGATAAGAGATAAGGGAATTTGGGTTTATATCCCAACGTCCCATGTGGAGAGCACATGAGGACATGTCAAGGGAGTTTACCCTTGACATCACATACTATGGGAGTTGATCCTAGTGTTTCTAGAGGGTGTAGCCTCTAGAAGTCCACATGGGAGTGCCATGTGTGACAAACCTTTTGCTACTATGGTGGTTGTGTACCACTGGCAGAGACTTCATGTCTCTGGACAATAGTTGTGTACTAGTATGGAAAGATACCTCCCTAGCTAAGAGGGAGTGTTGATTTTTCAACATCAGGAAAAAATTCTCCTAGATTGGGCTGTAGACCAAGGGAGATATGATACATTTATCATAAAGGTGCACTTGTGGTAAATGGGCCCAGATGTAGTCTTTCCTTGATCATGACAAGGAATAATATGGAATCAAGGTGCTTGAAGTGATTTCCACGTGTCAGTTAACATCATGATAACATTCACTCACAGGTGTGTACTTGTGGTGAAAACTCCTGGTGTGGTCTTTGTCCTAGTCATGGTGATTTGAAAAGGAATGATAAAGACTCAAGATGCTATATTCTATTACATGCAGACCTAGAGTGAGCCTCATCTTAGAGAGAGTCAATTGGCTCAAAAGGGAGAGTCGAAGAAGTATTTTCTCCTCGGTTCAGGTGGGAGAGAGACGTCTCCCAAGACTAACATACAAGTGTCATGAACCTAGGGTGAAGTTTGTATATTTCAGAGATAAGCTTGGAATGATGCATAATGTCTCCCTTGTTGAGAGCGAGTGTTGATGTTTAGACAACATCGAGAGGACATTCTCTTAGAATAATAATTAATGATATAATTATTGATTATTAAATATCATATATAATAAGTAAATGATAATAATAAATAGTTATTGATTATTCGAGGGACACATCCTTTCATGGATGGTCACCATATGTTCCCTATATATGGAACACTCCTCATTGTAATAATATATTGATTATATCTCATATGAAGAAAAACAACACAAACTTGGCGAGTTCAAACTTAGAAATATTAATAGAATCATCTATGGCATTTCATTTAGAACACTCTCCATTTTTGTTGGTATCTATGCCTAGGAGTTAATTTTGGCACTTCCACATCATTATTGTGACTAGTACTTTCTATGAGGGTGCTTGTAATGGGTCTGTATTGATCCTTATGGATAATAGAAGCTCTAAGTTTCAATAAAAACCCCAAAGTGAATGCATTTAGAGGAAATTATTTTCCATGGGAAGAACATGAGTATCTAATATTGATTATAAGCCTCCTTGATAATACACCTATTGATATTTTGGTTAGGGTGCCCCACATGTGGAATTTGGGTTTGTTGACGCAAATCACTTGTAAGACACCATATGATTCACACTCTATGAATTGTTTTTTGGTAAAGTAGCCATGCTCACTATTGATTTTGAAATCATAACACTAAGGAAAAATCTAGAACAAGACCTTGATCTACATACAACATAAACTTAAATAATTAATCATCTCAACGCACTAGATGGAATTAGATAGAAAACCTATTTTCATACTAAATTCATCCAATGAAAAAGATTCAACTAGCATGATAAATTTGTTAATACCAAGAAGTTTAAGGAAGGAGATTAAGCTTTACTTTATGATTCTAGTTTGAAGGATTTCAAGGTAAAATTGAAAACAAGATTCTTAGGACCATATGAAATTGACATTTTTTTTTGACAATGGATAAGTGAAAATAAAAAAAATTGATGAAGACAAAACTCTTGGTTTGGTAAATGGACACGGGCTCAAGCTACACAAGAAGCCATTAACGCAAGAAGAGTTCATCTCAAGCTTTAGGGACAACAATTGGATTTCATTGAAAATATTGATACTTTCAACTTAGATTGAAACTTTAACCATCTCAAATAACACACACACACACACACACACACACACACACACACACACACACGTGTATGTATGTACGATAAATAAAATTAGTTTTCATGCAATACATTATTCTTTGATGATTTAAAAGAGGTTTTCAAGAAACGGAAAATAAAAAAAATCTAATGACTCCCTTCTGCATCATTTTCAATTTCAATGATTATCATCATGCCTATTTGATTGTTTCTGTGATTCTAAGCATCAAATAAATGTTCAAAATATTGGATTCCAGATATACAAGTATGCATCAAAGGTAACATTCTCTAAACTCCAATTGTCTCATCCAAAATCAGAAGACAATATGTGATGCTCATCACATCAAGACACAAGGAAGAAGTATAGCAATGGAATGAGATTTATTCCAAATGCAAGTCTTTACTACAAAAAGGAGAACAGTTCAAAGAGAAATGCACATTCCATCATATATCCTTATGATGCTATGGAATATACCAAAAATCCACATTGCCATTCTTGCCAACCTACCACCATATATCATTCTTCTACAAACTAATATAGAGTTCAACACCTAAAAGTATTCTATAGAACCATTCTTCTATATACTACTACAAAGTTTGACACCTACATGCATGTTATAGAACCATTCTTCTATAGAGATCAAGACTTACATATGACTACATAATTATAATTCTTATGCTATATAATTCTCAATTTTCAACCACATAATGGTACTATATGTTAAGACTTTGTTGCATAAAAGATACCTTTGAAAATCAAGGAGTTCTCAACACATTTTCATCATATATAGTCTCATTACCAAGTCTTCTAGGTATTGATTTTTTTTTTTTTTTTAATTTCTATTTAATTCAAGTCATTGCATGATTTATATATGATTTGGAAAATTATCTAGTTCGTGATTACTCTTACCATTCCATACCTTCACCATTATCATAAAACACAACCATGATTCTATAGTTTTTCAAATGGGGTCATCTGAAATTTAAGTTGGTGGGCATCTACAAATGCCAATCCATAACAACCAACATTGATCCATAATGAGGTTTCAAAAATAAAATCAAGAAATGGTGGCCTATGCAAAAGAGGTGAGCACACCAACATGAATTAAAGTAATCATCACAAGATGTGATGAATTCAAAGATGAAGTATGAGATGATAAGGGAACTCCAAAAGTACTCATTTCAAACTCATTTTGAATGCAACTTGACTCATTTCAAACCCATTTTGAGTTCTAATCTTCTCATTCATCCCCCATAAAACATTCTACACTCTTGAGATTGAAATATGAAATCACAAAATAGATCAAAGGTGAGTCCATTGTTCCATATTATTGTGTGATCATTAAGAGTAAAAATTAGAGGATGAGTATAGATGTGATTACTCTAAAGTATGAATAAGAGATTTAAAACCTTGGTAGGCATAAGAGAATGATAAATAAGAAATTTAAGAGTTACATCCAAATAAAATACAAGAGGAGGATCTAACCATAGGGAATCCATAGACACAACACTCTTGCATAGTAATCCTCAAATTTTAGAGATTTTCCAAAAACAAGGGTGGCTTGAGTATTGTAGTAGACAACAAGGGTTTGATGATGATATCACAATGGGATTTGCTCAAACTTTTAGTTCTGATTTCATCAAAGAACAATACCATGGGTGTGTTTCTATGCCTAGAGGATTAGAAATTCAAGTAGATGTGGATGCAATTGCTAGATTTATAGGATTACCTATTGTGGAAGCTTAGAAAAGTGCTTTTTTTATTACTTGTATCTAGTATTTTAGGATCCTTTGAATTACTGTGTTTGGCATGCCTCATTAGGTTACCTTTAGTGACTTTACTAAGCTGGGTAGGATATTTTTCATAGTCCTCCATGCTACCTTTTTCTTGTAGATTCTCTTGTTGGTGCCTTTTCATCACAAACAAAAAGTTATAAAGAGGGTATGTGAGATTTCTGTAGATCACTTCTGCAAGTAGTTGAAATCTATTACTGGGAAAATATTGCTTATATCCTTGAGGAGAGATGTAGAGTTTGTCATAGCAACTAAGATATTATCAGGCCTAAAAGTCACTCTCAATATATGTTTATACTTAATTATACTTTCACCAAACAAGCATGGTAGGTACATCTATTAAGCTAATAACAAAATTCAAAGGCTCAAAGTAGAAGTTGAAGGAAGAACACACGTATAATCTAAAGCAAGTATAGAAATAGAAACCTAGGTAAGCCTCCATCGGAGGTATCCATGATATAGTTGAATATGCATATACTATAACTACAAAATGTTATGAAGCCACCATTGAAGAGCATTCTCAGAAGAACTCCAAAGAAGCCAACAATTCTTACCAATTTTTGGGTAGAAAAAACTCTAAGTCATATTGATTTTGGTGGCATTGTTAGTGCTCTGAGAAAATACCCCTTGGCTTTGTCTCTGATGCTACCTCCCCCTTGGCTCTTTCTCTGTCTCTAACGTTGTCTCCCCCCGTTGTCTCTCTTTCTCTGAGAAAATCCCCCTTGGTCTGTTCTCTCTTGCATCTCTGTCTCTATCATGGGGTTCGAGTGCTCTATGGTCCTTCAAATACTAAGCTATGAATTCTATGAATGAGCGCAGGTGTAGGAAAAGGGCGAAGTTTATTGTTTGGTGATTTTTTGATTTGGTTTTTGAATTTTAATGTTTTTGAATTTTTTATTATGTTATAATTTTTAATATATATATTAATTATATAATAATTGTATTATATTTTTATATTATATTATAGATATATTTATATTAATATCACCAAACACACCATGCACTATACTTACATAAATTTGCATCGATCTAGTCATAGAATTGAATTCTATTACAACTATATTCACCATCAAGGTTTATAGTGATTCCTTTCATTGATTTGATCCTTGCAATTCTTGTATCTCATTATTTTGTACCAAAAATAGCTGTATATTTAATCCAAAATCACTATGTTGATCTATATTATCTCTTTGGTCTTTGTTGTCTCTATGTTTCTTTCTTTGTTTGAGTTTCTACAATGCACTACGCTCAATGCATTTAAGTGGCATAAATTTGTAATCCCTTCAATATGCTTCCACTAGTCTTATCTAGTTACATTACTCGAAATCCTATTTACAAAATCTCACCACCCATTGCAACTCTTCATCATCACTAAAATGGTTGTATGCATAGTGCAACATAAGTTTTAGTTCTAGCCATTTTTCTCATAGTAGAATGGACTACACACCTAGGGTCACTAATGCCATCCCAAGTTAAAATTTATTGGTATAGTAGCAAAAAAAAATCAAGTTAGCTTTGAGGGAGTGTTTGAGCTCTCGCCATTTTTTTCATAGTTGAAGGGACTCACACCTAGGGTGACTAATGTCATCCCAAGTCACAATTCATTGCTATAAGAGCTAGAAAGAATTCAAGTTAAATTTGAGGTAGTCTTCAAATCTATTGATTGCTATTAAAGCATTATAGATTTGGTTGACCTAGGGAATTAATTCTATAATCTTTGATATTACCGATATCACATCCAAGATTTGATATCTTGACCCTCCAAGACAGAGAAATAATCCATAGTGTTTACAAACATATTTGGTGATTGTTATGAAGAATTACATTAGATTTGCTTGTGTGCATATTGCTTGTTGTTAGAGCATAATCCTAACTTCCCTTGGTGTATTACTTGTCTTAGGCACCTAGACCTTGGTTAATGCATCCCAATTCATTTTTCCTCACTTGATTTGACTTTCTAGAGAGGGTAGGAGACACTTTCCTTGCTTTTAGGGAGTTTTCCTTAAATTTAGGGAGTTAACTTTGAGTTCTTTAGTTAGAACTCCACTTAATAACTCCTTTTCAACCTCCATGCAAAGTTTAAACACCTAAAGGAAGGAGAGTGCACTTCCTCCTTAAATCAAGGAAATTGTCCCTTGATTTTAGGGATTTATCCCCTTTCTTTAGTAAAATTTGCATGTTTAGCTAATCAGTTAGTAAACTCGCACTTTTCAGCTTATCATACTCATGTTAGGTGTGGGTTATATATTTTAGAGGTTTAGGCATGTGCTTTAGCCATTTTTACACTGCTTTTAGTGGCAGTGTAATGTTGGCAAGATTGTTGGATAAAATTGAAGAAGTTTTCTATTGGAAAATAGGAAAACAATCGATCCAAAAGTAAATTTAAAAGATATCCCTAGAAATCACAGATAACAAAATGTCCATTTTATATAGAGACATAAAAACCATTCATGCCCAAATTTTAAGTATTAAACAAATTCTACTTAATTCACCCACACTATTAACAAAAGTATTTCAACAACATGATTCAACAACATATGGAAATTTAAAAATAGTTAAATAAATAGATAATTCATCAATTTCATTTACACATTTGCATGCCAAACATTCACCCAAATGCAAATGCATCATTTCTTCTCATAAATTCATGTTATAATTTCACATGCATGTAAATTCCAATTGCATTCATTTTACCACCAGTGGATTACATAACATAAAAAACAACATGTATTAAGATTAAATATTTTTTTTTGGAAATTTAACCTCCAACTGGCTACAAACAGGCGATTTTCTGCCTAGCCATAGGAATTTATTGCATATGCCACCACCAATCCAAGGTTGTAAGACCACAAGGAAAAATATCTAGCTATTGTTTCTAGTTCACACACATAACCCATCCCACAATGCTTATAAAATAACTAGACTAGACATCTACCTCAATTTCTCATGATGGAATCTCCTCTAGGGTTTACAATGAACCTTTCACCAACAAGAACTCTTCCCTCCCATCCTTCACAACACCAAAAAAGGAATTCCCTTTGTCTACAACATAGTTCCTCGGGAAAAAAACCTCTTATCTTGTGCAAAATTTTAGTACAAAGGAAGGCACATTAATTAATTATCATGTGTCCTATATAAACAAAATAAGCTCACAAAGAACATTAATTCTTCTATATTTGCATAAGAGATCACGATTCACAAGCATTAATTATTCACTATCAATATAGACAACAAACTAGCATTAAGGAGGGATGTAACTCTCAGTTGTGTATAATTTAAAGTAAACCCTTGAAGGGTAACTCATACCTATGGAGGCTTAAAAATGTTATTTTCCAAAACTTGCAATGCAAGTTGGTCAAACCAATTGAATTGATTACAATTGAACAAGTTTCCTACAAACTAAATTGAGCAACATCAACAAGAAATGGAACATCTAAATTAAATTATGATAAAGTGAGGAAAATAGGAAAACAATAGGAAATGCTATGAAAGGAAAATAGGAAAACAATGGTGGACCATTGATCCCTTTTGGAAAATTCTCTTAGAAGCAAATAGGTAAACTATGGTGGGCCATCAATCTTGTGTTTTAGAAGGGTTTCCAAACTTGACATTGAACCCTTTTTTTATAATTAGTTTATTTGATAATTTCAATTTCAAAACCACCAACCTTATAATGAGGCCCAACACTCCCTTGTGTCATGTCATTAACCAAAGGGATGTTTGCAAAAGAATTGAATGGTGTATAAAATATCCCTAATAAACAAAGAAAAAAATACATTCCTGATCATTTAATGAAATAGTCTTCATGGCCAGTTTCAAGGTTAGGGCCAAGTGATTAGTGAAGCAACTCCAAGCTAGGGTTTGATAGTCACAACCATAGTAGAGAACAACATGAG
>JZKD02S1743635.1:73020-91269 GCA_000966675.3 Picea glauca | reverse complement strand
GGGTACCCCCTCATACAAATAGGTAGTGGTAGACAGAGGGAAAGGGCCAAGAGGTGCAACTTTCAAGGCACCAGTGATAGGAACTTCAGGATCAGACCCAAAAAAAGGTCAGGAAAGGAACCAGGGAAAAAGTGAGTGCATGGGAGAAGAAGCCAGAGAAACTCACAGTGAGGCAAAAGACAAAGAGAAGGCCAATGGGGCAGAAGGGCGCAACCCATGCAAACCCAAAATAAAAATGATACCCAAGGTGATATTGGAGGATCCGCAAACAAAACTCTACAGATACCAGATGAAGACACATGCACTAATATGCAAGTTCATGGGTTTGTGGCCCACAGAACGAATGCTGCACAACTGGATTAAATGCCACTAGAAGCCAAACGGGGAAGTGGAGCTCCACCTAGGCTCGAAAGTTTTCTTCACAATAGTATTCATGAACCTGGAGGACAAGGATATAGTCTTTGATGGAGGGACATACTTCCATGCCTTAGCAGGACTATACATGCGGCCATGGAAGGAAAATTTCTCCCCAGAAAAAGAGACTTTCAAAAAGGTGTCGGTCTGGATGAGATGTTATTCCTTACCTCTATACTACTGGTTACCCTCTACTTTCGAAGCAATAGGAAACAAAATAGGGAAATATGTGAAGACCTTCAAAGCCACCTTAAAAGGGAGATATACATATTACGCAAGAATCTTCATAGAAATGGATGTGTCGAGAGCACTCCCAGAATCCATAAGTATGGAATTCAGGGATGAGGAATGGATCCAAAACATAGATTATGAACATATCCCCTTTAGATGCAGAAGATGCCATGAACATGGCCACTTGATCAGAGAATTCCCTCTTAATAAGAAACAGGAAGTGGAAAACCCCAAACCACAACAAGATGAGGACGGGTTTATAAAACCGAACCCCATAAGTAGAGAAGAACCCCAGTAATAAATAACCCGGAGACCCGGAATAAAACAAAAGGAAGGGACAAAACCAACAAAGGGGCAGAAAATGAAAAGGATTTAGCAAAAGCTCAAGAACTAAGAGAACAAGAAACAAACGAGCCCACCGAGCGGCCAAGTAACAAGAAGGAACACGGGAGTTTCACAACCCCAATGGATGGAGAAAATAGAGATGACAACACCCCCATGCAAGATTCAGAAGGAGATGCATAAATGACCCCAAGCAAAGTAGGCACAAAAGATCCCGATCTCAGAGAATTTATGGAAAGGGAAGGGATAGATCTCCTGAACATACTGTTATAGCCCTAATTTGCACCAGACATGCTTACCTGGCATTAGGACATCTCGGATTCTTTTTTTTCCAAAGCACTGCTGAACAAATCTTCTTAAAAACCTCTTTTATAAGGGCCCACGTGCCCTACTCCATTACTACATGTGTGTACATGCTAGCTGACCCAAAACAGCCCGCGTGTACCTACAAAAGGACGAAAAAAGGAAAGTTGTCGAAGGAACATACAACTTTGGGTAAGTTAACTAAACCTTCCAGCCATGCATGGCCGAGGGTTCATCCAAATACCTCGCTTCTTCTAGCCTATAAAAGAAGGGTTAGGGGTCCCATTTGGAAGAGGAGAATAGTATTAAAGAAACTCTACCCAATTGCTCATTCCCATTGTCCCAACCCTTTATCCATTCTTGTGCAAGAAGAGATACAGAGAAAAGAAGTTGGAGGACAGTTGAAGAGGAGCCCAGGATCAGGTTCACGGAGCGGTGGTCGGTCTCGACATTGTAAGTTGATTCATTAAAATTAATAAAGAAATGCTTTTCCCATCCCACTATATGAGTTCTTCATAGTTTATTGAATATATGTTTGAATCTCTAACCCATTAATCTATAGGTAAAATGCATGTATAGTTTGTTTCTTGTTTTGTATGCAGGTCGACCTTGGGAGGAGAACTGCCAACAAGTGATCATGCGTGAAGAAGGATCGACATTGAACGCCTGAAACAAGGTATGTTCATCTAACCATGTATTTTCTTAAAAGAAATGGGGATTAGGTCTGGGACGACGGTAGAAAGTGGGATTCTTTCAGTCTCATCTACATGCATAATATAACCCTAAATGCTAGTCCGTAGGAGGATTTCCCACCACAATAGAATTGGCGACCATACTGGGGAAGTCTCTAGGGTTCCTGGGAATATTTTTGGGTATTTAAAAAAAAAAAAAAATTGGTTTCCTTTCCTATTTTTGAAGTTTTTGCAAAGTCTGAGCTAACAGAGATTCTGGTCTTCCATACCAGTCATCTCTATTTCTTTGCTGGACAATATTTTTTTTTCCGAGACCCACAGAGGTACACGCGGCCTATATAAGGTCTGCACGCGTGTACCCACACCTTACATTCTTATAACCCACGTGTAAATGCTAGTTGAAGAAGTAATAGTAGCGTGTATGATTCCAGAAATTTTTTGAGGCAGTCATCCTCTTCCCTGTCAGAATTAGTCATTCTCAGGGGTTTTCTAGAACTCTTTCTAGTCTTTGTTGTTTGTATTCTATAGCTTAGGTTTCACCTTGGATTGGTTTGTTCTACGAATTTTTCCTTGCATTGTTTTCTTTTTGTTGTTAAAGAAAGTGTCTGAGCCTTCAAGAGATCCCGATTCTCAGTATCAGTGGTCTTTGCCTGGTTGAGATTGTTGTCTTTTATTTGTCTCAGAGTTTCAGAGATATGCGTGGCTTGTATAAGGTCAGCATGCGTGTACATGCCCTCTGAATCTACACAGCTCATGTGCACATGCTTGTTGTGGAACTATCAACAGTGTGCTTGTAGAGGATAGTTTTTGTTGAAGGTGAGGCAATCATCCTTTCCCTTGACAAGAGTTATACCTCTCAGGTTTTTGAGTCTTTGTCATAGAAGTTAGTAGCTTAGGTTTGATCTCAACCATAGATTTCTTTTTCATTTAGAAGTTTTCATGAAAATTTTCTTTTAAAGGGTTTTTAGACAAGTGTGAGAGTCCATTTTTAAGTTACTGGTGTGTGATTTTTAAAGATATTCTTTGCGAGCTGCGCTTAGGCCAGAAGTTTTTCTTGGTTTTGACTTGTTGATATTTTTCCTTTTTTCTTTGTGAGCATCCAAATAAAAAAAAATGAAAATCTTTTATTTCTTTGATTGATTGAAAAGTGTTGTTTGGCATTAGTAACCAGGGAAAAATATTTGCTTTCATAAGTTCTTGGCAGTTTAATTAGATCGTAAGTAGCTCGTAGTCGAGTGAAATCCTGCTTTGAGTTTGTTGTTCAAAGATCTTAGATTTTTTTTTTGTTGTTGTTTAAAATTTGCGTTAAGTGAAGGTTTTTGTTTCTAGCTTTCTATTTCTTTTTTACTTTCGTCTTTCAAACATCACTAGTTTCACTTTCATACCCTTTGACATAAGACAAGCCATAAAATTAATGCTACATCTAAAATTCATTAGACTTTTATGTTTGTAGGGTTAACCAACTAGTTCAGGATTAGGGACTTGGATTAGGTTGGAGAGGAAACTCTTCAAGGCCATTAAAATCAAACATTGGAGTCTGAGTTAGGGAGTGTCCAAGTCCAGTATTGTGAAATTTATCCGGGACCCCCCTCTAACATAGGGGATAAACACGAGGTTGCATGCGGAAAGGTACCAGAGATAACCCCTCCAAAGATGGACCAATCATAGTGGAGAACACATATAGAGGGCTTGTCTTGGGATTCTGTCGATTGCATTTGCCACGGAGCTTCGTGGGTCTCGAATCCATTTGAGGTCCTTAGATGTCTTCTAGACCACTTTCTCTCGATACCCTTGACAGGTTTCGGGCTCGATACCCTGCTCATTGTGGTCTACTCGACTTTTGACTGTACCCGCCTGGTGACTATTTGTGCGCTGGAAACCTAGTTGTATATCTTTTTTAGGCACATACACAGGTGACTGTGGGGGTATACCATTGTACCTAGGACAAACATCAGGCCACGCTTTGCAGAGTATACCCGGAGGGTGCTTCCGTGTTCGAGTTGCACTTGCACCAGTAAGTTTCTCTAGTGTTGGTTGTTGTAACTGTTCTTCCAATTAATTTAGTGTTTGCCTATCTTATCTTATAGGGACTTTTTTAGTGTGTGTTGTTTTTGAACGACTAGAATACCCTAGAGTGTCTTTGATCTTCTCACACAGTGGAGGATCACGAGCTCCATCAGTCACGAAGGATTCTTGGCCTGCCACCAGTTACACTGGAGCCACCCCCACCACCACTAAGGCGAAAGCTAGACCAACAAGGGTCTTTTGAAGTGACCGAGTCACAAGAAATTGTGCTCGACCAACATCTAGAGGAATCGACCATTTTAGACCTTGGAGCAAAATCTTTTGGTCTAGTTGAAACCTCCACCATTGATATTTTGACATCCACCATCGTACCGGTTCATCCTTATGAGTGCCAGACAGTGTCGCACACAACAATGGAAACAAATGCTATTACTCCTTCTGGGAATTCTTCAATTCCCACTATGGTTGTCACCACAGGAGAGTTTCTACCTCCTAACCTACTATCACCGGTCTGAGCCACCATGGTCTCGACTGCCTCTACATTGCACAGTGGTCTGATCCCATATCTGGCGGCAACCACAACCCCTTTCCAACCAAGTGTGACATGCCCTCCGTTCTCATATGGGATGCCTAGTTCAGGTACAAGTCCTGTACTTTCCTACTCCACTTCACAGACTTCAGGTCCGGGGGTAGGGAGTTCTAACGCTCCTCTGCAAGGCCACATGGGGGGCACTTTTTCTCCCTTTAATGCTTTCCCTTACGGAGGAGGTCATATCCCTCCTTTGTCCCCTTCGCTCGGATGCACTCACCAGCCTTCCGCCGGGCCACCTGCACACCATAGTTTATTTGGAGCAGGGAGTCAAGGACCACTTTCGCATAATATGTCGGTAGGGTCGACACCATTTTCTTTGTTCTGTGCGTTTGGTAACAATGCCTTCTCGTCCACTGCTTTCCCGACTGGGGGCAATCCTAGTTTCATACAACATACTCCTATGCAGGGTACTATTCCTGCACAGGGGGCACACCCATGAACTTCTTCCACATCAGGGCCTTGGAATTCTTGGCAGGGATCCGTTCCCTCATCGGGAATGTCGATCTGGGGTAATTCTTTTCACAATCAATGGAACCCTAGACAAAGTACTTTTCCTATCCCCACGAGACTGACATGGGGCAACCCTTCCCAAAGTCCTTCGAATGTAATGCATGCCCAACCATCTATGTCCTAATTTGGAAATCAGTCGATGATGTCTCCTCACATGCAAAATCCATACGCTAGCCATGGCCATGGTTTTTAGCAGAACCCAAGCCAGCAACCGAACTTTTCCTAGCAACCTGGTGCTAGTCAAACTCCAGGCCCCTTTTTCCCAGGTTATCACCAACAACTCAAATTACCCTTCCTGGCAACCTTGCATTTTATAGACTTGACAAGGTTGTTGAATGACCCTATCTGTCATGATCCACGTTGGCCTCCTATGCCGATGAAGTTGCCTTCAAACATCCCAAAGTTTGCATCCAATCCTAACGAAGATCCAGGAGATCATGTGACTACCTTCCATCTTTGGTGCTCATCTAACTCGTTAAAAGATGACTCTATACAGTTGTGATTGTTTCAACGTACTCCCATTGGGAGTCCTGCAAAATGGTACATTGAGCTTGATCACTCAAGATACTCTTCCTTCGGCGAACTGGCGATGGCTTTCCTAAACCATTTCCAGTTACCTATGAGATACGATGCTGGCACATAATTGCTGGCCAATTTCTCACAAACAAAAGCGGACCGTATCTCTGATCACATCCGAGAATGGAGATGCCAAAAGAGTTTAATTAAGGTACCAGTCCCACCAGGATTCCTACTCGAGTGGTTCCTTAAGTCTTTGGTCCCACATTTATCCAAAGACGTCGTGACATCGGGAGTATTTTCCAAAGAAGATGCCATCATGAGAGCTCAACAACTTGAGCTAATCTATTCTTAGTCCAGTTTATTATATGAGATCTTTTCAGATGCACCACGCTCAATACTTGATAAAAACAGACAAAGAGCTGGACCACATGCCGATGGTATTGTTGGTTCAGCACAAACGAAGCCCGCTGAGCAATTGATGAAGCAGTTGCAACAGTTGTCTATACAACACACTTCGGCCAACAAAACTACTACTTTGGCTTCTCCCCCTACCAAAACGTCGGATGTACACACAGTGCCATCGACTAATCCAAAGGCCACCCAGCAGCCTGAAGGAAAGAAAAAACAACGAAAGAAGGGTAAAGGGGATAAAAAACCTACCGATAATGCTGGCGGGGACAACACTGAGAAATGAAAGGTGAGGTATCCATGCAACTTGTGCATGGAAGACCACCTGACCCACCTATGTCCTCGGCTTGTAGAAGCCCAAACGTTTGTGACACAACAACATCCTGTTGTGTTAACCAATCCATTTCAGCATGGAAAAAATCTAACACAAGCCTCTGCAAGCACGGAGGGTGGTAGCCAAGGACCCTCTCCATCTTCGAACAACCCCACATCCATGAATGTATATATGGTGAAGGGTGATTCTTTTATATTGAATAGAGTGCATGTCTATAGTAAACCAAGCACTTCTGAGAAGGGAAAAGAAGCCAAATTCCCATCTCTTCCTCTACAAAATGAGAAGACATTGGGAAAAACAATGACACGCATCCCCAAAGGTGCATTCAAAAAATCTTCTCACAACCCAAACGCAAGGGTTGCCCAGAACTATTCTATGGTGGAATATTTATCACAAACCCCTTGTGCGATGTATGCTTTGGAGGTCCTCCAAAGCTTCCCTTCCCAGAGGAAATCCTTGTTAACCACTTTAGGATCTACCGAGACTTGTAATCAAGGTACAATCATGATGGATACAACTGACTTACAACCTCGTCTGCCTTACCACGTAGCGTTTCAAATAGTAGTAGCTTATCCCATGAAAAATTTTACTCGGAATATCTTCCGCACGGTGGTTGATTAGGGTGCCTCGACATGTGTTATGTCGTTGGCATGTTGGAAGGCCATTGGCCAACCCGTTTTGTCTCCGTAACCTACTCTCCTCACTGCTTTTGACGGTCGTTCATTCTGACCACATGGTATCATTCCCTCTTTCCCTGTGCAGTTAGGAGGGAAGACCGTGTGTATCAAGGTAGAAGTAGTCGACGTGGCCCTTGACTATAACCTCTTGTTAGGGAGAAGTTGGACTTATTCCATGCAAGTTGTGGTTGCTACAGTTTTCCAGGTCTTGTTATTTCCACACAAGGGCCGGATTGTGACCATCGATCAATTGTATTTCTCCCGACCTGACCCTTCATTGGGGGCATCCACGGTCCCGATGATTGATAATCCTCAACCAGGCATAGTCAACATAGGGGTTGGTTTGTTCCCATCCTTGATGGGTACCTTCGATTACCTGCCCCCTCAAGGTGATGTCCAATATATATCCAACCACCATAAGGTCGATATTTTCCAAGTTTTGTCTTTTCGCATGACTTACTTCACTGATCAATGGATACTTCCTTCCCCATCTACCACGATGGATGGGACAGAACACCCAGGCATGTCCATGCCCTTGTCCATAGTTGAAGTAGCGTACTCTTTAGTCCAACAAATTTCAACCAATACAGATCCAATTCCTGCACAAGAGTTAGATTCGCTTCTAGAGCCTATTTGGGCTTAGGGTTCTCTCGCTGACACTGATTCATTAGACTTAGTCTTGCCCTTTGACGAAGCAGTAATTGAAGCAATGAGTAGTCCGAACAAACCCTGGGAAGATCTTCATCACAGATCATACTTCCTCCCAGAGTTAAGCTGAATCGAAGCAGGAGAATTCACTGTGACTATGATGGGAGATAGTTCTTGTCCTATTAATACCTTAGCTACACACGAGGTCTATTCTGAGGGTAATATGGAAACCATTTCCAAAACCATACCGATCAATATCTCCCGAAACCGTGGCGTCGTGGAGAATGTTTTCGTCGAAGTTGACTGCTCCCTCAGAGAGATTCAACTCTATACAGATCTTTTTAAAGAATTCCGTGATGTTTTTTCCTGGTCTTACGAGGAAATGCCAGGCATCGATCCAAAAATAGTCGAACATGAAATCACAACTTATCCAATGCCAAGCCTGTTCGATAGAAGCTTCGTCCCGTTAATCCTAGGAAAGCAGCAACCATTAAGGTTGAGGTTGAGAAATTGCTAAAAGCCGGTTTCATCTATCCTATCCATTTGACACAATGGGTGTCAAATTCTATGCCGATCAATAAAAAACAAGGCACGATTTGTGTATGTATAGACTTCTGTGATTTGAATAAGGCCTGTCCAAAAGATAATTTTCCAACACCATTCATCAACTAGATCATTGATGAATGTGTTGATTGTGAGGCCTTCTCTTTCATGGACGATTTTTCGGGATATAATCAAATACAAATCAAACCCGAAGACCATCACAAAACAACATTCATTTTTCCTTGGGGTACATTCACGTATCGTAAGATGCCTTTTGGTCTCAAAAATGCTGGAGCAACTTTTCAGCAGGCCATGTATTTTTCTTTCCATGACCTCAAGCATATAGTCGAGGCCTATTTAAATGATTTAACATCTCGATCTTGCAAGAGAATGGATCATCCCACACACCTCTGACTTATCTTTGAGCATTTTCGCTACTTCTGGATTCGCTTGAATCCAAACAAGTGCATCTTTTGCATAACATCAGGACATTTCTTAGGTTTCATAGTGTCAACAATAGGGATCATGGTTGATCCTCTCAAGGTTGAGGCAATAATTCAGTTGCCTCCCCCACGCACAATCCTTCAATTTCAGAGTCTACAAGGCAAGGAAATTTTTTTAAGGCGCTTCATCGCCAACTATACTGAGATCACCAAGGGATTTATGTGCTTACTGAAGAAAGACATTCCTTTCTATTGGGACGATGCCGCTCAACGCTCTTTCACAGAATTAAAACATGCCCTCACAACTGCCCCTCTGCTCTGGCCACTTAACTATAACAAAGATTTCTTATTATACTTGGCTGCAGTAGAGTCAACCATTGGCATGGTTTTAGTTCAGGAGGATGACTTGTTCTCAGAATACGTGATCTATTACCTGAGCCAAGGCCTCGTAGGACCGGAACTCAATTATTCTCATATCGAAAGACTTGCGTTGGCAACAATCCATGTTGTTCAATAGTTCCATCATTATGTTTTGTTTCGCAAGACCACCGTCATTGTTGTCGTGAATCCATTTCAGTACATGTTGAAACGACGGGTAATAGGTGAAAAGATCAGTAGATGGATAGTCGTCCTCCATGAGTTTAACTTATATTTCATTTCAGAGAAATCTAAAAAGTCACTGGTCTTCGCAGAACTTATTTCGGAACTTTCGGTTGAGTCAGGTGATCTTGTGCTCGAAGAGTCGCCTATCAGAGTAGATATGTTTTTGATCACCTCTTCGGATCTATTGGAACCCTATATAATAGGGGAATCGGTTTTCTGACTCTATCTATCTATTTCAAGCATTATGTGTTTGCTCATGACGCATGGCGAAGGTAGTAGAAAGCGCTCGATTCCGACTAAGCATGAGCCAAGAACCTGCATGCAAGTTTCAAAGCGAGTTCCAGTGCATTTTTAGCAAAGAATTATGAATTGGTTTGAATGGCAAATTTTTTATTCTTGTGGATAAATACACAGTTTGGTTTATTAGCCCAAATTTGGTTTTATAATCTATTTTTGGTCTTTTGAGCAAAAATTGGCCCCTCGGCCTTTATGTAGAGTGTCCTGTTTTGTTCTTCAAAATATAAATTGTTGAAGAATTTTTTTTTCCAAAAAGTTATATTGGTCGGGGGCCAATCTCCAAGCACTCAACACCGAGAGTTAGACCATTTCACAAACCAACAACAAACACACAAGCCAGCACCAGCACCAAACTCCAAAGATAGCCTCGGGCTCACTTCATTGAAATGCTTTGTACCTATTGGCATATATCAATACTCATTTGTGTTTTCTTCTCATGAATGTGGGATTCATTCCCAAAACTTTAAAAATAAAAAACACAGAGTTACCCTATGCGCCCAGGTGTCGACCAGGGGTTATGTGTCAAGTAATGGCCAGGCGTTGACGGCTAATGTTTGCAGGTTCGGATCATGATGCGTCATCTGTAATGGAGATCATGTTTCGACTGTTTGGGTAGTTGCATGGTTGAAACCCGTAAGTGTGATGGGCACGTCTTATTGATTCTGCCATTTTTGCTGCCTGCGCAAGGATATGGGTGGATTTTTGAACACATGTTTGAAGATCATGCCGATGCCCAAATTAAAATGATAATGCACTAATTGATGGTAACCAGAGTTTTAAAATGAAGTAGAGCTAGAACGCTATAAGGAAAGTGTGTTGATTCTAAGCTACATTGTGTTTTACACTTTCACCAATGAAGACAATGCCAAATGTTCGAAGAGACCAAGCAGATAGGAAGGTGCCTTACAAGGAGTCTAGATATTTTAATTCTAGAAGGCCACACCCTTTGAAGTCATAACTCAAAGATTTGGAATTTATTAATGAGAGTGAATAAAAGGGTTTGAATTCTGCTATCTGGAACTTTGTTTCAGAAATTTTTTGAAGAGTTTTCAGCTAAAACTTTGTTGTTAGAAACAGAAGTGCCATCAGTATTGGATGAAAAGAATGGTCTTGTTAAACAGCTTAAGGACTATGAGTCAGTGAAAGATGAACTTGAGAATCATAAAACAAGTCTAGAGTGTTGGAAAGCAAAGAAAGAGGAATTATAATATCTTTTGAGGAGAGCTAATGTGCAGAAAGGGCAGCTTGATAATGAGCTTTTCTCATTGAAAGAAATACTGAAGTATTCAGATGTGGAGTTGGACGAGCTGAAATGTTGCAAGGATGAGCTAGAAATGACAATTGCTTCTCTCTAGTCTAAGCTAAATAGCCAAACTGCTGAACTGATGCAACTTCAAGAGCAACACTTTGGACTCAAGAATAGATTGTTGGAGCAAGAGTGGAGGAGTCTCTAGGTGGAGCTTGGCACAGTTGTGCACCGCTACAATTCTAATAACTTTTCATGCTTTGGGGAGTTGGCACTTATGTACAACAAACCACTTCAAGCTTTTGTCCGTGCTGTAACTGATGGTTCTCTCTGGTCTTTGAAAAGAGAGGATTTTCGTGGAGTTCTTTTAACAATGCTCTCCAATCCTTCTATTTTAAATGTCATAAGGTCTATAGATGTGATTGCAAACCTAACCCTCTTACAGCTTAACCATTTAGTAGGTTCATTATCAGAAGTTTCATTTATGGATAGAGAGAGAATAGTTGATAAGCATGATAAACCTTTCAACATTTCATATTTTTCAGCACGGAGAGGTGGAATTAACCTATCACTCAGAGTTAGATTCAGGGTTGGCTACTTGGAAAATTCTTTCTCATGATACCGAGTGGGAAGATTTAAATGAAAGTCAGAAGTACTTGAGGAGGAAAGGGGGAAGCTATTTTGGAGAAAAGGTTCTTCTTGGTGAACAGATCAATTCAATAACTGCAGTTTCTATTGGTAATGTTGTGTGTTTGACGATTACAAAAGAGAAGTTTGATAGTGGTGGGTCCCTTTCACAGAATCAACCAAGATGATATCCACTTAAGAGATCGTACAAGGAGAGAACATAATCAAGATATCAATGCCACAGATTTCTCGAAAGTCCAGATATCAGAGCTGGCATGGCAAAGAACAGTCTATGCTACAGACTACTGTGAAATAGGACTGGTTCTTAAGAAGGGTTCAGAGAATCTGCTGAGTTTGAAAAGGTTTTCAAAGCATGAGATAAAGCAGCTTGGACGTGAAGTACAAGTTCTTAAGGAGAAGGCTCTTATGAAGAGTTTGTGTCCCTCTTTATTTGTGCCACAGGTTCTCTGTTCATGTTCTAACAAAAAATTTGCTGCTATTTTGCTGAACACAAGTCTAGCTTGTCCTTTGGCAACAATTCTGCATGCACCATTGAAAGAAGATTCTGCTCATTTTATTTCTGCTTCAGTTGTTGTAGCTGTGGAACTGTTGCACAAGGATGGAGTTGTATACAGGGGTGTTTCACCTGATATTCTAATGGTTGATCAGAAGGGCCATTTGCAGTTGGTTGACTTCTGGTTTGCGAAAAATCTATCTGATGAAAGAACATTCACAATATGTGGGATGGCAGACTACTTAGCCCCAGAAATAAATCAAGGAAAAGGCCATGGGATTATTGCAGACTGGTGGGAATTAGGAGTGCTTATCTATTTTATGTTAAATAGTGATCTTCCATTTGGGTCATGGAGAGAGAGTGATTCGAATATTTTTGCAAAAATTGCACGAGGACAGTTGTTGTTCCCAAACCATTTTAGTTTGGAGGTTATTGACCTGCTGAAAAAGTTGTTGCAAGTTGATGACAGTGCCAGACTTGGTTGTAAGGGAGAAAATTCAATTAAGAGTTATCCTTGGTTCAAAGATATGGATTGGAAATTCCTTCTAGAACGTGATGTACCTGTGCCTGAAGAGATCTTATCTCATATTGATTCAACATCTGAACTTCATTACGCCGGCGAACACCAGTTGTCTGGTCTTTGTTCATTAGTTGACTTGAAAGGATTAAATACACAAGAATGGCTGGATGATTGGTAGAAGTTTACTACTGAGATCCATAATGGCGAAATATCCCAACGTTTAGGCATCGTTTGAACCATAAGGCAAACAGGGTTTTGGGTCTTCGTGGAGGTAGCACATCAGTTAATGATAAAACCACAGTGACAGAAAAATTGAATGACAAAACCACAACAAGCCTGTTTCCATTGAGATGCCAGACTTGATAGATACTAGTGAAATGTACTTGCTTGGAGATGGAGTTGGTAGACAAGACCCAAATTCCGCCAGAATGAATGAAGTAGATGCACGATTCGAGGCAACAATTGAGGAAGATCATGGAGCATATGGCAGCTCGACCAAGAGGAATTTAAATTCTCTAGACAAATGGCAAAGTCTTCCCGCATTTCAGGCAGAGGTTTAAACACAATTTCCCCCAGTTGGAAGCAAATTCATGACAGCAAGAAGAAAAAAACAACAGATGGCCCAGATTTTATGGCAAAGATCCCCCAACAACTCAACATTCATTTCTAGCAGTTCCAGAATTCGAGAGACCCATAAAAATTTCTCAAATAAGTTGTTATTTACATTTTTCGATTTGGTTTATGGGAAACCATCTGCGACAGGTGTCGAGAGCATTGTAACTGTTATCTATTTTTAGAAAACAGAGGTAGAGCGCGAGTCCTGGCAAAACTGATAGCAATTTTTGTTTATATACAGATGTAAAAGACAAAAAGAGGGTTCGAGGACTGAGTAGGAGAGGGTTCAACCTGTGCAAAGTTCCTTTTGGTTCAACCTGTGTGAGGGGGTTCGACCTGTAGGAAATTTTTTCCCTTTTTGGCTGGACAGTGGGCTGTGTTTGGCCAGAAAACTTTTTATGTAATCTTTAATGATTGATCAGTAATTGGGCATGTTGTTTATAGGATTCCTGTGCAGAGGTGTTGGTGGCATTTCCCTTCTTTGTTAAGTTTTTTCCTGTTATCATTTTTCTTGTTTTCAATTTCTCATTGTCAGAAGAAAGTAACAGAGCATAATTTATTAGCAAATACTCTGCATCTGATATTGTGATAATCTTTATGTTTTCTTCTGAAGCCCAGTTTATGAATTCTTAACTGCTCATTTGCTCAGTTTTTCTCCCCTAGTTCTTCCTCAAATCGACACCATCAAAACTCAATTCGATCCAACACTTCCACTACCTTTCCCTGTATAAGAGATTTGTCTAGATATGAGAATGAATTAGATATTTAAGCGTAGACCCCATTTGCCCAATGGCCCTCCTTGTTGTCCCAAACTAACCATTTAAAAATAAAAAAATCCATACTTTCATAGCTAGCCTAACATCCATCCTATTCCATACCAAGTTAAATTGAAAAGAGAGAGCCCTCTTTGGGTCTTGGAGGGCTAGATCCAAGACTCCAAGTGGTTCGAGGTTACCTCTGTAATTGCCTCCGTAGCCTTAGGCAAATTACAGAGCGCTAACAGGATCCCAGGTACAGAGATATACATATCTATCTCTAGACTTTGAAGTGCCCCACCTCTGCTTCTCATGATGAGCATCGACGCATATGCCATTAGGCTAAGAATTATCTCATACTCGATGATACATTGTATCGAAGAGGTGTAAACTGCATCCTGTGTTGATGTCTCACTCACGAAGAAGCAATTATCATGCTTAATGATTGCCATACCAGAGCCTGTGGCGGTCATTTGTCTGGGTTGGAAACAACCCAAATGATTCTATGAGCATGTTACTTATGGCCGACACTTATCAAAGATTGTATCGAATTGGTTAAGAAGTGCCACCCATGCCAAATCTTCTCTCGGAAGATGAGGGCACATCCTGCTCCCATGTTTCCTATCATCACAGTTGGTCCCTTCACCAAGTGGGGGATTGATTATACTACATGCAACCCTCCTTCAGCAAGGGGTCACCGTTACATCATCGTAGCCATATACTACTTCACGAAGTGGGTCGAAGCTATGCCAACGTTTAAAGATGATGGAGAGACTGCAACTCTCTTTTTATTCAATCAGATAATAGCAAGGTTCGGCGTCCCGAGGGAGATTGTCACTGACCATGGCAGTCACTTTCAAAACCAGATGATGACCAAGTTAACATCAAATCTTGGGTTACGGTAAGAAAATTCATCACCCTACTACCCCCAAGCAAATGGTCAGGTGGAAGCTGTAAACAAATTTCTGAAGACCATCCTACAACGAACAATCAACTCAGCCAATTCAAATTGGAATTTGATGTTATACTCGTCATTATGGGCCTACCGAACGTCTGTTAATACTGCAATCGATTTCTCACCTTTCCAACTTGTTTACGGGCTGGAGGCAGTCTTGCCTATCGAATGTTAAATCCCGTCTCTAAAGTTGGCAGTACAATTATTGCTAGACACTTCTCCACTTGAAGAATGGTTAGTATACCTTTAGCAGATCAATGAGCAGCGTTGTGATGCGGCCCCGACCAACGAGGCTCACAAACATAAGGTCAAGTGTCAATATGATAGGTCCGTTCGTCCTCGGATTTTCTCTGAAGGCGACCTTGTCCTGGTCTATGACCAAGATAAGGACCCCCTGGGGGCAGGAAAATTCAAACCCATATGGTTCAAACCTTTCATCATAAAAGAGGTTTTAAAAAAGGGCACTTATCGTCTGGTTGACCATGGGTAACTTTTTGTAACATATGTATAGTCTTTGTACTATTACTTTCTAGTTTCTTTTAGTGTTATGGGCATGTCGTTGATGTTATATTTTGTCACTATGGAAGATGTCAAGTGAATCCGAGATGTTCATTGGGTACGTAGACAGTGCTAGCTGACACACTCAGAGGCTTGCCTCCGTAGCTTGGGTAATTTTTACACCTTGGGGCCAATTATTATCTTTCAGAGGTATTTACTTATGTGACACCACAAACAATGTCGCCAAGTATAGTGCAGTTATTGAGTTGCTTCGTGATGCTCTGTCATTTGGTATCTATCATCTCTGGGTATATCTTGATGCTCAGCTGGTTGTGTCTCAGTTAAATAGAATCTACCATGTTCATGATCCGACTTTACACCGACGATTCCTTAGGGTACGTCTCTTAGAACAAAACTTTGCTTATATTACATATTTTCATGTTCCTAGGAGATTGAATCAGATTACATATACTCTAGCTAATCAAATTTTAGATTGACATCTTGCACACATATGAAAATACATACACATAAACATGTAAATAATTTTTTTGCAAAAATGATCCATAAGCTACGAAAAAACATAAAAAATCCATATATAATATCATAAGTACCAGAGTACATAGATGGACGCAAGCGCCTCAAAAATATGACCAGTAACGCGTCAAGGGGATTATGCCCTCAAAACATATATACAAGTAGTGCTTGTGGCACGTGAAAAGTCTAACGAAGATCATGGTCAGTGGGCCCTGTTGTACTTAGCCACAACGTTTTCTAAATGCCGAAATAATCAGACCCACGTCTGTGGTGCCCCCACTACATGAGGCTGCATGGATGGTGGAAGATCCTCAGTATCTACCATAGGGACCGTGCGAGTGAGCACAGTGAAGTTATGCTTGACTCGTCTCAACACCCTCTCAGCCTCCCCAGCTGGAAGATCTCCTGCTACTTTTGGTCCCCCGGCGGAGACAGGTGCAGCCCCTGGCTGAGGATGACGCATGTTCCTCGCATTGTCAATAGGTCGCACTGGTCCCACATCTGTACACAACAAATGCATGTCCATCAAATACTCTGGTATATAAAAAAAATGATATATAACAAAAATGACATAAAAAGTACATATGCTTCACAAAAAATAAAAACAACTACAAAGATGGAGACTTACCCATCTCTCCTCACTCCTCACCAGGAGGTATTGGTATATCAGGATCCCTCGAAAAATCAATCCCCGCATACGGGTAATCCTCGATAACTGGGATCTGTCGTGATATCCAGGCAAATAAATCATCATCGAAGGACTCATTAGTCCTTCCACCACCATGTTGTGGCAGAAATACTTCCCATCTACACATAGCAGGAAGAGAGGCCCGATGTCCTCGTACCACTACTCGAGGACTAAAGCTCGAAACTCTCTCAAAGAAGAACGAGCACAGAACGATCCTGATCCCGAAGTTCCTCTGTGTCAACAATAGACAATCTGTCAACTACCTCTTCATACACTCTAACAATGTGGTGCTCCAATCGAATATTTGTGCATTTAAGCACTGGACTGGACAATTCATCTGTGCCCAGGATGCCTGATGTAGAGTCGCAGAAGCAATGATTCGCCCAATAAGAAACACTATCACATGTAGAGATAAGTCAGTAATATTTCTTATGGGCATCTGATGAGACATCCAATGATGATGAAGTTCTCATTCCTCCCGCACATCAAGAAGAAGACATGATGAGTCCTGACCCATTTGAGGATCTCAATGACACTTTGTTTCACGATTCTAAAAATGAAGTTGCCCTACCTTGTCTTTTTCCTGCACATGAAGGAGAAGAAGTAGTTATCCATGATGTTGTAGATGATCCTGTAGATAATGAATATGATGTATTTAACCAATGCATTGATGAGTTCACACATATTGGGACACATAGATGGGACGTGAATTTTTTCATTATTGATGGAGATCCCATTTATGATGTTGAAGGTATCCCTCAAGCAAAGGGGAACCTCCATTTGTAACTTCCAAAAGATTGGTCTCCATGTGTTTTTGATCCACATATGTGGTAGCTTGATGATCACTTGGTTACATATTTGTTCCATTCCCCCGAGGATGACTTGTCACAACACACTTAGGGTAATTTTCAATTTCCCTTTGGAAGTTATGATGCACACCCTTTTGAGGATGCATATTTTTTCTTTGAAGACTTCTAGCTGCCTTTTCCCCTAGATTCAGATGAGCGCCATGACATAGCCACTCTAGGGAAGTCACAAGCTCACTGTATAAAGCGAAAACACTCTCATCTTGGAAAGTTTTATGATGATTCACCGATGAAGAAGCAACGGTTTCCTTTCTCTAGAACTGATCCTCTCCCTTCCTATTTTCAAAGAAGTCATAGGTCTTTCTCAGGTTTTCACATGATTCCTCAATCCTCAAAGGGAGGTGACTACAAGAAGGATGATGAATATGAGCCTTCATCTACATATGATATCCCAGTTCGAAGATGGATTGATCAAACATGTATCTTTTCTTTCCATTATGAATTCCTCCCACTTTCCCATCTTCATGAGTTTTATTTCATGATCGATTATATGTGTGTTTATACTCATGATTATTATGTGCTTGACTTATATTTTTTGTATTATATGATTAATCATAGGGGGAGATATGTTGATGAGATGATCAAATGGTTGAAGTGGTTGTATGATTTCACTTGACATCATCCAACACATTATCTTCAAGGCCCCAAGGCCCTAGGTAAGTAGGTAAGTCATTTTGATTCCCTGCATTTTTCATATTGATTGCTCATACTAGTTCATATGCATTTCATTTTCATTTTTATCTACTTGCATATTGATTTCATGCTTAGCTTAGAAAGTTTTGAAAAAATATCAAAACTTTTATTTTCTAGATTATTTTTCATTTTTGGATATATATATATATATATATAT
>JZKD02S1743635.1:48880-65656 GCA_000966675.3 Picea glauca | reverse complement strand
CATAGAACAAAATCTAGTCAATACTATGGATGATTTAGTTTAATTAGCATTGCAAGAGATTTCTTATCCTTTAAACCTAATTCCTCAAACACCAAATCTTGCCACATTCCTTTTAGTAATTAAAAATTATGAAAGTCATTCGGAATCAGATTTAGACTCAGGAAATTTAGATACTATTTCTATGTCCTCAAACATGACTAAAAATCAAAACTTAACCAACCATGGTTAACACGAGATGCCTTGACATTTCTTGGGATGATGCATAATTTACATAAACTTCCTAAGTGTTTATTGTCAAAAATTGATCTTGATCTATCTTGTCTTCCATAGGATTATATCAAGAAATTATCCTAGCAATTAGATTGATAAATGTACATCATGAGGATGTATTATGTTGGATATTCCCTTATACTTTTGAAAACAAAGCCTCCACTTAGCACTTTAATCTACCAATGGGATCGATAACAAGTTGGGGTTATTTTCAAAATGACTTCTTGGATAAATTTGGGGAAGGAACTACTACAAGAGCCTTCATGTCTAAATTGTTTTCATTGGTTATGGGTTCTAAATAAATAATCAAGGACTTCAATAAAAAATTCACAACAATCATCAATAAATTTAAGCCAAACACTGAACTTTCTCAATAACTTCAAATAGAAGTTTATGCAAATTCCTTACCAACCCCCATTTCCATGTTCGTCAAATGAGAAGGAAATAATACTTTAGCTCTAAACTTTGAGGAGGCTAAGAAGGTAGAATTTGAAATGATTGGATGGAAGGAAAGTCACACAACATTTTCTAGGAAATATATTGTTTAGCCTAACAAAAAATTAATCTTTCCTATATCACAATAAAAATCAACCATAGAGGGAAAATAAAAATATTCTATGGATATGGATAACTTACAATGAAGCATTAAATGTTAAAAAAAATAAATTATAGATATTAAGAGAAATTACAGGGAAATAAATTCAACACATCATCCATATAGACCATTCTTAAGAATGTCCATACCACCAAATCTTATAGAACCCAAATAGAACCCCCACCTACAAATTTGAATATTGATCTAGATAGGTTAGCCATAGAAAACTTCTCTAACTATCATCAAGATAATCATTTAGAAAAAATAAATCCATTATTGATAAATTACATGAACTTAGTGGCTAACCATTTTTTGGATGAATGATCACATAGAGGGAGAGATAAAAGGAGTTGAGGAACAACCTAGTGAAACAACTATGGTTTTCTGAGACATGTTTCTTGGATTCAATATGGTTGAAGAAGAGGAAGTAGAATAAGAACTGCATGTTTAAAGTGATGACAACCTCATAAGTAAGGGATCTGTATAGTAGAAATTTCCACCAAACTATCATAATTCAAACAACAAAAAGAGTTGGATTGTATTCCCTATTGCTAGAACTTCTTCTAATATACAAAATACTAATAAGTTTTCCTCTAGTAATCAAGATTCCATGGAATACAATGTAGTTGAGAATTTAAATAAAATCAAAGAAAATATCTCAATCCATGATGTATGCAAAATTTCCCAAGAGAGGAAAGTATTGTTGAATAATTTAAAGGACAATGATGTACAACCTGCAATTGTTACAAAGAATAATACCAAAACAAAAACTAACAATTTGAAAAATGCAACAATAAATAATACACTTGTAGGGAAAAGGCCTCAAATTCTAAAGTTCACCAAATCATTGATATTATCGTGGTAGACATTCCCAAAGCATATGGTTTATTTTTTTTCAACAAAAACAGATAGAGTTTTATTCAAACGAAAGTCGCAACAAAGATGAACCAATAAAGGAGATACATGGATTTCAAGAGAATAAAAAACATCTTGCTATGAAGTGTAAATAATTCAATGTTCTTTATCCTTCCATCACATATGGAGGAAAAAACAGACACTTTCCTATTTCTTATACTAGATTTTGACAAACTGATTACAAATGTTTAGACATAAAGAATATATTAATGTCTGTAAGTTTCTCTAACCCCACTTGGTTTCCAACAAGGATTAAGAAGCTTGAATGGATCACTTACCAAACTGTTATTCTTTCTTGCTCCATGAGCTACCCGTTCCTTTTTAGATATATTTTCCTTTGTAAGAGGGGGGGACAGGTTTGGTGCATAATTTTTCAAAGAATCAACAAAATAAAAGGGTTTAGCAGGGTCAGAATGAGACTACACTTTTGGAACATTATTCCCATGACCTGAAATTTTTTCTGTTGCTTTTACTTATACAACTTCCACTTCTTCCTCCGCTGACTCCTCGCAATATTCACCAACTTCTTCCTCAGTCTCCTTGCTATATTCTCCATATTTTTCATTGGCTTCCCAGTGGAGATTGTTCAACAACACATGTATTCCAACAGAGGACGAACACCTTCAGTAACCACTCACAAAACTAGATCAAATATCAACACACCAATGTTTTGACATGGTAAAACCCCTACAGGGAAACATCCATGACCCGAACCAACACGACCACTTGGAGATATTTATTAATGAAAAATAAAAAGATTACATAGAGATTTTACAAGAGATATTCTCACAATCGATCATCGGCAAATGACCCTCCATGCTCTTTAAATAGATATCATGGACCAATCAGGTGTTAAGACATGGATCAATGGTCATTAAGATCGAGGAGAATATGAACCATTGGATCACTCTATGTCGAGAACATATCGTGACAGCCAGATTTCCTAACTACAAATGCATACTAATGCATACTAAATAAACTCACTAAGAAACACACTTTTACCTAACGACACATTAGACCAAATAAATCTTAACTAACTCCTAAGTGTCTAAATATCATAACATCCCCCCTTAAGAACAACTTGGGATAGGATTGAAGGATTTACAATAGTGACACAATAGGAGAAGGAAGGAGGCATTAGAGCCTTTCCCGCCTTGATATCAACTTCTTGAACTCCTAACATAGATCAAAGTTTGGAAAACTTCGCTTCTGTAAGAGACTTTGTGAAAATTCATGCAACTTGATCTTCTGTAGGGAAAAAGAGAACTTCAATAACTTGATCATGAATGAGCTTTCTAATGAAGTGCATGTGTAGCTCGATGTGTTTTTTTCAATGATGTTGAACTGGGTCTTTGGAGAGCTTGATGGAACACTGATTGTCGCACCAAAGGCTGGTCGTATGTTGTTGTTGGAATCCAAACTCTGAAATAATCTGTCAAAGACATAAGGATTATTGACTTGCATTTATCGTTGCTCGGTACTCTTATTCTAATGAATAAAGAGAAATAATATGTTGATTCTTACAGGCCCAAGTGATAGGTTATGAACCAAGGCTAGAAACATAATCTGCAGTAGACTTTTGATCATCAGGGTCGTCGACCCAATTTGAATCAATGAACCCAATCAATAAAGGAGTCCCCCCTGAACTATAATGTATCTCGAAGTGAATTGTACCAAAGACATAGCAAATTATCCTTTTAGATGCTTTCCAATGGCTTTCATGGGGTGTTTTCATATACCAGGCAACAAGACCAACAACAAAGGAAATATCAGGACGGGTATGAGTCAAGCATAAGAGGATACCAACTAATTGATGGTAAGGGTGGCATCAAACTCGAGATAAGTACAGGTGGCAACAATATTTACTCCAGATTGGAAGGGAGAAGGGGATGGTTTACAATCGTCCATGTGAAAGAGACAAAGAAGGTCACAAGCATACTTAGACTGGGAAAGAAAAATTCCTTCATTGTTTTGCAAAACTTGGAGGCTAAGGAAATAGTGCAAAAAGCCTAAGTATGCCATTTCAAATTTCTTCTTAAGGATGTTTTTCACATGGTTTAAAAGTTTTTAGTCACTACCAGTAAGGATAAGGTCCCAACATAAAGGACAAGGATTATGACATGGCTTCCTACTTTCTTGGTATAGACATTAGGATCAAAATGGAATCCAGAGAATCCAGTGGTAATAAGAAATCTATCCAGTTTGGCATACCAAGATCGGGGAGCTTGCTTAAGACCATAAAGAGATTTATTAAGGTTACAAACAAGGCTAAAGTCATTCTGGACATATCCAGGAGGTTGTTCCATGTAGATTTATTCTTGCAAATCTCCATGCAATAAGGCAGATTTAACATCCATTTGATGGAACTCCCATTTATGGGAGGCAACAAGGGAAAGAACAAGGTGCGTGGAATTCATTTTGGCTACAGGGGAAAATGTTTCATTATAGTCAATTCCTTCAACTTGGGAAAATACTTTGGCAACTAATTGAGCCTTGTGTCTTTAAATACTTCCATCTTATTCATACTTAGTTCTGTAGACCCATTTACATCTGACAAGTTTTCTTCCTTTTGGAAGAGGTACAATATGCCAAGTATCATTTTCCATTAAAGAATGATACACTCCATTCATTGTTGTATCCCAATATGGATGACCTGAAACTTTTGCAAATGTCTCTCGATCATGAGTCTCTGAAACTTGAGCCAAAAGAGAAGAGTCTAGCTAGAACCGTGAACGTGTTTGACACTAATGTGAAGGATAATCAAAAAGATCACAAACTACTTTTCATGTTGAACGAACCCATCTAGGAAGCGGTGGAGTTGGAGTTGGTGCTGGTTTAGGTTCAAAGGACTCATCTGGAGGAAGGTGAGAAGGCGGAGGTGGATTTTCATCCTCACAGTCATCATCTGAAGAAGAAACCATAATAGAAGAAGGTACAAACGTCGAAGGTGTCTCGCATGCTGAAGAAGGAAAAAACGCCAAATTAGGCTTGTAGGCCAAAGAAGGAACAAACACCTAATTAGGCTCGCAAGCCAATAGATTTTCATCAAATTTAGCATCTCTTATAATAATAATTTCATTACAATGTGGTTGAATAAGTCTATAATCTTTGAAATCTTCAGAATAACCAACAAATATACACTTCTCACTTTTATGTTGCAATGCTTTCCTTTTCTCATCAGGAATCTGAGACCATGTTATACTTCCGATGTTATATTTTTAAGAGCCTTTGTGGGAGCGTGATTTACTATGTAATTTGCACAGTCGATGGCTTCCTCCCAATACTTTAGACTTAATCCCTTAGATTGGATCATACAATTAGCCATTTCTTTTAATGTGTGGTTCTTTCTCTCATCAACACCATTTTGTTGTGGTGTATATGGAACAATGTGTTGCATTTGGATGCCCTGTGTAGCGCAATAACTTGTAAAATTAATGTTCACATATTCGCCTCCCTTATCTGTTCTTAATATTTTAATTTGATGTCGAGATTTCTTTTCTACAAGGGCCTTGTAGGCCAAAAACTTGTCAAAAACTTTGCTCTTAAGTTTTAAGAAGTAAACCCAAGTACGTCTATAAAAGTCATCAATGAAAGTTAAGAAATACTTCCACCCAGAAAAAGAAGGATAAGAAAGTGGACCACACAAATCACTGTGAAAAAGCTGCAAAGGGCTCGAGGCATGCAAAGAGACACGTTTGTCAAAACTATCCCGATGATGTTTGTCGAGAAAACAACTGGCACAAACACCATCTCTGCATGAAATAGGAGGAAGACCAATCATCATCTATTGATTACATAGTTGCTGTAATGAGCGATAGTTTAGATGACCAAACCACTCATGCTAAAGTTTTCTCAAGTCATCGCTATGAGCAACAAAAACTGATGAAAAAGATCATGACCCAAAGTTGTCAAACTTGTACAACCTGGTAATATCATCATCAATTCGAGTTGCAAGAACATGCTTAGGATATTTTAGATCCTTGATTTCAACTTGGTAAGGTGAAAAATCTATGATTTTACCTTCACCTGAGTGAGTGATTTGATATACTAATAGAAGGTTACAAGAAAGACTTGGAACACATAATACATCATTGAAATGACCATTTTCTACTTGAACTGTTCCAGATCCTTCAACACTAAGAGATCTATCATCACCAACAAATATTTTCTTGGCATTACATTCATTTAAAGCATAAAATATGTCTCTATCCTTAGCCATATGATAAGATTCTCCAGAATCAATAAGCCACTCATAAGAAGAAGAAGTAGAAGTTGTATTGAAGGAGAAACCAGAAGTAGAAAGTGCATGTCCATGAGAATAAGAAGAAGAAGTAGAATAAATATTGATGTTGTGCTTCTTCATCGTTGCTTCTAAAGATGCCATGTTCTTGAAACATTTGGAGTCATCATGACCATCTTTATCACAAAAGTTGCAATGTCTGTCTATCTTCTTATTTTTATATTTTGCTCATTTGTCACCATTAGGAGCGAAAGTTTTCTGAGTGGGTTTGGGACCTTTATGTTACTTGTTGTTGTGGAAAGGATGTTGCTTCTTGGGATTCTTGGGTTTATCTTTCTTATGGACGACTAAGGATTTGTTGGACGTACCTGCAGTGTTTATGTAATATCCCCAAGAAGGAGCCATGTTGTAATCATGTTTATGAATTGTAAATCATGTTTTGTAGGCTGGTGAGCCGATTATTGATAAGTTGGTAGGATTATGTGTTATTAGGTCGGAGAGCCTAAGTGTTAAGGCCAGGAGCCTGTTTTTGTAAATGAAATATGAAGAACATTAACAAAGAATAAACATCGTTGCTTGCAGACCGACCACGAAGAAAGAGTGATGGGGGAATAAGCTTCCACAAGGTGGGTAAGGGAAAAGGGGTTGAAAGGTTGGAAAGAGAGGCTAAGTGTTGATACTAGGGGATAAGATTAGGGATTAATTCCTTGGTAATAATGATTTATTATTATTCCCATAGTTATGAGAAATGTATGTTTTTATCCTAAGTTCTTGGAAGGGGAACGTGTGAAAAAGGGAATGCATGCAGCCTCATGGGTGACATGTGTCAGCCCTAGCACATGCAATTTAACCCAAAGATTGAATCATGGAGGGGGTTCATCCTCCATTCCACCGTGAGTTATCTGAATCGAGGGGAGCTCTGCGTCTGTGTTCAGTATGCCTCATGTAGCTCGGGGTGGGAAGCCTGTGATGTTTTTTCTGGAAATTTGATTCACCTCGGTCCGAATGGTAGAAGTCTGTGTTCGTCCTCTGCGTTGATTGAGCCATGTCACCTGTGTGTCCTGTGAGCCGAGCCTAACTTCTCTTATAGAGTAGAGTACGTACCCAAACCACCTTTGGGTTACTGCCTTCTTTGTGTTCTGAGTGGAATTGACCAGTGGTTGTGGATGTCATACTCACCTTGTGGGAATTTAGTTGAAAACTGGTTGAAGAGGCAGGTTTTCAGGCCTGCAAGCAGCTCTCTTCAAGTGAGAGAGGCTGTTGGGAAGTGTTTTTCTCTCAGAGAGAGTCCAACACCAGCTACGGAGCTCTGAGACTTCCTGATTCGGCCTATTGTTGAGGCCTAGAGAGGGAGGTGAAGCACCGATGGACTGATCTTGTGAAGGCGTATACTCTCGGGCATAACAAACATGTGGGGAATGAGAGTCTATGAGTAGTGGGTGTAAGAAGGCTCCTGGGGAGAATCCTTTCGATTGCTCTGTGTAATTTTTCTTGTAACCTCAACCTAGTCTAGAATTCCCTTACCTTGGGTGGAGCTTAGTCCCAGCTCGAGGGTGACCCACTGTTGAGTGTGATGACCAATGAGGTCTAAGGCTGGGAGGTTCATGGAAGGTCCGCACGTGGTTAGTGGAATTACCATAGTTTCAAAGATAAGTATCAATTTGTACTCAATATTATGTTTTGCATGTATGTGATGCTTATATGTTATCATGTATTCTATTACGCATATGAGTTATTGTTAATGTCCTTGATGATGTATATTAGCAGTAATCATGTGCTTACTATGTATTGTTTGATTAAATCTGTTAATTAGATTTAATATGCATGTATTATATATAAGTATGATAATGTTCCACGTGGTAGCATTGCCTGACAAGTGGATTGGTGGTCGGGGACGTTACAATATGGTATCAGAGCCATAGTTTCAATGTTGAGCATAGATGGGCCATATAAGTGGTCTTTAGACCCAAGGTTTCGAGAGGAAATTGTGTCTGGAGGACTAATTTCAAACCTTAGATTGTCTCTGAGTGCTAAGGAGTTACTTGGCTGTGTCACGAAGCTTAGGAGGAATATCGGTAGAATACAACTGCAGCCGTAGATCAGTTGTGTGGAGACGATCTGGACCATCCAATCCATGTCCAGACACTTAGGAGAGCGCACAGAAGAGATCAGATCTGGGCCATCAAATCTGAGCATGTGGACCAACAAATGTTGGATCCAGGGAACGTGCACAAGGTTTAAAACCCTTTGGAGTTGCACAAGAGTGTGGATATCACGATACGTGAAGTCCCGACTTCATCAATACCATCCATCAGGAGGGACGTGTGGAGAGTGATCAGCCTTTCACTGACTTGTGACTTGAAAAGGTCAAAGGGAAAGTTTGTGAGAATTCTTGAAACGCGAATTCACGATTAGATCACAACCATTGATCAAGGAGAGATCTGGATCGTTAATTGTCTAGGAAGAATTTTGGCATTTCGGGAACCAGGAGAAGTGAGAAGTACTGATGCACAAACTCCCAAAGCCCGAAATTGTGAAATCTCGATGAGCCAAAGTAGTGAGTCGAGCTGACATCACTGGGATGGACGAGGACACATGAGATATGTGCCACATGCCAGTGGGTCCTGAAGGAAAAATTATAAGTAGTGGGGGCAGATGGCGTCGCCTAGAGTAACATGGACCTTCTTAAGAGAAATGTGTTTCACCACCCTGGTGGGTGACAACTTTGTTGTCGGCTTGATGGCTAGAAAGGTCGGAAGTTCGGAAGTCGAGAGTTGGAGAGGGAAGCGAGGGTGAGAGCCTCTAGGACCGAAATCCCAAAACCCCAAAACCTCGAAGTTCCAATTAGAGAACATTGAGACCTAGCACTTGGCCACGCCCTTGGTCACATGGGTTTGGAAACCGAGAGAAAAGGACTAAGGCCTGAGTGCACTACAGAGCTGAGAAAAGCTCGGAAAATTCATGAAAACTAAACATTTTTTAATCAAGTTGTTTATGAATGTTGTGGGAATTGTTAAGGAATAATGGCCTGACAAAATTTGGTTGTCTGCACGTTGTGTTTGTAGAAGGTTAACGAGTGCCAAAACCATTTAGAGTTGCCATTGAGGGCAAATAAATGGGGAAGGCACATAATGCTTCCAGTTCAGAGAACGAAGCAAAAGGAATGGTTGTTCATTTGAGAGTTGAAGGATTGAACTCTAATGGCCATGGTGAAGAGATAGATAAGGAAGGAAACATGAAGAAGATCATTAAAGGATTGCAAAAGAATGCCCAAACTCGCTAAGTAGATAGAAGAAAGCTCAGAAAAGTTTAGGAAAAACAAGGTGAATTTAACATAAAGATGTTAAAAAGTTTGGAGAGAATAGAAAAGAAGTCTGATAAGGAGAGTGACTGGAGCAGAATAGGGATTCACCAAACTTCGGAGGGAATAAGGTCAAGGAGTGTAGGTAGACACCACATTACTCCCAAGGTCGCTCCAAGAGAAGGACACACAGTAGTTCAAGCCCATCTCCTACCAGAAAGCGCAGGAGATTTGGAGTGGATGAATTGAAGGGAGAGATGAACAAGATTAAGCCTCCTACATTTGATGGAGAACATCAAAAGGAGGAAGATGCCGAGACATGGTTTCTTGGCATGAGAAAATATTTCCAACTATAGAATTATTCCTCTCATGTAGAAGAAAGAATTGTGATGTATCAATTGAAAGGAAAAGCATCCATGTGGTGGGATCAACTTGTGCAGGTGCAACACATTAGAGAGAAATATATCACTTGGAAGGAATTCAAGAGGTATTTTGAGAAGAAATACTTGACTAAGAGATATTATGACAGGAAGATGAAATATTTCTTTGAACTCAAGCTAGGCAGCATGACCATTGATGAGTATGAACATAGGTTCTTGGAATTGCTGAAGTATGTTCCGTTCATCAAAGAGGAGACTGTCAAGATTCCAAGGTATTTGAGTGGACTACCATCTTCCATTGGGGACAATATCTAGTATGATGACCCCAAGACCATGGAAGAAACGATAAGAAGAGTGAAATGCTTATACAAACAACAAAGAGAAAAGTATACCTTTCAGAAGGCTTGGGATGACTAGAAGAAGTTTAAGAAAGAGAAGAGGCAGAAGGGAAACAAACCTTCCCTTTTCAGAAAAAGTCATCAAGGAAAACCAATGTTTAGAGAGAAGAGAATGGTTGAAATAGGGGAACAAAGGCCAAGACAACCACCCATTCAGTGTTGGGGCTGTCAGGGAAACCATAAGTACAGAGATTGTCCCCACAAAAATGGAAAAGTGAGAGCTATCCATAATGTTCAGCAAGCTAAAACAAGGGAGGACATGGGTAGTAGAATACCAAGGATCTATGCGGCCCTGGACAACAAGCAAGATGAATTTCAATCACACATGATTGAAGTAGAAGGTATGATCAACAACCATGCCTTTACTATTTTAATTGATTCAGGGGCTAGCCATAGTTATGTAGATCCTAGAGTGGTGGAAAGTTTGCAATTGTCGAGAAGCAAACATGAAAAATCTTGGTTAGTGCAGCTGGCTATAGGAACCAAGAGGAAAGTCACTGAGTTGGTTAAGTCTTGTCCAATAGACATGAATGGATTGAGCACAAAGGTTGAATTGAATATTCAGCCTTTAGGGTCTTATGATTGTCTAATTGGGATGGACTAGTTGGACCAGCACCATGCCATATTGGACTGTCGTAATAAGGAATTCACTTGCCTGGATGAGGAAGGGAATCAGAAAATAGTCCAAGGAATTCCCATAGTTTTTTCTATTAGATAAATCTCAACAATGCAGTTGAAGAAGTGCTACAGAAAAGGTTGTCAATTATTTGCAGCCCATGTGGAGGAAATACCTAAGGATAAGGTGTCAAGTATCAAAGACCATGCGGTACTAAAAGAGTTTGAATATGTATTTAGGAGGTACCCGGACTGCCTCCGAAGAGAGATAACGACTTCTCTGTAAATGTGATGCCTGAAGCATCTTCAGTGTCGAAAGCTCCTTACATAATGAGTACGCCAGAGTTGAAAGAGTTACAATTGCGGCTTGAAGAGCTTCTGAAGAAGGGGTATATAAGCCCAAGTGTGTCACCTTGGGGAGCCTTGGTTTTGTTCATGAAGAAGAAAGATGGAACGTTGAGATTGTGTATCGATTTCAGACAATTGAACAAAGTGTCTGTAAATAATAAGTATCCTCTATTGAGGACTGATGATCTCTTCGATCAGTTGAAGGATGCAAAGATATTTTCGAAGATAGATCTCATGTCAGGATATCACCAGGTAAGGCTAAAGGATGAAAACGTCAACAATACCACCTTTAGAACAAGGTATGGTCATTGCGAGTTCACAGTGGTGCCATTTGGGTTGTCAAATGCACCCGTTGCTTCTGTCACGTTCTTTGGTGCTGGACATCCTCTAATGGCATCAATCTTCTTAGGGTCTACAACTATCCCATCCTTCAAAATAATATGCCCTAGGTAATGGATCTTCTCCTGATAAAACAAGCACTTGCTCAACTTGGCATACAGTTGGTGCTCTCTTAGCACCTGCAACACCATCCTCAGATGTTGATGTACTAACTTACCCAAACAAGGCCCACATGACATTTGGTGCTTCATCTCCTAGGGTTAGGTTTTTGGATGTCTAGGGTTTTTGGCATTCTTATTTACTGTAAAAAGGCCTTCAAAGCCTCATTGTAATCTTCTTCTTATGAATGCGCGCAGCCGTCACATCTCTTCTCAGAGATAAGCCGCCACCATTCTAGCAAGCTTGTTTCTACTGCATTTTACAGTTTCAGCTTATTTCGTTATTGAATAGAAAACCAGTTTTACTGTATCTCTATTATTTTGTGTTAAGCACTTGTTAATAATCTGTATTCATTTCATTTTTCTCATAAAATCTGGATCAGTGGTACCAGAGCGGTCTGCTCCTTTTCATCTTAAGGCATGTCCCCAATGAGGTCGGAGTACAAAGAGTTGGGTCTCGAGCTTGTTTCTCTTGAGGACAGAAGCTCTCACATGCCCAAGAGACCTCTCATGGAAGGAGAAAAGAAAGATGAAGGGACAGGAGATCCTTTCAAACTATTGATTGAGGAATCCCTCACACAACATAGGAACGAGATGATGGATAGTTTCGTGCAAATCCTTCGGCGGCTACCAATAGGCGACGTATCTTCTTCGAACGGAGGTGCCGCCCCCTTCAAGGTACAAATAAACTTCGATATTCCTATATTTGAAGGTCAGATAGATGCATATGTTGTACACAAGTGGTTGAATCTACTAGAAGGGTATTTTTTTGTCCATAACTTTTCAAATAGAGAAAAGATTACTTTTGCGCTCCTCAAAGTCATTCCCCATGTCAAATATTGGTGGGAAACTTTCTGTGAGCAAAAGGAAATAGAGGAAACCTCATTATTTTCAGTCATAGCCACCTGGGAATCCTTCAGGGATGCTATTAAGGAACAATACTACCTTGTCGGAATTTACGACGACTCGTATACCAAATGGACCACACTACAACAAGAAAGAGACCAAGCAGTGCCAGATTTCATAAATATCTTCCATACCTTGTGCACCAAGTTGGGTATCAGAGATTCAGAGTGACATCTGGTGCTCAAGTATCACAGTGCTTTGCATAGATACATCGATACCGAAATGGAATTTCTGGACATCTCATCCCTTGGCGCGACCTACCGATATGCCGTCAAAATCGAGTGGAAGCTCAAACAAAAGACGCGACAATTTGGGCCTGGGAACCCCTCACAACAAAAGCCGAGAAAAGGGCAGCCCCAACCCACAGAAAAAAGGACAAAGAAAATATGGACAGTATCAGTACAACCAGTCCAAACCACAAGCAAAGAAGGACACCAGAAAGACAAAGAAAGATACCGGGAAGTGGCGTGACTCTTATAAGAGCCCTTGGCATAACACTGCTGACTGTCACTCAAAGCAGTCGTTGGTGGCCGAAGTGAAAGCCTCTGAATCAGATGTAGATTATGACTCTGAGCTAGAACCAGAAAGGGGAAGACGGATCATTGATGTGGAACCCAATGCCACCGTTGCTACCACCAAGCTCCAGCCTGGTGAACCAGACGAGCCAGAAGAAGGAGAGTGCCTCTTCCATTCATAGATGTGGGTAAAAGGAACCCCACTGCACTTCATTGTTGATAGAGGTAGCCAGAAGAACCTCATCTCAGTAGAGTTCATCAAGTGGCTCGCCTTGCCAACAATGCCACACCCACAACCCTACACCATTGGATGGCTCCGCCAAGGAAGTGATCTCCACATCAGCCAATAGTGTCGACTTTTGTTCAACATCAAGCCCTTCAAAGACGAGGTATTATGTGATGTTGCTCCTCTCAAAGTTTGTGATGTTCTTTTGGGACAACCTTATTTATGGAAACGTCATGTTGTATATGAGTCTAGGCCTCGTAGTGTTATTATTACTTTGAACAGGAAATTGTACAGGATACCCGAGGTAGTCCCACCTAGTGTTATTTCCTTGATCTCGGCTAAGCAATGCAGGAAGGTCATCTCTTAGACGAGGAAGTTTGTATTATTTGTGATTCACTCTCAGAATAAGCGAAAGATCATAGCCACATCCAGGGTCTCTGTGGTTGACCTCTCCACATAGCAGAAGCAAGTAGATAAGGTCGTGGAAGAATACTCATATATCTTCTCCTCACCTATAGGGGTACCTCTGCACTGCTAGGTCAAGCACCCCATCGATCTGACCCCCGACGCATTGCTACCCAATGGGCCAGTATATCATCGCTCTTTGTTAGAGAATAAGGAGATCAAGCGACAGATCCAGGAACTACTCCACAAGGGGCACATCTTTCCCATCTCATCACCTTGCGGGAGCCCAATCGTGATGGTACAGAAGAAAGATGGAACCTGGCGACTCTAAATTGATTATCGGGCTCTGAATAAAATCATAGTCAGAAACCGGTACCTGATTCCCCGAATCGACGACCTCCTTGATCAAATCACGGGGGTCAAATACTTCGGTAATATTGATCTGAAGTCTGGCTACCACCAGATCCCAATAGAACAGATAGATGTATGGAAGACCGCCTTCAAGTCAAAGGAAGGCCTTTTTGAATGGTTGGTCATGCCTTTTGGTTTGACAAATGCTCCAACCACTTTCATGAGGATGATGGACGATATCCTGCGACCATTCACCAATACTTTTGTAGTGGTGTATCTGGATGACATTCTAATTTACAACAAGACTTGGGCCGAACACTTGCAGCATATTCAACAGGTTCTGCACACCCTGTGGCAGCACAAGCTATACGCTAACTTGGAAAAATGCTCCTTCGGCATGGACAGGGTCCATTACCTGGGCTAAATAATTGATCGGCATGGAGTACATGTGGATCCAGCCAAGATCCAAGTCATTCATGACTAGCCAGACCTAACAACACTCACTGAGCTTCGAAGCTTCTTGGGCCTTTCCAATTTCTACCGTAGGTTCGTGTTGGGATTCTCCCATATTGCATGGGCCCTCAGCTAAATAAATATGGGTGGTGGTAAGGAAAATTTTGCATGGGGTCGGTCCCAACAACAAGCGTTCGATGATTTTAAGCAACGCTTGTGCTCAGCCCCAGTAATTTCACTACCAGACCTACAACATCCCTTTGAAATCGAGATAGATTCTTTAGACTATGTTGTGGGTGCCATTCTCACTCAGCACGGCCACCCCGTGGCCTATCATAGTGATACATTGTTAGATATTATTCGTAAGTACCCTACTCATGAAAAATAAATGTACTCCATTGTACAAGCCTGCCTCCAGTGGAGACATTACATTCTTGGGAAGGAGACAATCATCCACACTGATCGTAATCCACTGCAGTTCATGCAGACACAGGGAAAATTGCAGAATGACCGCCATCAAAAGTGGTCCACATACTTGCAACAATTCCACCTCAACATCAAGTATAAAATAGGAAGCACCAATCGCGTCGTTGATTGCCTCAAAATACCGCTAGTCGCGATACTCACCACAGTGATAGACTCTTGCGGCCATGAGACATATGGATGGCTCCAACTCTACGAGACAGACCCTGACTTTGCCACCACCTACCAAATGTTGGGTGCAAATGCAGTTGTCGATAATTTCCATCTTCAGGATGGGTTGTTGTGTCGTCTGGGCCATATATGTGTTCCATCAAGTGAGCGAGCGAAGCTGATCTGGGAAGCCCACTATAGTCGGGTGGCAGGACACTTCAGTGTCGAAAAGACAGTGGCAATGCTACAAAAACATTTCTACCAGCCGAAACTTCGATAGGAGGTCAGCAAGTATATCAGGTCTTGCACTGCCTGCACTATTTCCAAACTGACCACTAAGAAACAGGGTCTGTACACCCCTCTTCCTACTCTTGATAGGCCATGGGAATCCATCTCAATGGACTACATGTCGGGCCTCCCCTCCACCAAGCGGGGAAATGACTGTGTTTTTGTGGTTGTTGATCGCTTTTCTAAGATGGCGATTCTGGTTGCCTACAAGAAGAGCATCACATCAGAGGTCACTACCAAGCTCTTCTTTGAACTCGTTTAGGTACATTTTGGAATCCCACACACCATTGTCTCAAATTGGGATAGTCAATTTATCCGTACATTCTGGTCAAGCCTCTGGTCACTGTTGGATACCAAGCTCAGCAAATCCACGGCCTTCCACTCCGAGACAGATGGCCAAACCAAGGTTGTAAATCGAATGACTGTGCATATCCTTCGCATGTATAATTCAAAGAACCCTCACACATGGGATGAGAGCCTTCCCTATGTCCAACATAGCTACAACCGAGCCTTGCATAGCTCAACCGACCACAACCCCTTTCAAGTGGGGTTGGGATTCCAACAATTGGGTCCCATAGATATTGCACTTCCCCTTGTGGTCACCTCGACCGACTCATCTCCTTCTCCAACTGAAGCTGACAAATCCACCCAGTTCATTGATCGGATCCATCACATCCACTAACAGGTTCAGGATGCCCTACAGAAGTCCAATGACAAGTACAAACAACGCCATGATCAACATTGGGTGCCACATAAGTTTCAGGTGGGCGACAAAGTTTGGTTGCACTTGCAGAAAGAACGCCTTACATGACCCCATCGAAAGATTCACCCACTCTATTATGGGTCATACACTATCACCAAGGCCATGGGGGATAATTCTTTTGATCTCAACATTCCTCCCTTCCTTGGCCTGCACCCAGTGTTCAACGTGGATCTCCTTCGCCCTTATTTCCCACCATTATTGGACACCTCAGAAGTAGCAGAACAAATGACACCAATCGAGCTCAACCCTGACTGCATACAACAGGCATCCAATGATCAGATTATGGACACACAGATCAAGGGCACTCAACAACAAAAGATCCAACTTTATCGAGTCATCAAAGCAGGGCAGCTCTTGCACCAAGGCAAGTGGCTCACCCGGGGCCAAATTCAGAAAAACTTCCCACACTTGATAGGGGACCTCAACGCAATGGAGACCATTTCTTTCTAAGGAGGGAGGATTGATCCAAATGGATATCTATGGCCACCCACCTTTTCCAATTGGCTCAAAACTATTTTCTGACAATTTTGGCAATTTACTATTTTTAGCAGTTTTAACTTTCGGGGCCATTTTGAGGGCTTAAATGAAGGTTTTTCAGGATCAATATCCTCAAAGATAACTAGAGGAATAATTGAGCCTCCAAAATTAATATACTCGACGATACCTTTCCAACGGGC
>JZKD02S1743623.1:102863-115115 GCA_000966675.3 Picea glauca | reverse complement strand
GTTACATATCACACGTTGTCTAATTGTACATTACTATTGATGGCAACAAATTAAACGATGTCTAAGCTCGTTGTGGTATACAATAAATTCCGTTGAGATATACAAGGTCAGCAACCTATCAATGTTCAAGAGATATCTTTGTTGAATCATTATGGTGAAATCGCAGCCATAGTCAATTACGAAACCGTTGTTATATAAAGAATTATAATTTCGTAGTTGTACAGTAATAGCAAATCGTTATTTCTATTAAGGCTATCCGACATTGTGTTGTCCCTTAGATATGATATATTTGTCTACGCAACACGCATAGGTAAATGTTGTCCACACATCACACAGAGGTAGTTGTTGCAGAGGTACTTGTTGTCTAGGTTAAAGTTGTTTATCAATATATAAATAGCAGAATTGATATACGAAATTGTTGTAGAAAAACAATCAACTCGCAGACACACCTTGCATGTTAAATCATTGCCAATACATAGCCATAATGAAACTACAATATCATTGTCATTCAATTAATATGAATCGTTGTCATACCAGAATATAATTTTGTTGTCCTACCAAAAATGAAATCTCTGTCGAACCATGAATATAAAATCGCCATTAAGCAATGTCTAAAAATCATTGTCCTAAAATGACTGTTAAACTCACAGACGTAGATAATTCTGAATTCGTTGCCATAGATTACACATTAAAATGAGGTCATGATAATTGCAACCTATAAAACAAAAATGCTACCATTACACATTAATATCTACATCTTCGTCTATGATATTAAAACGCGACCATTACACACACACAGAAAAAATGCAGAGGGTACTAGGTGTTCGTCGTGAGGAATAAATCAAATATGTTGAGGTAATGCCAGGAATTCACAGAGATAATATCATCGAAAACATGGTTGGAGGTAAAAACGCAGAGATGAAATTCGTGGTTGAGTAATGAGCAGGTGGAGCAGTCAATAAATGTGTAACATAGTTGTGGAAAACACGATGTCAAAATCACTGTGATATAAATTAGATAAACAATTTGTGGTGAAATAAAACACTGATATATAAGGTCAATATCGCAGTGATATAAACACGCAATGAAGAAAAAAAACGTAGAAATACAAAAATTGTGCATAAAGCCAAAATCGTGGATCAGAATTTGTGCAATGTGTCAATGAAGTTGTGGAGCAGAAATTGTGCCTACCGCCAAATCAATTAGGGATTGAGAACTGTGTAGAGGGTGTTTACGGTCTACAAATAACTGGGTTTATCATCGTTTCCAAGAATTTTGTTGTTGTGCATTATCAATCAAAATCGTTGAGTTTAAAAAATGAAATTTGTTAAATCCTCACCCTCAAAAAAATTCATTGAGTTTAACATCAAGTTCGTTGTCAATAAAAGTTAAGGAAAACTATGTCATGAAGATTCAACTCAGTCATAAGATATAAAAGAAAACACTGTCCAATGAAGGGTAAATTAGCAGTCAAAAAGTATAAACCAAGGGTAAGGTCGCAGGGTAAAATTTTCCATTAAAAAGTAATAATTCCAGAGGAAAATTGCAGTGGAATGTATTGAAACATAGTCCATACATAAAAATAAACGTGGTCATGAAAATCGCAGAAAATGAAGATGAACAATACATAGAGGTTCCCATTCGCAAGAAGGTGCAAGACAATCACTCAACCAGGAACAACCAACGCAGAGCTAAGAAGGGGTAGATAGCTGGGAAAAACTATCCTTCGCTCATCATCCACACAAAGAAAAGCAGGGCATTAGGATCTATAGGTCTATTAACACCGAAGTGAAGATCATCGATCCGACTCCTCATTGACTGCTCAGGTGTGGACTGATGATCTAGGGATGATGACGAAAGATAAAGCACAATCTCTTCATAATAATAATTAAAACAGACAGAATATTCATAGCATTCAGGGATCGGTTGCCAAGGGATTCAATTCATTGCAGCGAGCATAAAGCTATGATGAAATTAAGTTCTTGATTAAAAATGCTAAGTAAAACACTTTAATTACACAATTAAAAGTACATAAATGAAAGCGCAAGAACCATATTTATCTGCCATTCAAATAAACGCAGGCGTATCATAGCCCAAGGTGACAGCTCTGAGTCATCCCATGCGTGCTCCATCTAGCTCCTACTTGTCGACCGACGTGACTTCACCAGTACCTCCCAACCAACGCTAGGGGTACTCTTCTTCCACCTGAGCCCCCTGAGCCGCAAAGGGGCCACACACTCTAAACCAAAGAACAACCAGCAACCAACTCACCTCGCAAGGTCGAGCTACCACTCATTACCCGAGCTAGGTATCCCAACTCCCACAAGATAATTCAGTCAAGTCAAAAATTATGTAGTGTAACGTTATGCATGAAGAAGATATTCATACTCATCCTCCTCCATCCTTTATATAGAGTTTCTAAGTGATTTCTTTCCCAAATTCCCATTTAATTTATTTTTCATTTATTTAATTCAGAAAAAAACCTCCCCCGTACACATGTCACCCATCCCCTTAGTTGCACCAGAAATTAATTTCATTAATTATTTAATTACTCCTATTTCCCTCACCCACCTAAAATCTTTCCTAAAATCGCTCCTAGGAGTCCCCATATTCCCTTACACTTTTTAATTACTTACGCCCTTACTAAATTCCTAGTTGAGTTCAATTTAGAAAGTTCTTAAAGGAAAGATTCCTTACTAAGTTAGTCATTCTACTTTTTCCTTATGTTTCCCCTTTTTCCCTTAGTTTCCTAATTCTTTTGAGTTTCCCTCTTTTCCCTTTTTATCTAAAACTCAAATAGCAAGTGTAGAAAAATTACCTTTTACCCCTTTTTCTTTTTAATTATTAAATTTTAATTAGCATATGTAACAAAACAATCATTTCCCTTCTTTTTTTTAATTTAATTCCCCAAAGTAATTTGATTTTAATAAATTAATTGAATTTCTTACCCCCTTCTTGTCACATGTTTAATGATTATTATTATTATTATTATTATTATTTTACGACAAGTATCACTTAGACCTAGATTTTATTTTCCTAGGTTGGGTGACATTTTTATTAGGGAGATTGTTTTTAAATATTTATTATCACATCATCGTTCTAAGGCCATATGGGTTTATTCACTTATTAGTTAACAACGCGACTTTACCTTCAGTATGCACTAGGTGCCCCAAGGGTGCCACTTGCCTCATTCTATTTCTCTTGCGCGACATGCCCTTCAGGACGCACTACATGCTCCAAGGGTGCTACTCGCTTCTTTCTGTTTTTCTTGCACGACGTTCCCTTCAGGACGCACTATGTTCTCCAAGGGTGCCACTCACCTCTTTACGTTTTTCTTGCGCGACGTGCCCTTCAGGATGCACTGCATGCTCCAAGGGTTCCACTCGCCTCTTGATTGAATTGGTAGACATAAAAAACCCCTAGATTCAATACTCTGCCAAGTGATATTGTGGGAGACCAAGGGCCTCTAAGGAATAAGTCCCATACCTTATTGCGCACCCCTTAGAATCATCGTGAGCAATTGTCACAGTCTGCCCTCACGGCATCGTGGGTCTTCTCGAACTAGTTAATTGTTAACCTACAGTTCGATCCATGGCATGATTGCTAGTATCTTGTGGTAGGGTTGTTGTCCACACCTCTCCCTCAACATCTTTGGTTGTCGTGCATGACCCCTCTACTCCACATGTGAGTCTGGTAGGCAAGCTATCGTCAGCCTGCATCATCAACGAATCATGTCAGAAATAAAATCAATCATCATAACATCTAATCAGATGTGCATATGTCATATCAACAATAATCAAACCCCAATAGTCCACTCCCTGACTCGATCCAAAGTCCAAGGGGTTTCATCGATGCCTCTGCATCCTCGAGGTCCAAAGTCCTTCACACTCAAGAGAACCCAACCAATAGAACTTGTCTATGTAAATACACAAAATAACATATAATCACAATATCAATAATGCCTCATAATCATAATCAAACGACGAAGAGTATAATAATCTGGGTCACTTGCAATCAAGTGTCCTCAAAGAATAAGTTTGCTCAGTGCGTGCAATAGAGGGATGTTACACTAGCCATCATATACAAAACGTATCTCCCCATAGTCATCTCTCAATTTCATTTAGTGTTGTTGATGTAATCAACCACATATTTTAAATAGATGTGTCAACATCATGAAGTCTGTGCAATTGGTACAGAAAATTGGATGCCAGTTCGTATTGATATGACTTTAATGCTTCCAAATTGTCATTGTGTAAACAATTTAAGAAGTGATCTATCAATCCATTTCACAACTCAATGGAAGAATAAAGGAAATGCAGTAGAACTTGAAATGCATCAAATAGGCAATCTCTTGTAGTGTACAAAAAATGCATCTAATCTAAAAATATGGTTGTTACTCAGTACTTAGTCAATGTTGGTATGTACAATGCAATACCCTTTCATTTGATAGCTTTTAACATCTGCTATTTCTATCATTTTCTAATACGTGTTCTTCAAATTATTCCTAACTTATGTTTATGATATTAGGCGATTGGGGAAAAGGAAAAATATAGTTTTGAAAATGCATACCTTGTCTTTTATCTCCTTTAACCTCGTTTCCTTTAACTTTGACTTTTCGTAGTCGCTATAGCATGTTTCTAAAAAACAAAACAGTAACCAGTCTTTAATATACTCCTATACATATATTGTAAGGAGCAAGAATTATTCAAACGAATCCTAGTAATTGTTTTTATGTCAAAATTGATTAAGGCTTCCTAGGAAATACCTTTTCCAATCATAGTTTACAATATCTGGAACTAAATGAATTAGGAGTAGTAGGAAAAATTGTACGAGAAACATTTGCATCTTTGGTTGAAGATCTATGCAAAATAGATAAGTATTATGTAATTTACATTAAGCAAATCCAAAATTGAATATATGGAAACCATAAACTATAAGTGCATTGCTTTCGGGTTGCATAATTTACATTAAGCCCATCCAAAATTGAATATGTAGAGACCAGAAACTATATCTTCATTGGTTTTTGGAAAAAATAACATCTCCAAGGGAAATTTTTAAGAGGGATCATTGTTAATTACAACTCTAAATTAGCACATATGCCTCCTTTCTGTTGGGATTTGGTGACAACAAATTCCTCCAAGGATGGATTTGGATCCTATTATTCTGTGTTAGTTACAACTAAATATACCAAGTTAGAATATGGATAGGGATTGCATTTAATAATCGGTTTCTTGTAAATGTATATAAATACATGTAAGCACGTAGAGGCAGAGAGAGAGACAGAGTGAGAACTTTCTAGTCTGTTGTAATCTCCATGGTCGAAATAATAAGACAATTGATGCCTATGCTTGGTGGACGTAGCCCAACGTTTGGGTGAACCACGTGAAATCCTTGTGTTTATAATCTGTGTGTGATTGTTAATTATCATATGTGAATTGTGTCTTCCGCATTGACAATTCTAACAAGTGGTATCAAAGCTACTGCGTTGGAGATCCACAAGATGAGATCTGTGGTGCAAGAAGGTGAATTGAGGAGGTGTCGCAGATAGAAATTGAGTAGAAAGTCATCAACACTTCCCAAGCAGTGTTAGAGGCACGCCGACGCACTCACACTTATGAAATTAAACATTTTGTGAATCACGCACACTGTATCATACACCATAGACTGTCGGTGCTCCCCCATCCACATTCAAGGAGGTCTAGCGCTCCCATGAACCCTAAGGGAGCGTTGATATTCAAAGTAGTGTTGCCCCACCCATTGTGAAGGAGAGTCGATCTCCTCAAAGGAAATATTCAGATGGTAACATTCGCATGTTTTTTGTCTTTGGAAAAGTTTAAGGTATAAGCAATTACAATAATTAGAATATTATATTCTATGCATAAAACAAAGGTGGAGGAGTGTATGCATAATACGTTAACAATTGCAAGCCATGTGGGTGTATAAGGTAAAAAGTTTTTTTAATTGAGGTTTATTATATTTGGGATTAACTATAATATTTAAAAAGGTGGAGGGTTTTTTAAAAAGGTGAATTTTTTTTTTAAATTAAAGGTGGGGTTGGTAAAAGGATTTTTTAATTAAATATTTTATTAAACCTTGTGGAATTTAAACCATTATTCCTCCACATATTTTTTAAAGGGCCTTGGTTATTATAAGTAGTGGGTATTGGGATATTTTTTGCGCTAATGGATAAGATGCAGAGTTCAAAGTTTGAAGTTGAAAAGTTCAGTGGTAAAAGAAGCTTTCAGCTCTAGAAGCTCAAGATGCGGGATTTACTGGTGCAACAAGGGTTGAAAAAAGCCATGACGAATGAGGAATGGGAAGATCTGGATGCAAAATCTCTTAGTACCATTTGTTTATGTCTAGCAGATGATTTTTTGTTTAATATCGTAGGAGAGGATACAACATCAGGCTTATGGAGCAAGTTGGAAAGTCTATATATGACGAAGTCCTTGATGAGTAGAATCTACTTGAAGAGAGAGTTGTACAGTTTGCAGATGAAAGAATGTACAAAAGTTGCTGACCATTTAAATACCTTCAATACCCTTATAGTTCAATTGACTAGTATGGAAATTAAATTCGAAGATGAAGATAAGGCTATTAAACTATTGTGTTCGTTGCCTGAGTCTTGGGATAATATAGTCACCTCTATTAGCTTTAGCTCAGCAGATGTTTTAGATTATGACTCTATTGTGGGAGCTTTGTTGGCTAGGAGATGAGGAGAAAATCTAGTCAAGAAACCTCAACTTCAGAGGTGATGATGGTTAGAGGTCGAACTAAAGAGCAGAATGAGAGAATATTTTCTCGATCTAAGTCAAAACACAAAAAGGGTAAAGAAAATGTTGGTATTGTGGCAAAACAAGACATCTCAAGAAAGATTGTTGGAAGAGAAAGGAATCTGAGGAAAACTCTACGAAGGAAGCAAATTTGGTTTTGCGAATGTTTTATTTTTAATCTTTAATTAATTTAAATCTTGTATTGTTAAATTACAAATATATTATTTTATATAAATTTGTGATTTCACCTAATTAATCATAAAAAGATCGTGTTATTAACCTTGAAAACATTCCAATTATTCCAATTATATTATATACGTTTTAGTGATGGAAAACAAAGAATAAAAATGAACATAACATCAAATGTGATCATTCAAAAGAGATTTATTTATATATTAGATATGAAATGGTTAGCTTACTTATTAAAGGTGATCGAGTAACATTATATTAGAGAATTTTACAATTAGTTGTTTCTGGATAAATATGGTGATTTTCTAATCTATGGGATATTCCTCGTTTTTTGTCTTAATTTTTTGAATGTTGAAATACAATCTTACATATTTTGAAGATAAAACTTTAAAATTCAAGATGGTTCCTAGAAAAGTGGTGGAAAAAAACTATGCTAAGTTAGAACATGTGTGTCTTCTATTCATTTGATAATCTTAGAATCACATTAATTATGGTACATTTTTCGTTGTGCAGACTTCTCTCTATGGGTTTAGGTAAGTCGGAAATAAACAAGGTCACTTTTCTGAACTAGACAAATTCAAACTCCAGGTCCAGACCTGGAAAAGGGATTTGGGGTCTTAAACAACCGGAAAGAATAAACTAGTGACTTACCTATACTCCCACCTAACACCTGTTGTTTTCACATAGATAAGAGATAGGGACCTTAAAGTGATATGTGTATATCTGGTTCAATCTAAATGATTCTCTTATATGTTGGGTGGGTTCCTCAAAGCACAAATTATATATAGAAAAATGAGTAAACATTGGAAGGATTTCCAATGCTACATCTATAAAAGCCACAACCTACTTCTGCATTCCTCACCTTAATTCATTTGGTTTTATTAGATATCTTGTTCCTTGCAATCATGTGTTTCCACTTTTTCTTTTGATAACATAGGTTTTCAAGTTATCAGTATAGCATCTTCTAACGTTGAAGAAATACAATTGAAATAGGCTCCAATAATTAAAAACCCAACTTGAAAAATAGTCATAATGATCCATTAATGTAATTTAGTTTAATTATCAACCACTTATTAATGCATATACCTCGTGGATTAGTACAGGAAAAAATTAAATGCATTTTCTTTATTCTCCAAATAAAAAAGCTTAGGAGAACTCGTTAACTCGTCAAGTATTGTTGATGGGCCAAAAATTGCATGTGTCAAACAGTAAGGGAGAATGCCCAATGGTGAGTCTCAATTAGACTCACTCTCCTTTGGTATAGCAATCTCTGACCAATATGTGGGCCTGGTTGCCACTAAAATTTTTAGAAAGCAGAGAAGGAAATCAAAATTCCTTCAAATTATTCTTTTAATTCAAGTTCAAACTAATAAAAATAAAATCTAAGTTGTATAATCTATATATTTTTCTAACCTATCGTAATCAGGATCTTATCTAAGAATTTAGACACAAGATTAAGTTAAATTTCCCAACATTGAAGGAATTCAAACTGCAAGCAATGTGTATAAAATAGTATTGAAACTGGTATAATTCGTAAAGAATTATTAATTACACCTGCAACATTACCACTGCATCCAATACCAACCACAAATTAATTAATTAATTAATTGGTTCACAATGAACGAATTCAAATGCATTATCATTCAAGCAACTAATGAAATTAATTGATAGTACGGAAGAATATCATAACACAGTCAATACCATTTATGGCCACCAAATTGAGTTTTTGTCCTTTATTCATGCAATAGGAATATTAAAAAAAACCCTTGGGAAAAAATCCCCTTTCTCATGCAACGGTCTTTCTTTTATAGAATAAGAAAGACCTTTCAAATTTTGTAATTGCTAATCATTATAGTTACACTACTTCAAATCATCTATTTTGTCTTATTATACATTTAGGACTCCCTTTACATCTTTATTTATGAATATACAAAAATTACTAACAAAATTTAGGAATACTCTTTTGTAGCCAAATTATCTCTATGGGAAGTCCATAAGTCATAATTCTTGGAAATTTATTCAACCTTGTCTAGCTACATTCTCTCAATTTGTAATTCTCCATCATATATCCTTTCAACCACTTCTATTTTCAAGTCTCTTTGAATTCTCTTTATGTAAGCATCGGTCATGGTGGAAAGCTTTACTAGTTTTATCAGGTAGTTGTTTAGAATATCCTTGTTTATTTTGGTCAATTGTTCAATGAATTGTTTTCTCCCATGCCTGCTATGTTCCAGATCTACTATCTGGAACTTGCTAGGAATTGCTTGGCTTAATAAATGTAAACAATCCTTAGTGGTGATCTTCTTTGTTTCCTTGACATCCTCACAGGAGGCCTTCCAAGTATCCAACGGTACTTATGTCTTCCCCTTCTCCCTTTGATTAAATCTGGGAAAACCTAAAGGAGCCTGTACATATTGCTTTTGTCAATCCACCACTACATCAAAATCATCTCGGGAAGGTTTTCTTTTATTCTTTTTCCCCTCCACATGGTCCGAGAGTTTGGTTAACTCGTCATGATATTCTTGTATTTCATTTAACTCAGGGAAGAAATTTCTCTAAGTTTCGCTTATACCTTAATTGGATATAGTGGCTTCTTCTTTTACAACTTCCAATACACTCATGATTTTATTGATCTCCTTTATTTTTGCCTCAATTTTATGGATTTTTTCTCCATATTCTATAATATTTAATTCTACTTCTTAGAGAGAGCAACCTTTTCCTGGTGTTCTGCTCTTCACTTCTCCATTTCCAACATATGTGTATTCTTCAATGTCTCTACCTCATCTCTATGTAACTGATATTTCTCATCGGCCTAGTGCCTAAATTCAACTTCCATATACCCTCTCTTTGTTGCTTCAACTGATCTTATAGGACTCATATATTTACCTTGTAGTTGTCCAATGTAGCACTCGTCTCGCTGACATTGATGGAGTTTTCACCTGCAAAGGCACTTAGAGTTGAGGTTGTGTCTTTTTCATTCTATTGGGCATATTTCCCAAGGATACATAAAATCATCATACATGATGCTTTCTTGATGGGAGTGTATTCTATACTTTGTCTCTTTTATAACTCTTAGCAATTCCTCTTTTGGATTTGATGAAAAATATTTATCCCAAGGACACCACAACATCATTAAAATCAACTAATTGTGTAGAGGAGTAAGAGAAACAAGTCGGTGTTGTATTGAGTTGGGTACCAGGGTTGATAGGAGAACCAAACATTGTTATTCCCTATGTAGTGATGGGGATAGTATCTTTTTCTTTGTCCTCTTCCAGTTTCCTTTTTTTATGTTTCTCTGCTTCAATTGCCTCCTATTTTTTCCTTCTTGCGTTTGTTTCTTCTCTCTCCTTTCTTTCTTCTTCTGTTTTTATTTTTTATTTCTTCCTTTATAGTTTTTCGAGCTGCTCTCTCTTCTTTCTTTTTGTTATCAATTCTTCTTTTATCTTCTTCCCTCTTTCTCTTTTCCTATTCTCCTTTATTTCTTGCTTCTTCTTCTCTCCTTTTGGCTTCTTCTTCCTCCTGTTTTTCTTTCTTTCTTAATTTCTCTTCAGCTTCCAGAGCCCTTTTTATATGCTCTTCTTCATTTTCTTCTTGATCCTTTATTTTGTCTTCATCTCTCTCTTTTTTAGTGGCTAGCAAATGTTCCTATTGTTCTTTGGCCTTATTTATTTTCTCGTCTTCCTCTAATTGTAACTTCTTTTGTTATTGTTTGTCTTGAACCCTAGTTAATGCTTCCTCGAAGGACGTGGCTCCTTGAAAGATGTCATATAAAGGATTTGTATCATTTTTGAAAGGGTGTATCAGTCCCAAATATTCGATATGTTCTCCAACAATGAATTTTGGGGCATGGATTCTAGCATCACCTGTACATAGACTCAAATTCTTTAGAGTTGTGGCCTCCTTCTTGGCATGAGGTTCATTTAATAGAAAAAAAAAATCCCACTTTGATGGGAAATCTTGGCCATATTCTCTTTGAACTTGAGGCTAAGAATGGAGTAATCCCTGCCTCAATAGTCTGATAAGAAATTTCCATGAAAATTAGCCTATCAGGTACATACTTGGGGAGCAGTTGTGGAGCAGATTCACACCCAAAAACTCGGATATAAGTATAATGCTTCCCCATGTACCAATGTCTTGTGTATTTGAGGGATTCAATTGCTTCTTGAGGTAATCTCGGAGATTTTTTATTATGGATGGAAAAAAAAGAGGTGCCATGAACTAGTCACAGATGTCATAAAAGTATTTTCTGAAATTTCTTTCTCATATCTCAAAGCAATAAATATGTATAGGGGGTAAGATAGGGTTCCAATTCCAACCCATTGCAGGAAAAGAAATTGAAAAATATATAGCATCAATTAAATATGAAGACATATAAAAACTTGGTTTCTTAAGCCCTGGAGCCTCTCTAACAGCTTGAAATATGTTGATAGATAATATTTGGTCCCAATTGAAGGTTTTCCCTATTTCAGCCACATAGTGTGTGATAGTTACACATTCCATCTTGAAATGAGTACACCCTTCTTCTCCATAGATCCTGCAAATCAGTGTTTCCATAAGTTGGTAGGGTTCCTTGAGACTCTAAATCTCGTACAGCCTATTATCTTTTGAAGTAAATTGCTTGTGTTCACCCCACCATTCTCTTATTAAATCAACTAATTTGGGGTATTCTCTTATGAATTCATCGAGGAAATGCTTGTTCAAATATGCATAAGGCTTTTACAACTGATACCTTTTATGGATGTCGTATGGCTATAATCCCATATATAAATCCAATGTCAGATGATCGGGTGTAAGCATCGAATCCATTACCAACTAAAGCACCCAAGTCAATATTCAAGGCATAAGTATAAGCAATCATAGAGATAGAGTCAAACATTAGTGAGTTAATTAATTGTTATAATGCTTATGATATTGGAAATTGGGTTGGAAATCGATCATGATAACAAGACTATTCATTTAGATGTTCAATGCAATACATGTGCAGTGTGCATTGCAACAATAAACACATTAGCATACAAGTCATCCAAATAGTAGGATAACATCAAACTCTTGGCCCAATGCCTGGCCCGGGAATTTACCAAATTCCTTGCTACTATGACATATCATACATTGGCCAAACTGGGAGATCCTTCAAAGCCCATCTCAAAAAACACATAGCTGACACAACCCTTAATCACATCTCCAAATCAACTATTGTTGAACACTCTTTCAATTCTAAACATCTAATTTTTTTTTACAAAACTAGAATCCTAACCTCATTACCCTATTACTCTTCTCACATCATATGAAA
>JZKD02S1743623.1:89256-100491 GCA_000966675.3 Picea glauca | reverse complement strand
TAGATCTATCTACCCAAACAATCATATCTAACAAGACTATATTATCTACTCTGGACTCAAGGGAGATGAACCCTGAACACAATCCTATCTGCCCTATGCACACCTTATTATGTATATGCCAACATTATCCTTTCACGGTATGTACTCTCCCTTCCACACTTTCTTTATAAATTTTCCTACTATGACTATCCTTCCACGATCCTTATTATGGGCTTGATTAGAACATATATATGAAATTGGGATTGGAAGATCATGTTCAATCCACAGTTAGAACATCCATCCATGCATATTTATAAGTCACACACACACACACACACACACACACATATAACACATACACACAGGTTTGAGCATATCTAAAGGTGAGGGTTGAACATAACATAGACAAATGATAAGTGATATTTTTGTTCATTGTCCTAGGGTTTTGTTTGTTTCAACTGAAGGGAAGGTAGGTCTAGTATGCATCCTGACCCTGGAAGGTGGATTCTCGGTCCCATTCTTCATAAGCATCCTTTGATTTTTCACAACGATACCCAAAATTATATATTGGGGGAATATCCTTGATGCAAGAGCATCACTCCAACTCATCAGCACGTCAGAAGCCAATGCAGTAGCTCACTAGGAGGGAGTGGATCCCAAGAAGAGAGAAGTGCCAACTTTCTCAATTTTGAGTTTAAATCTCAAATTTTAATGTAATTAAATTTTGTAAGGCTCGAGGAAGGTCGAGCCATTTTATTGTGTCAGGATAAATGTAATGTCACATTTAATGGGTCATAGTTATACAGATCTTGAGCATCGACTTAGATATGAAGATGTAAATGAATATTTATTGTAATAATATTAGTGTTAGGATGTTTTAATTATGAAATGAAAGCACTAAGATGATTTGGAGGGAAGGCTCGAGAAGCCCCCTCATGTATAAATGTATGTAATATATGCCCAAGAGAGGTTGTTGAGGAGAGTTGTAAAGAGTTGTTAGTCAGTTGTTGAAGGAAGAGATAGCCACTTACTAGTTGTTGAGAGAAAGAATTGAGACTATGTTGCAGTCCAGTCTTGTACACATTGTAAAGACCATTAAGATTTAATACAAAGAGCATAATTACCTGCATATGAGTTTCTATGTGTATGTTATGCGAGTTTTATTAATGCGGATGAATGTTTACTATGTATGTTTGTGAATGATGTGAGTATATTATGTTCCCTTTCCAGGAATAGATAGACTTCTCTATTCGTGTGTGAAATTATAAGTGGTATGGGCTCTCACGGTTGTGTGAGGAGTGCACATTAGATTTTTTAGAAAACTCTAAAAGGCCAGCGCAAGTAGTGCATAAGAACTCAAGAAGGAGTTCTATGAAGAGCGTGTCAGGTGGGAATACCAGAACTATTCATAAGCTCAGAAGGAATAATGCAAGGAGGGCACAGAGAGAGCGTAAGGAACATGCCTACACTTAGAGCAGTGTAAAATATCAAGGGAAGGATAGTGCAAGTGTGCATAGAGAAAGCGCAAGGAGTGCAGTTCAAGACTCGGGAGGTAAGTGCAAGGAGTGCACAGAGCCAATGCAAGGTGTGTAGAGGTCGAACCATCTACAGGTTTGAAATCTCAGGAGAGATAGTCTGAGTTTATGCAGAGATGAGCGCAAGGAGTGCACATGAGACTTTTATAAATCCCAAGCTCAAGGAGGAGGCAAGTGCAAGGAGTGCATGGAGCCAACATTTCATTTAAAACATAGTTACCAACTTAACGAGAACTCTAGAGAGTTCTTGTTTTTTAGGGGGTCCAATTTTTTACCCCGTTTTTAAAAATGGTGCTACCGGTAGCACCGCCCGCCCCCACACCCCTGTGTTTAGGTGGCTTTTCAATATTTCAAATTTTTCGATCAACAATGTTTCCACATTATTTTTTTAAATGCTTATTTTTCATCTATTTTCAATTGTTTTCTAAATTTTTATTATTATTATTCAACGGTGTTTTTAGTCATTTTTTCATGCTTCTTTTAATCTTAAAAATATTTTTTACCATTTACTTTTTTGAAGTTACAATTTTTCATATAATTTTGTCACCTTAATTAATTTATTGTTCCATACTTTTTAAATATAGTGAAAAACATCATTTTTAACACATTTTTTACCTTTACTTCAATACATCGAAAAAAATTGTGTTAAATAACACTATTTTTTAATATTTAGCAAAAAAATACACATTTTACAGCCATATATAATAAAAAAAAACCTATACATTTTAGTACATATTCCTTAAATTAACATGTCAAATAAAGCATTTTTATGGACATAATTGAACAAAACAAGTCAAAATTTTATAAAAAAAAATTATCATTTTCTTTCATATTTTTATACATTTAATTAAAAAAAAAAGATCCATCACAAAACAACAACAGATACATCTTTATTCTTATTTTAAAATCTGAAAGTCAAAACATTACAGTTATAGCTCATCAAAAATTTGCAAAATTGAGCATCGTCTTCAAAGGCATCTTTAAACTAATCAACAATATCATATATCCCAAATTCATCATTCTCAGCAAACACATTATCATCTTCTTTGACATCATTTTGTGCTTCCATTATGTCATTTTGTTCTTCCATTGGTTCTTGGTAACCGCAAGTTCTCCAAAGTGATCATTTCCAATCATCCCTCTGAATGGTACTTGAGGTTCCTTTGACAATTTATCCACCTTTGATTCACTAAAATCTCCTTTCCTCAAGCCAACTTCTTGCATTTCATCTGGAAGAGCTTGAATAGCATTAGTTCTTTGTTGAATAAAACTGCAATGCATTGGGTCACTTTCAATGGCTATGCAATTCCTTCATTTTTATAGGCAACACGCTAATGTTGTACCTAATCACCAAATACAAAATAAATAATGAAATTAGATACTATAAAAAGACATAAATTAAAAATAATATAAGATTGAAGTATGATTTCATAAATATTAGATCATAATTCTTACCTGAACCAGAGAAAAAATCCAAAACCCAATCTCCTTCATTTGAAAAACTATCTATAAGATAATTAATTAATGCTTGTGGTTTTATATAAATGTTAAGCATCTCTCCTTTCAAAAAAAATTCCTCATATGTTAGCTTTCTAACCACAACATTGTATACCAATATACTACTAGGACTCTCTCCATCCTTTGCATTGACAAGAATAGAATTATAAGAATCATCTTTTGTCCAGGTTGCAAGATGTATACTCTCAAAATCATGTTTAAATGATTCTCTATTGGAGCTCTTAATATTAGGCTCGTGTCTGTAACATAAATAAGTGCAAATTCAATTAACTTGTGGATTAATAAAATTGTTTTCTAATCTTAATTGCTAAACATACACTTTCAATATCTTACCAAATAAACTGCATCCTTGTCTTTTCTTTCCCCTTGAAGCTTGATTGTACTAATCTTTGTTGTGTGTCTCAATGAAATACTAGAAATATCCAAAATGGTGATGTTGTAATTTTTGTAAATCCCATAACCACTTTATTGAAAGCTTGGTAAGTATAAGGCTCAGTATCATATCCAGTGTTTTGGATATTATAACCATGAGGGACATCCGCAATAACTAGGGAGTATTCTTTTTTAGGAACAATATTTTCAAGTTGTTAACAATCACCTAATATCACTTTATATTGAACAGTGTCAAGCCCATTCCAAATGTAGTGATCAAGGGTGTCATCAAGTTGAAAATTTTGAACACATCTCCTTATTTCTCTTTCAAACTTGGCTTTTTGAATAAAAATTTTGAAAGTTTCAGGTACTCCATCTGCATTCTTCTTTGGAAAATCACTACAACCCAAAACTAAATACAAACCCAAGATGAAGCTCCGATGAATATCCTGGATGGATCCTTATCCTTGTCTAGCTAGGGTGGATATTGCACCACCGAAACAAGACCAACAATGGAAGGGTTTTTCCCAAAACCCTGACGAAAATGGTATGTACGAGAGTACTCAATAAGATATCAAATCATAATAATGAGAAGTGATGAGTTGACCTTCTTTTATACTTTTCCAACCCCTTCTAGATCCTTCATCCACACCTTCTAGAATTTTCCCCTTTTTTGACTAAATCAATCTTCTGTAACTTTCTCCTTTTTTACTAAATCAAATATATCCCTTATTTTCCCTCCAATTCTCTCTTTAGGATTAAAAGTCACTTTAATAATAATTAAGTAACTTATTAATATAAAGTTACTTCACTTTATGTAATGTCACTTTAATAATACAATATATCCTAACTAAGTGGCATTAAATGACTCCCCCTTTTTTACTCTTTTTTCTCCACTAACAAGCCACAAAAGTCCCTTCTACTACAAAACAAGGGAACCCAAAAATGGGGACATGACAAGTCCTCCCTTCCCAAAGATTAATTTTCCTCAAGCAATGCCATTATGACTTGACGCTCCATCGATTGATCCAGAGTGAAACTAAAACTGATACCAAGATCTCAAACCACCATGTAAGATGTGAATCATCCTCCGCTCAAGGCGTGGTCTGATAATGTATTGATGTAAGAGGCATCCTAAAAACCACCAACAAGCAAGGCCACTCAATGCTACAATAACTCGATCAACCCATCAATGTACTTCTTTGCTAGGGAACCAATATCATGAGAGAAAAAAATGTCTCTCACCTCTGTCTCAACTATTGCACTATCTCCTACTAAAATCCTAGGGTCCCAAGCTATCCTCGGAAAGGAACCACCACATTAATGTTGCGCTACTCTGATCATAGTTGACTGACCATCGTTATCACTTTGTGTCCACAATATGTATTGCCTCAAAGGATTTCATCCACTATAGAGGATCATACCCACCCAATGTATCCCCACTCTAAGATCATACATCATAGATAAGTTATGTGGTCACCAACTGATAGAGCATCCACTACACCTAGTCTCCAAGTAGCAAAGGGAAAGGCCTTAATACTCCAATACCTCTTGTCTACTACAATCATCTATCATCCGCAAAGTCCCTCTGTGTGAACATAAGAACCCTATATATGGTAAATTCACCAGGATCCAAAACTAGCATGTATGATGTAAAGCACACAGCACTGGTTTGTAAGGTGCTAATACAAGAATCCACTTGATTTTTGTTGATAAGCCAAGAAATCATAAGATGTGTAAACTTATCTGACTACTCGGAAGACCACTCCTCCAATAAATCACTCCTAATCTTCCCAAAAGTAAACTCTAGAAAGTCAAAGTTCGTGCTCTTCTCTCTAATAGTAGTTGAATTGTCAAACAATGTGATCTCAAGGTACGAAACTAATCCTGGAAATATACCAGCATGTTGACATTGCACCACTCTTATCATCATCATCACACCAACATGACCAGTATGCATCCTCCTCTCTTGGAACCCCAAGCTATTCTCCCCTAAGGAAATAAATCCACCATCCTGAATCCTCTCATGTGAAAGTGTCTCACTGAATTCTAAGCCTGCAAGTCCATGGCTAGCCTTAATTTTGTCCTGCCCTATAGAGTAAGTCTCGACCTCCCCTCTACTGATGTCCCAAAAATAAATTGGACAAATCATTGTCACATCTATATCGACCATCATCTGAATCAATACATAACTCAGATGAATTCTCAGATCCCACCACCAAATAGGAATTACACTGCTCATAATACCTGCTAATTGTTGATGCACCATACCAATAACCATCATAGTCAAAATGAGTCAAGTCCCTGGTATGCCATCATCTAGTGGAATCCTAGTATGAGGAATCAACCATGTGCACGTTGATGTGTTTATCTCCTACCAAAATGTACCAGGTAATTTGATGTCTCGATCATCATCAATGTACCTGAGTAATATGTGGAGTTTAAATACCTCCCTAGAAAGTATCGCTCTCAATTGTGGTGCATCATACTCATATGAGTACCCAAAATTACCTATCGAATGTGGATCACACATTATCTCTCTAAGTGGGGGATCAAGGGCTACAAGTGTGAAACCTTTTTAGTGGCTAATGCCATCCACCACTCTATCAGTGAGGATCTATGTGAACTGACCCAATACAATCTATATCTCCTCATGTGCTCTGACCACGTAGTCCAAACAAAATGACTCTGATATGGTTACAGTCCTTCCTGTCTCACCTAGCTTATTCAAGTGAGTCCTCCACATCCTGTTGAATATACCACTGGCATCACAAAATAACACTATATGTTGTTTCCATTTCCTTTAATATTGGAAAGTGTGAGGTGCATTTGTCAACCCCAATAGTATGACCAAGGAATCAAGGTAAGATCTAAGAGAAACATTGCATGTATCCTGCTCTCTATCCCTGCTCTGGTGATATCCCACTCGAAGATCAATATCTGAAGGATATACCTCTCCATGAAGGTCGTCCACCCACTCATCAATCCTGGGTGAACCAAACTCAATAATATGTCTGAAGTCTATGTCTAGAGGTCACCCTGGGGGAAATATCCCAAAAACCCACTGCATACCATCGTACATTGTTGTATGTTGTTGTATCCCATTGTACACCATTGTATCATCATGTACCATCATGTATTGTATATGTGGCACTCTATCAATCACTCTACTGACATCAACTGAACCTGGATCTCAGAGTGATGTATCCACAGTTGTCCTATACTCAATCCCCCAATCAACTAGTGTATACACTTCCTTGTTGGTTGGTCCACAAGGAATTTTATTAACTACTATCTCTACAGCTAAGTCTTGGGCCAAAATAAATGGCTCGTGATCCTTGCAATGCAATATAGGCACATGGTCAAAACCCTCTGTGTCTAAACTCTCTTGCAACCCTGAATATTCCTCATGTGGAATCATCACAAGAGGATCCTCCCTCATATCATGAGTGCCAATCATGCTCTAATATGTCATTTTGACAAAATATGATGAAGTATTTACTGCTATAAACGTTGATGAGTGTGCCAAACTAAGTTGGTAACAAATCTCCCCAATATCCCTCTCCTTGTATTCAACAAACTTAAGAGCAATGTCCCTATCCATGAACAACTGCAAGTAATCAGATTTCATTTGTTGTAGTGATTCTTTGATGATGTGTAATTTATCACTAGTGATCACGTCTACGACTCCTTTTTTTCTGTCCTCCATCTAATCTTTCCATATAAGATCTTCAATAAATTTATGAGTACCATCCTCCCTTGTTAACACCTGCACAATCTGCTCCTCCTTGACCAATAATTGGTCCTCCAAAATCTGTCGAGGTACAATCACATATTCATCATCATTAGCATCATATGGTTTTGGATCCTCATCAAGCTTAGGTTTTATCTCACTTAGACTACCCACATCATAAGCATCACACATAGTGAAAGATGTTGGATCCCCAACATCGGCTAATTGGAACATATAGTCATCATCAGGTGTTGCAACATCATCTTATGTTGATTCATCATAGGTATACCCATACAACATGATAGTGTCATTGGTCTCATCGATTAAGTTGGATTGTGTCTCATAAGCTATTGTTTGGTCTTCCTCTATGCACACTTTCTCCTCATGGCTAGATGCATGCTCCTCCACCTGTTCTTCAATATTATCTCCTTTTGATTTCTTCCTTGTGCATTTCAAAGAGGTCTTGGTTTGATCTCCAAGCTCCTTCCCACTCTTGATGTCGATATAATTCTATAATGGCATAACCTCCTGGGTCTCCTTAACGAGCTTCTCATACTTGTCGTCGTAAGCCATACGCTCTGCATATAACTCCTAAAACATAGGATTCCTCAGAAATGATGTTTGTCCCTTCGTATATTCTGCCATGGATTCCCTAATTTTCTTCATCTTTTCATATACTCACAGGATAGTAAGATCATCGGCTATGATTCCTTCCCACAATTTCCCTTCACTGTAAATCGCGTGGCTTTTTTCAGAAAAAAAAAAACCCTGAAAATTTATCGAGTTTAAAATGTTGATAACTTCACTTTCCGAACTTCGTTCGATTAATTTGTTTTTTGAAATTGGGTATTTTTTCCGAGATGAAGTCAAATATCCAATTTTTTTTCCAAATTTTTCTCACAAATTTTTAGATGTGAACCTGAATTGTGCTTCCCTCTTTTTTCCCTAGGAAAAAAAATATGCCTAAAAATTTTCCCTTCTTTGGCCAAGGAAAGTACTCTGATGCAATCACGGAATGGAAACATCACCAGCTATAATACCATTGTAATATCCCTAATATAATGGGTTGTGATATTATGTCCTTCTATGCATTAAATATCCGTGATGCTCTAATCTGGTTGACAAATTATCACAAACAGTTTGCAGTATTCTACTAATAAACATTTTGTCAAAGATATTGCATGTAATAAAAATACACTAGAAATAAAAGAGACAATATGTGGTATTTTATTATGAATGAAGATATGAATACAACAATCAATCGAAAGGATTCTATGGCAATGAGATTAGCCTAATGGAAAACACACAATACAAGCCAAAAACATGGAATCATGCCATGGGATCCTCAACAGATGAGATCAAACCCTCTGAGTGCCACCACCTCTCCAAGAAAATCACTACAACCGAAAACTAAAAACAAACCCAAGATGAAGCTCCAATGAATATCCTGGATGGATCCTCCTCCTTGTCTAGTTAGGGTGGATATTGCACGATCGAAGCAAGACCAACAATGGAAGTATTTTTCCCAAAAATCCAATTAAAATGTTGCCTACAAGAGCACTCTATAAGATATCAAATCATAAAAATGAGAAGTGAGGGGTTACCCTTCTTTTATACTTTTCCAACCCCTTCTAGATCCTTCCTCCACACCTTCTAGAACTGCCCCCCTTTTTAACTAAATCAATCTTCTAGAACTTTCCCCTTTTTGACTAAATCAAATATAGCCCTTATTTTCCCTCCAATTCTCTCTTTATGAATAAAAGTCACTTTAATAATAGTTAAGTAACTTGTTAATCTAAAGTTACTTTACTTTATGTAATGTCACTTTAATAATATAATATCTCCTAACTAAGTGACATTAAATGACCCCCCATTTTTAATTCATTTTTCTCCACTGACAAGCCACGAAAGTCCCTTCTACTACAAAACATGGGAACCCAAAGATGGTGACATGACATAAGCATATGTTTTAGGGATTTTGCCGAAAATTTCAAGTTGTACAATTAATAAATTTAAATCTTATAATAGAAATTGGCACTCATAAATTTTAATAGGTATCGATTGTTATGCTTATAGATTTTGTAATTGTAGGAAAAGAAAATTGTTTTTTGATAAATAAGCATTTCTTTAAATATGGTATTTTTGGGTCACATTCTTGAGTTAAATCGTATGGTTTCACCTATTTCTTTTATACAAGTGGTTACCAATGTCTCAAAAAATAAAGATGCAAATCACAATTGGAGAAATATATGGATGGACGAAAATGCAAACTTCTAAAACTTAAAATGATTTAGAAACAAGGGAAGAAATCCATAATATTCAAATGGAACAACAACTGCATGAATTTTTTGGAATTGTTTTTTATGATGATCTATATGATGAAACAAATAAAATTGAAGAATACGCTAATAATCAAGAAAAAATGAAAGTGAAAATGAAAGGAAAATTTGGTGTTGAATGGTTAGAAAAGTTTGATTGGTTGAATTATGTCAGACATGATAATAAAATAGCTATGAAATCTAATTATTGTGAGTAGGATGAATGGAGCATGGGGTTTAGGGAATGGTTGTACCACATTACAACATGATGCTCTTGTTCCTCATGAAAAATAAATTATACATAAAGATGCTAAGGTAAGATGGATTAATGCATTAGAGAGAAAGATGAAGTCAATTCCATATCATATTAAACAAATTTAAGGTGTCAATAAGGAAAGATTTATTTCTACAATGAAAATATCATATTTTTCTACCAATGAGATTTATCTTTATCAAAATACCAAAACAATGCAAATTTCTCATGAATGCAGAAACACAATATATGCCAAAGTCTCAAGAGTGCTCTTCATATGCAAATCGTAAGGTTGCAAATGATTTTATATATTTCATATCAAGACATCTTGAACAAATTTTGAGATAAAAGATATGTTGAAAATTCATTTCTTCTCATTAATGGTTGATGAAAGCATTGATTGAACCTTAGAGAAACACCTTGTCATTTATGCAACCTATTTATATTAAAATGACTTTGGGCCACCTATTTCATAGTTTATGAAGCTCGGGGATGTAGTGGATGGAAAATATATATATATATATATATATATATATATATATATATATATAGTGTCAATCAATTAATAAATGTTAGAGTAAATATTTCATATGTGTTTCTATAGATGGAGCTTCAACAATGATTGGATGTGAAAATAGATTAGCCTCATTTTTTTAATAAGACACTCCAAACCTTATTACAACTCATTGTATAGCATGTCATGAGTGTTTAGTAGCAGGAAATGTATCTAAGAAATTGTTGGACACACTTACCACACTTAGAGGGGGGTGAATGAGTGTGGGCCTATTTTTCCCAAAACTTCCCTCTTACACAAAACTCATTAGTTAGCATTCAACATTTTACTCATTAGTCATTGTTGTTATTTATAACCAGTTATATGTGAACACATATCAGCAATATGTATCAGCAATATATCATCAACAAGTCATCACCACAAGGAACACAAAGAACACAAGATGTATGTACAATTTTTATTTTATTACGGACTACAATCTTTGGGGTTTTCAACAACAACTGAATAGAGTACAACTCTACAAGAGCACCAGCTCTATCATGCAAGACTCAGCTTACACACTCAACACCAACTAAGATGAGGCAACAATCCTCAACATATATCAATATGAAACAGGTAGGCGACCTGTCGGTAGTGCAGCACGCGTATGTACGTGCCCTACCAGTAGTATAGTCTGCGTGTATACGCGCCCAAGTAGTGTTACAGCCTTTGTATATGCTCCAAACAGTACTACAGCCTGTATATACCTTCTGAGCTATTAGGGTTTATCCTTCAAGATCAACTTAGATCCTCTGCAACTAATTTATGATTCTCTTATGTTTCTCACTATCCAAACTGACCACCAACCAGTCACAATACATCCAATCTCTCCAATAGCTTACTCATGCTCCACAACCAATCAATATGAATGCTACTCAATCATGCATAAGTAATCAACATACTATAGCCATCATATCAGTACTAAATCATAAGAGTGTTGCTCACTCCATCAACCAACATAAACCATATCATAG
>JZKD02S1743623.1:48868-62320 GCA_000966675.3 Picea glauca | reverse complement strand
AGTAATTAAAGACATAAACACATCAACACATCGCACAAAGCATAGAAACACAACATGTACGTGGTTCACCCCCACCCTGGGGCTACGTCCACCAACTCTTCTTCTTTATTATCTTCAATCAAGCTTCTTATAGTCACATAGCTCAAAACCCTACTCTTCATAGGACAAGAGATCTGTGCACACCTCGCCAGATCCTCCTTCCCTGAGCTAGGATACAAAACTAAACCTTCTACAGTCACTTGCACTCAGATCTTCAAGTCTCACACAATATGCACAAAGCATCTACAATCCATACTTACCACTTAGCTCAATATCACACAGATATGTCTATATATGCCTCTATATCTTTCCTTACATTTCCTAGACATCTATTTATACTTTACAAAATAGGCCTAAACATGGGTAAACCCATGGGATGACATCCCCATACCCGTTACATAATCCCAAATCCCAAAAAGGACCCAAAAAGGGGTCGAGCTCCCACTATCTCTGCTTCGTCTTGTGCTCCACCTTTGACAGGCTATCAAAGTCACAAAATAGGTCAAACGTTTACCAAGGATCTCCCAAAACTTGGTCAAGGGCCAACAGGCCCCCAACACTCACCTGTGACTCGTCCCGAGTCACTCTGGTCTGGGTAGTTCTGCTTCAAAATCCTCTAGCATGGCTCAAGATGCTTCGACTTGTTGTTGTACCACAACCTCCTATTCAATGAACTCTTGGATGATTGCGTCATTCACGGGTCCTTCTAGGCATTGTTCAGCTGCAGTGACAACTTGCTCGAGTTTTTCTCCTCAACCTTCAACCTCTATGAAGAATTGGTAAGACTTATCTTGTACAGGTTGGAGCCTCTGAGTTACTTACATAACTCTACTCTAGATAGTGTGGATATGCTGCTAGGTAGTGTGTTTCTCTTGGGATCACTTCATTCTTTCCACAGCTGAAAGGGGCTTCAACTGTGCCTGTATTGTCTCTACTTGCTGATTTGCTTCCTGGAGCTATGACTCCAGTGCCTACAATTCTGGGTTCTCAGTGAGTTGCTCATACGTCTGGGCACTGCAATTACTTAGTTCCTTGCATTCCATGGAAAGGGCCTTTATCCTTTCAATTGTGCTATGGGCGGTTTCTTCTCTTTGATCCCTTACATCCTGCGGAGTCTCAGGCAGTGTGCGGAGATCTAAGTCTACTATGTGTTGTTGTAGCTGTTGGATAGCTTCTGTGAGCTTCTCTACTTGTTGCATGACTTAGTACTCTACCTTTATTTCTAAGTCTATCATAGAGCGAAGTGATCTGCTGACCGCTTCTTTCATTTCGAGTTGCTCCGTGAGCAATTTTTCTTTTCCTTCCTGCATCTGTGCTTTTTCTTCATTGAAATTCGCTTGGAGATAAATCTTTTCTTGTTTTGCAGTATTGCATTGTTCTACGAGTATGCCTTGCACTTGCTTCAAGTATTGGGTGGCTTGTTTTGCTTCTTCTTGTGCTCGTCGAAGGCAAGCTTCGACTATATCAGCTAGTCGATGGAGTTGGGTTGGCTCATCTCTCAAATTTGGTTCTCCTGATGGCAGGGGTGCAGTGGAGACTATGCGGCTGGACTGAAGGGCCTGCTGTACCCCTCGGAGTTCAAATCCAATTCTCTCATACATTTCTTCCTGCTTGGCTTCTTGTTTCTCTGCTATTTCTAGTGAAGCATCGTTCAGGGCTGCGATGATGAAGTCAAAATCATCGGAGGTGAGGATAGTCTACATCTTGGTCATGGTGGCTTTCAATTTCTTCCGAGAAGAAGGTTTTGGGGGGGGAACCTTCCTCTTCTTCAAGGGGTCAACCTCATCTTTGGGTGGTGTTACTTCGCCTAACTTTTTTTCAGCTTCTACTTCATCATCACCCCCTCGATCAGGTGACACCGAAGCAGTCTTTCCTAAGGTGTTGCTTAAATTTTGGACCTCCTTAGTCTTCTTGGGTGCATTCTGTTCTTTATGAGTGTCCTCTAGGATGTCAATATCAAATATCTCTGTAGGGTTGGCGGGGATAAGGAGGTCAACAAACCATTCCTTAGTGATCTCCTCCAGTCTTCTTCTGTAAGTTTATAATATGACTAGAGCTTCTCTTTATGTTCATCTGTTCGCGCTGTAATGTAGATGAAGTGTCGATGTGTGTTGAACTTCATCAGGAAGCAGAACCTTTGTAATGTGTTTGGAGTCATGCAAGGCTCAAATTCGATGGATATCTTTAGTTGGAGGTAATATGTATGAAAAACAACATTCGACTTCCACTGTTTGTTCATATCACTTGAATACCAAAGGGTGGCGAACTTCACAACAAGCGGTTTGAATGGCTCTATGTCTGGGAAGGTCACACATTCCGAAATCTCCCAGGCAACAAATGAAATGAGGATCAGGAGCTAGCTGAAATGAAATTCATAAACCTGATCCTGTGCTTCTCGACAGTCTAGTTCCAACTGGTTAACTAGGTACTTCACCCAATTCATCTGCAGGGCTTTCGCGCACTTCCCTGCGAGGTCAATGACAAAGCCAGCGACCTGCGTAGGTCGGTTATTCCTTACTAACTTTATAACTATCAATTGACATGCTTGGTGTACTGTGCCACTCTGGATGGAAGCAACCTTGTAGCCCCTTGTTCCCTTCTCAACATCGCCATATGTATCCTTGATATTTTGTGCCAATGCGCGATCTGCGGATTTTCCAGGATAAAACTCCTGTGGCTCAGGTCCTTGCATACTCAGTCCTATGATCCTGTGGATCAACGTTGGGTCAACTGTAATACAATGGTCTAGCCATAAGTAGTCGTAACACGACAGTAGCAGCTTGACACATGCGTTGACTTCTTAGTGTCTTCTGAAGTGTGGGATCTTCATGACATTCAACAAGGTGGACTGCGCGAGGTTCATCGTCCACGACTGTGGAATTATATTTGAATTCTTCCCCTTCGTTCTAGTTAGGTACTTGTATGGGGTGAGTATACCATAGATCTTGTGATCTCCAAGGTTGAAGTCGCTGAAATTTAATGCTGTGATATTATCCTGCTATGCTCTAACTACACGTATCCCCTTCAGGAGGTACGCAGTGACCATGGTGTACTCGAAATATCTTGGCACACTATCACAATTCACCGCGCCAGCTAGAGGCAGGATGTAATCGGGCAATATGGTTGGAATCAGCTTCGCATTTTCTAGGTCGTCTTTGTGCTTGGTTCTCTTTTCCGCTGATGGCCGGGATGATCCTGCTCCACGAGCAGTCAATAAAGAGGCTTGCAGTCATCTCATCGATGACGCTTGTATACTTGTAGACATCGAAATTACTCGTTTAGTCAGGAGGTCGATGAGAACTTCTTCGACAACTTTCTCTACAGCGTTGAACTCGTCTGACATACATGCTTGGGGTTGGAAATATTGGGTTCGAAGAGTAATTTCTCAAGGCAATGAGATGGAAGGAAATATCATGATGATCACTGTGCAAAATCAATGATTCTGTGGGCTCAGATTCACAGTTAGCAAAAGTGTTCTCGGTGCATGGTGCGACGGGATAAATAGATAGCTTGGCAACCGATCTCTTTCAAAGGGCGAGAAGCCTTCATTAACTTTGTTTTTTTCATTACAACGCGGTCCAACGGTCTGGTGGTGAACCATAAATTCCTTTCTACCCATTCAGAGGGTCGTCCGAATGGTTATACTATTCCCAACGACTATATTACTTCACTCTGGCGAAGTGCCATGTGGCGTTGTGTTGTTATCCCGACGAAGCTCCAATTTTGCAAATTTTCCCTTTACGAAGTTCCCTCTGGAACCTTTTGTAACTTTTCAATCTTAGCTCTCTTATTACTTATCTTTCTGGCCTTCATTCTAGTGAGCTTCATCTCAAAATTCCTTTTTCCACTTTGATTCTTATCTACTTTTGGCATAGTTACTTCGTGATGTTGAGATTCTTCCCTAAGATTCGAGGGTGATACTTATTCTTTATATGGAATAGGTACTTCAATCTTCTGTGGGTCTTCTAGTGTTCTTGCAACTTCGACATCTGAGTCTTTGGTGCTAGATAGCTTCGATCTGTTCTTATGTTCTTCAATCAAGTGTGTGATCCTTCTAGTCATGAAATCCTTTAACTCTTGCTTCTTGTGCTCTAAAACTTCTTCTTCTTTCTTCCTTCTGGCCTGATCTCTTTCAATCCAAGGTTTTCCCATTAACATGGTAAATGGGGCGCCATTCTCAATAAATTTAACAATATCAAAATCCTCCTCTGTCGAAGTCCCATTGGCATTCATAGGTATCTGGGTGATCTTTCCACATAGGTTTATCAGCTTTCCTTTGAATAGTCCTATTCCTCCTAATGAAGGAATCATAGAAGGCCTTCCTATATCTTCCCAAGTTCTTTCTATCATGATATTCACCTGTGTTTCCTCATCTAGAACACAATCAATGTCGAAGTCTCATATTATTACTTCAATACATTATTTTTCTTGGAAGATCTTTGATAAGATGACATGTCGGTGGTCATTCATGGTGTCTTTTATCTGTAGCAATGCTTTCTATGATTCTTTCTGGGGTTCTTCCATAGTCATAGTTTATGGATATGCCTTATGGTTCTCTTGTCTCATGTTCATTCCTTCAATCTTAGAAATCATTCTAGGGAAATCCAATACTTCATGGTCCATATCTTTGCAACAAAGACAACTAGGTCTTCTCCTAGGGCATTCCCTAGCAAGATGTCCCGATTTTCTGCAACTGTAACATAGGGTCAATCCTCTCTTTATTTTAAATGATTCCCAACTCTTCCTCTACTACACGCTAGGATCATGGTAGTTAACCTATAAAAATTTCTTTCTAGGATCCTGCATCCACTTGTTAGTCCAAATATTCTTTCTATGCATAGGTATAACATGTCTTTCACTATTCTTATCAGATCTATGCATGTCAAACCTTCTTTCATCTATTAGTTCCCTATTTTTCAAGCTAGGACATAATTTATCAAACATACCTAGATCCATATTGTTGAAACAAAAAAATCCACTTATCTTACTTCTACAGAGCACGAATCTTTCAGATCTATAACTTTTCACTATTCTTACCTTTATCAGAGTACATAGCTTGCATACCTTACCTCTTTTAATAAAAAAATCTCACTTTTACCTTTCTCAGAGCACAAAGCTTTTAAATCTTACCTCTTTTAATAAAAAATTATCACTTTTACCTTTCTCAGAGCACAAAGCTTTCAGATCTTACCCCTTTTAATAAAAAATTCTCACTTTTACCTTTCTTAGAGCACAAAGCTTTTAGATCTTACCTCTTTTCTTCAGATCAGGCTTCTTTTATTTACCACAGATCTTCACAAACTAAGTAGAGTACTGCACACTAGGGTGACAGATCTACGCACGGGGCTTTCATATTTTCAAGTCGGATCTTTGTACAAATCTTCTTCTTCCTCAGTTCCCAACAATAACAGTTTTAGGTCCTGACAGTGGAACCATTTGTTGGCACAGGGGCAGAACCAGGGTTCAACGCTACAACAACGCACCAACAAAATCCTAACTATCGACCCTTTCAGCAACACCTGTGAAGCAGATGAAGTCTCACCCGAGGTAGAGGCAGGGGTGGTTGCAGGACTCAGGTGTATGCAACCTTAGCTGGGACACAAATCTGTGATTATAATACTTAACATAGCACTTAACAACTACAATTCATCAACATTCAACTTAGTATATACTCCACAGATAAAACATAGCATCACAACATTCATTCAGATCTAACGTATCTAAGAACTTAGCATAAAGATATAGACTAGATCCAACAAATTTAAGCACCAAGCAAGTTCACATAGTTCAGATCTGACATCCATATAAATCATTAGCACAAAGCATAAATAGATCTATCCATCTATATCAAATCACTCAGTAAGTAAATACATAAACACATCAACACATCACACAAAGCATAGCAACACAACATGTACATTGTTCACCCCCACCCTGGGGCTACGCCCACCAACTCTTATTCTTTATTATCTTCAGTCAAGTTTCTTACAGGCACATAGCTCAAAACCCTACTCTGCATAAGACAGGAGATCTACGCGCACCTCACTAGATCCTCCTTCCCTGAGCTATGATACAACACTAAGACTTCTATAGTCACTTGCACTCAACTTTGCAAGTCTCACACAGTATGCACAAAGCATCTACAATCCATACTTAGCATTTAGCTCAATATCACACAGATATGTCTATATATGCCTCTATATCTTTCCTTACATTTCCTAGACATCTATTTATACTTTACAAAATAGGCCTAAACATGGGTAAACCCATGGGCCGACATCCCCATACCTGATACATAATCCCAAATCCCCAAAAGGGGTCGAGATCCTATGATCTCTGCTTTGTCTTACACTCCACCTTCGATAGGCTATCGAAGTCCCAAAATAGGTCAAAATTTGACCAAGGATCTCCCAAAACTTGGTCAAGGGCCAACAGGTACCTATAATTCATTGAGCGTCAGCTCAACGAGTTCAATGCCTTGAGACAAGGTGGTTGTACGGTGCCCGAGTACGAGGCCCATTTTATGGAGTTTCTTCGGTATGCTCTACACCTTAATACCGAGAAACTTAAGATCAACAGGTTCTTATTTGGTCTTAATGTCAACATAAGTGCAAAGGTTAGGATTTCGATGCCTCAGACCTTGCATGATGTCATCCAGAAGGCCCTCATAGAAGAGGAGGAGCTTATTAATGGAGGTCAGAGAAGGACTCCAATGAGACCAGCATGGAAGGTGTCATTTGGTGCACAACAACATCAGGCACCAGCTAGACAGGCGCCAAGGTATTGTGGCTTCCAAAGAGGATCAAATTTCACTACACCTTGGCGACCAACGCCTCAGCAACATACTCCTTACCAAGGACCACAACATCAATAGCAACGTTGACCTCAACAAAAACAATTTAGGCCTGTTCAACATAATAGACCAAGATTCTAGGCCGGTGGGCCGTCAGCTTCTACTTCAGGTACCAAGAGCACTGGACCGAAGAAGGGGTGTTGGACTTGTGGTGAGACACACTACTAGCACGACTGTCCAATGGAAAGGAATAGAGCATATGAATCAGACGGACCCACTACCGTGGGAGATTTGGGAAAGGCCCATCAGATTCATGCAATGGTGAATAACCGCAAGGCAGAGCACTAGTCGACTATTCTCGAGACGTCAAGTACCATCGCTGACCAGACCCTTAGTATTTTTATAGATCCAGGTGCTACCGAGAGTTTCATTTCTGGTGCAACACTAAAAAGGATTAAGGTAAAGGCAGTCGAACAGGATGAGTTTAGCTTTGTAGAGATGGATTCAGGAGCCAAACAGAAGGTTGAAGGAAAGGTTATGGGCTGTACCCTTAACCTGGGAGAGTTTGTCACAAGGGCCAACCTTTACGTCACGATCTTAGGATCTTATGACATCGTGATCAGTATGGACTAGTTGGAATCACATGAGGCGATAATCAACTGTAAGATGAAACAATTGAACTTGGTCAATGATGAGGGAAAAAGATGCACAATTGTAGGTTAGAACTAGGGATTTTCCCTGAGGTTCATCTCTTCCTTACAGTTACAGAAGAGCATGTGCAAGGGGTGTAAGATTTATGCAATCCTTGCGTTAAACAAAAAGGGAGTAGCAGAAGGTCTAGAATGCCTTTCGGTGGTGAGAGAGTTTGCGGACATCTTCTTGGAGGAGTTACCTAGGATTCCACCAGAGAGGGAATTGGAGTTTACCATAGACCTAAAACTGGGGACTAAACCGATAGCAAGAATGCCTTATTAGATGTCGACCCCGAAGTCACAGGAGTTGAGAATGAAACTGAAGGATTTGCTGGACCTAGGACTTATATGTCCAAGTGTGTCACTGTGGGGTGCACCTTTTATTCTCATACGAAAGAAGGATGGGTCGTGGAGACTCTGCATTGACTACCGTTAATTGAACAAGGAAAAGATCAAGAATCAGTATCTGTTGTTGAGGATTGATGATTTGTTTGATTAGATGAAGGGTGCGATGGTGTTTTCAAAGATTGACTTGAGATCAAGGTATCACCAGTTACATATCAAGGAGGAAGACGTCCCTAAGACCACCTTTAAGATGAGGTTCAAACATTACGAGTTTATTGTTTTACCGTTTGGACTAACAAACGCCCCAAGGGTATTTATGAGTTTGATGAACATGTTGTTCTGCGAGTACTTGGACAAGTTTGTCCAAGTATTCATTGATGATATTTTGATTTACTCTCAGACAATGGAGGAGAATAACTAGCACTTGCGCTTGGTATTATAGTGTCTGCGAGAGAACAAATTGTATGGGAAATTATCTAAATGCTCTTTTTATCAACAGAAGATTCAATACTTAGGGCATGCCATCTTCAACGAAGGTATCATCGTAGATCCAACAAAGGTCGAGGCTATTATGGAATGGTCTATGCTGACAAATGTTACAGAAGTGTGTAGCTTCATGGGTTTAGCAAGATACTATCGACGGTTCGTTGAGGGATTTTTGAAGATAGCAAATCTGATCATGGAATTGCAGAAGAAGAACAAGAAGTTTGTTTGGACCAAGAAATGCGCAGAGGAATTTTAGAGGCTCAAGGAGCTGTTGACAACAACACCGATACTAAAAGTCCCTGACATGGATGTCGATTTCTTGGTATGCACTGACATATCCAAGGAAGGCTTACCAGAGTCTTGATGCAAGACGATCGAGTGATCACTTACATCTCGAGGAAATTGAGAAGGCGTGAGGAGAACTACACAACGCACGATTTGGAATTGTTAGACATTGTTTATGCCTTGAGAGTTTGGAGACACTACCTTATTGGACAAAAATTTGAACTAAAAATGGACCACTGTGGACTACAACACATATTTACGCAAAGCGACCTGAACGCGCGACAACGACGTTGGTCAGAATTGCTTAGCGAGTACGATTTCGAGATTAATTACATAAAAGGAGTAGTGAACCGAGTGGCAAATGCATTGAGTTGGAGACCTAACATATTTTTGGTGTTGCCTCTTCAGACTAATCTACGTGAAAAGATTCTAACTTTACAGTGCGACGATGACTGGTACAAAGAGGTCAAGGAGTTTATCGGACAAAATTCAATGATGGTACCAAGATTTGAAGGATTTACGTTTGACGATGATGGATTATTGAGGTTTAAAAATTGGATTTACATACCAACAAATGAGGAGTTGAGGAGTTTGATCCTAAACGAGGTTCATAGAGCAGTGTACATGGCTCACCCAGGAGTCACAAAGATGAGGGTGGACCTTAAACCCTTATTCTTATGGAAAGGAATGAAGGCAGGCATAGTCAACTATGTGGCCAAATGTCTAGAATGCTAGCAGGTAAAGGCTGAGCATAGACATCCAACAGGATTACTACAACCACATGTTATTCTGGAATTGAGATGGGAGTTCATTTCGATGGATTTCATTGTTGGTTTGCCACTAATGACAAGAAGGAACGACTCGATTTTTGTGGTATTCGACACTGACAAAGAGTTCTCATTTTATTCCTATGCATATGACGTATCAGGCACCTGACATAGCTAGAGTTTTCATCAGGGATATTGTGAGGTTGCGTGGTGTGCCTAAGATGATTATATCTGATCGAGGATCGATGTTTACTAGATGATTTTGGACTAGTTTCCAAGAGGCCTTGGGAACCCAACTTAAATTTAGTACTGCATATCACCCTGATACAGACCAAATCTTGGAAGACATGTTGCGCATGTATGTGATGGACCAACAAAAGTGTTGGGAATAATTCTTGCCACTGGTAGAATTAACATATAACAATAGTTACCAAAGCACCACTAAGATGGAGCCTTTCGAGTTTCTTTATGGGCGACCGTGTCAGACACCTTTGAATTGGGATTGACTTTAGGATAGGGTCCTGGTGGGACCAGAAGAAATCCAAGAAATGGAATATCAAATGCAAACAATAAGACAAAGGATCAAATAAGTGCAAGATTGACGGAAGAGTTATGTCGATGCACGTCGTGTCAACCGTAGTTACGAATTTGGCGATCGAGTTTTCTTGCGGGTAAAACTGCATAAGAGTTCGATCAAGTTTGGAAAGGGAGATAAAATATCTCCTAGGTTCGTGGGACCTTTCGATACTATGGAGAGGAAGGGGCCCATGGCCTATCGACTAGCCTTGCCTAATTCTTTGAGGCGTATGCACGATGTTTTTCATGTAGCTGTTTTGAGACATTATATTAGTGATCCTACACATATTATTGACATGAGTTCCTTACAGGTATCAGACAAGGGGGTGCTCACGACTGAGCCGGTCTGCATCCTAGATCACCGCATTTGATAGCTACGGTGTTTAACAATAGATCAGGACAAGTTCCAGTGGGACAACTATAGTCTGCACTCGACGACCTGGGAGGACGCATATGATATGCGCCAACAGTTTCCATTTTTGTTTGATAGATAGACTGATGGTACTGTGATACACATTATTTCNCACAAATTGAAAAGGCACATATGTGAAAGAAACAAATGGGATTACCTATTTCCTATTGGCCATGGAACATATAAGAGACCAAAAATAACATATAATCGATTAAAACAATCACCACATAGTACCAATAATGAAAGCAACCACTAAGAATTCCCATGTAAACAAGAAAGGTGCAAAGAAAATTTATATGAAACAAGTTGAATACACCCCTAGGAACACATGTGCAATTTGTGAAGAATTGCATTTTGCAAAGAACATTAAATTTTTCACCCAAGACTTGGAAAAATAATACATGAGCTCGACATTAAATGATCCAACAATATTTATTAGAAAAATATGCGTTGCATGCAAAAGAGAACTTCAAAATGGAAAACTTCCACAATTTGCAACACTTGAGAAAATAAGATGTAACACATTGTTACCAATTGTAAGTACACTTTCAAAACTTGTAGAGAGACTTGTATAACTGAGAATTGCATTTTCACAAATTAGACCATGGGGTTATAAATGATCCCAAATGGGCTTGACATGATTGATTATCAATGAGTTTGTACATATGGATATTGTTCAAAAAGCATTACCAATTTCATGAACGAAACAATGACAATCACTATTGCATTACAAATGTGATTGCAATACAATAATGCATACCAAACAGTTAAAGTACATGTAAACATTGTCATGAGAGAATTAAAAGTGTTATGTTCCGGAACTCTATATAAGGTTGAAAACATCTGTATAAATGAGGACTGGAATCATGTTCTTGAACAAGACAATAACAACTCTGTGCAAAATGAAAACACTACTAGTGAAAGTGATAGAGATAATGGATTAGATAGTGAAATACCTACTGAAATGTTAATACATGGATTCACAGAGTCACAATGCATCCATGATTTGCAGGACAAGATCATCGAACTTGCACCTACTGAAGGACAACGTTCACTTGGGATATTCAAGGATAAATACGCAGAAGAAATGAACTTCCCAACACTATTATGTGGATATTTGTGTGATGATGACATTGCAAAAATATTTAGCTACCAAAAAATAGTACAATGGGAATTGCTACAAGAAAGCAACGATTTCTCATATCGCACGATAAATCTATTTTTCAAAACAATGCGAACAATAATTGATAAAGTGCTTTCTTGCACATGGATATGAATAATAAAAGGACAACTAAGAGGAAGAAATATATTAGCAAGACATGTTAAGTACAAAGAAAACTTAGAGAAAATATTGAAATTTGATATTGGATAGATAGATTTCAAGAACATTTACATCTCCCCTGACTACTTGCAACAAATCAAGAAAAACATATTTGCAATGATCTGACAATTGGGGCCTCCAAATTTTTTCGTCACATTTACATGTGTAGAGAACCGATGGAATCCATTGGTGACTACCCTCATCGAACTGTATAGGAATAGGAAAAAGAGAAAGCAAACTAAAACATTGTTATACCATGACATTGATTGCCTCATAAGAAAGACCCAGTCACATGTACTCGTTACTATAGACATAGAATCAATGCTTTAAATCAATTGATATGTCATAAAAACACATTCTTCGGAAAAATATCAAACTATTACTTTTTAATAGAGTTCCAAAATAGGGGAAGTGAGCATGAACATGGAATATTGTGGATAGAAGACACTTTAATATATGGAAAGGATAATAACTCAAAAATTGAGAAGTTTTTGGACAAATACATAACTTGTGACACAAATCATTTGGATCCAAAACTTGCTAAAGTGCATAAGCATTACCATACAAGATGTTGTAAAAAACAAAATAATTCACATTGCAGATACAATTTCCCCATGCCACCAATGAAAACGACAAAGGTCATTGAACCAATTATTTTAGTAGACAAATCTCTCATTGAAAAATCAAATTCCATGTTCATATTTCTAGAGAAAACAAATTATGATGACTTAATGAGATTTGAAGACTTCTTAATGGAACTGAAGCTAATAGAAGATGAGTACATCCAAGTGAAACAATCTACACCAAAGCAACCAATAATATTCCTAAAATGAAAACCTTCACATATTTAGAACAATAGTTTTGCAAAGGACATGCTAAATATATGGAATGCGAATATAGATTCCCAATACATACTCAATGCATACAATGAAACATCATATTGTAGCTCGTATATTACCAAAGTTGACAAATATATGACAAATTCATTTAGGAGAATACAAAAGGACATGAAATAAGTGAGATTGATGCTATGCAAATGATACATAAACTAGGAAATACATCACTTAATCTTCAACAAATTTCAGCTCAACAAGCAGTTCATATTGCAGTTTCTTTGCCATTGAATTGTAGTGCAAGAGAGTGTATTTTCATAAACACATCTCCACCAAATGAACTCACATTTATTGTTGTCCCTTGACCAAGTTTTGGAGAACCTTGGTCACGTTTGACCATTTTTGGGACTTCGACAGGCTAGTCGAAGGCAGAGCGCAAGGAAAAGCGGAGATCGCGGGATATCGACCCCTTCTTAGGGAATTTTTGGGTTTAGGGTTTATGTAACGGATATGGGATGTCGGCCCATGGGTTTACCCATGTTTAGGCCCTATTGTAATGTATAAATATAAAGCTAGGCGATGTAAGTAGAAGAGACCTAGTGGAATCGGCTTAGTGCAAAGCTAGAGGCTTTGTGCATACTGTGTGTTAAGAACTTGCAGAGCTAAGTGCAAGTGATTGTAAGAAGCTTGTGTGCATATTGTAAGAAGGATTTGTGCTTGAACCTAGCTCGGGGAAGGAGGATCTGGCGAGGTGCACGTAAATCTCTTGTCTTATGCGGAGTGGGTTCTTGTGTCTTTGTTCTTGTAGAAGATTGAAAGAAGACAATAAAGAAGAGAAGAGTTGGTGGACGTAGCCCCACACTGGGGTGAACCACGTATATCCTGTGTTGTGGTTTCTTTGTG
>JZKD02S1743612.1:104926-115124 GCA_000966675.3 Picea glauca | reverse complement strand
TTTGTAAAAATATTCAAATTTCTAAGGATTTTATATAGTTTTTATAAAATTTTGGCGATTTTTATGGTAAAATAATTTTATCCTATAGAATTTGGGTGAATCATTTTTAAAATAGTGAATCTCGTTTTTGGAAAAACCATGGAAAATTAGCCCATGAGATAAATTTAGCCCCTAAAATCATCCATGAGGTCCCTTGAGGGTTTTCAACATGGGGGCGCACCATTCATTGAGGGAAGTTCAATCCAAGAGATTGGAAAGGATTCTGGGAATTATAGCACCTGGGTTTTCATTACAGGGTCTTGGTCATCAGTTCTAGTGCATTTTGAGAGAGGTAATCTTGCCAAATGATTTCCTATAGCCTTGGCACATTTTGACAGGAGGAGGGCGTTTTTCAGATTCAGAGTTATTTAGTTTACATGGTTTATACTTCAGATCTGACATTGAGACTTCACCTAGAGGCTTACAGTGCCCCGATATATCTTTCTGGAAATTTTCATGGCAGAAGCCTCCTTCGTCAGGGCCAAAATATTAGGGTTTGACAATATTCAGGAGGGTGTAGCTTGACATGTGGATTCAACATTTGGAGGAGCACCACTTGGTATTTCGGTATGAGACTTCAAGAGGGGAATCTACTCACCCCTATCTATAGTTTGGAATCTTCATCAAAGGGTTTAGAGGCCTTGAGTAGAAGGGTCAAATTTTTTAGGGTATTCAGTCTTCCAACAGGGCATGACTTAACCAGTCTTGGGGTTTGGCACTTTAGTGGACCGAGATCTCGTCATGTTCTTCATCTATAGCAGACATATGGCCTTTGGAGGCTTGTAGCTTCTATCCTTGGTCTTTTTGAGAATCATCTTCACCTTGCTATTGGCTCTTATCTATATTATACCAGATCTACAGATCCATTGTATCAGGTTCTTCTATTATTATGAATAAGATCAGATCTGAGGTATTTTTGGGTTGTCTATTATATTGTTGATATTGCATATGGTTGAGGTATGTTTCATGGCTATATATTCTTATCTGTTGCTGTAAAGACACATTAAAATCATCAGTATAACCCTGGCACAACCTAAAAGATCATAACAAGAAAAGTGTTTGACGAAATGCCACAACCAGAAAACAATTAAAAATTCATGCAAAACATGATGTTCCTGGCATCTTGGCTTGGGAACATTATAGTGGTATTAGAGCATTGATCCTCCCAGCCAGTGGGTATTAGCACATGCATAAATACAATGGGGATGAACATTAAGGATTTTTCTAGAGAGGTTGTACGTCGTGAATGGGACTACTATGCCTCTAGTGAGGGGTTTAGGGCTCAAGTAACATTCCAACAATATTTATCCATGAAMAATCCTAGGTGGAGCAAATATGAGGTTACATATTGGGTCAACATGACAGAGAGATAYAGAGCCAGAACAACTATATGGAGGGAAGCACAGAGTAACCCCACACCCATTAGGAGYAGGCAACTTTGCTACAGTTGCAAAGTGCCTTGGGAACCAGATCATAGATGTAGGGGTAAAGGTAAGAAACACATTATCAAGGTACATTATGATAGTGATGATGAGGGGATGAATGGGGATCCAACCATAGATTCATATTTGCAACAGTCTGATGGCACTAGTGACTCTTGCACACTCGTGGGGGCTAGTGACTCTTGTGCACTTGGGGAGGATAACGACCCTTGTGCATTGGAGGATCAGTGGGATGGATAGGATGATAACACCTGTGCTTCAATAGTCATATCACATAGTGTTGATGACCTTACACTTCAGCAGAGTGGTGACACTAGTGGGGATTCACACATGTTATCACCTAGATCTGATGAGCTCCCTATGATGACCGTGACACATTTGTCATATTTTTAGACACCCATGATAGCCACACCACATGAGGATATCAGTTGCATTTCAGATATGATGCAGGATCCTTGTATGAGGGATGCACACCATGGACATATGGATCCACAAACCCAGGAGGAGAGACATGACTTGGAGATAGTGGACCTTATACATACATATCAACATGAGGAGATTGAGTCACCTCTTTTGGAGACTCCATTAGTTGAGTAGGTTATGGAGACTGACAGATTGATGGGACACTTACTTCCAGGACCAGCCTGCAGTGATGAGGATGCACTCCTTATTCGTTGGGATGACCATAGCACATGTCTGGACACATCTATATGGGATCCAGGCACAGTTGATAGTAGCAGGCTGAGTGCACATGAGGATACAACTGCTCATACAGGTTACAGTGTGATTTGGAGGGAGCTAGTAGTTGGTGATGTTATGCAGTCACATATAGGAGGACCCAATAGTATAGTGGACATGGATCAATTCAATGATTTATCTTTTGCATAGAGTGTTATTGGAGATTTCAGGGTTGACACTAGCAATGAGGGGCATGAGGTAGCACTTCAGCATGATGGTGATCGAGAGTCACACTACTTGGCAGGACTGTTGAGAGTTAGTGAGGACATGATATTGGCAGCCACTAGGTGCATTGCTGACACAGATGCATTGGTGGAAGATTATTGCTGGAGGGCATCGGTGGCACATGATAGTTCATATGGGGGATTTTCCATGGATGTATTTCATACTCTTAGGGAGAGAGTGTTTTTTATAAAGATCGAATACCAACAATTTTTTATGGACAGGAACTACCTCTTGGGGATTGGCGAGATGTATCACAGGGCCCTGAGGGAGCAGGATTTGTACGTGGATAGACTCACTCATGAGTTTGAGAGCACCCGAGAATTCTTGAGAGGCACATAGATATCCCTTAAAGAATCAGAGTCCATATCAGAGGAGCTTCTTGAAGAGATGAACGCCATAGATCCACTACATCTATTNAGGCAACTTTGCTACAGTTGCAAAGTGCCTTGGGAACCAGATCATAGATGTAGGGGTAAAGGTAAGAAACACATTATCAAGGTACATTATGATAGTGATGATGAGGGGATGAATGGGGATCCAACCATAGATTCATATTTGCAACAGTCTGATGGCACTAGTGACTCTTGCACACTCGTGGGGGCTAGTGACTCTTGTGCACTTGGGGAGGATAACGACCCTTGTGCATTGGAGGATCAGTGGGATGGATAGGATGATAACACCTGTGCTTCAATAGTCATATCACATAGTGTTGATGACCTTACACTTCAGCAGAGTGGTGACACTAGTGGGGATTCACACATGTTATCACCTAGATCTGATGAGCTCCCTATGATGACCGTGACACATTTGTCATATTTTTAGACACCCATGATAGCCACACCACATGAGGATATCAGTTGCATTTCAGATATGATGCAGGATCCTTGTATGAGGGATGCACACCATGGACATATGGATCCACAAACCCAGGAGGAGAGACATGACTTGGAGATAGTGGACCTTATACATACATATCAACATGAGGAGATTGAGTCACCTCTTTTGGAGACTCCATTAGTTGAGTAGGTTATGGAGACTGACAGATTGATGGGACACTTACTTCCAGGACCAGCCTGCAGTGATGAGGATGCACTCCTTATTCGTTTGGATGACCATAGCACATGTCTGGACACATCTATATGGGATCCAGGCACAGTTGATAGTAGCAGGCTGAGTGCACATGAGGATACAACTGCTCATATAGGTTACAGTGTAATTTGGAGGGAGCTAGTCGTTGGTGATGTTATGCAGTCACATATAGGAGGACCCAATAGTATAGTGGACATGGATCAATTCAATGATTTATCTTTTGCAGAGAGTGTTATTGGAGATTCCAGGGTTGACACTAGCAGTGAGGGGCATGAGGTAGCACTTCAGCATGACGGTGATAGAGAGTCACACTACTTGGCAGGACAGTTGAGAGTTAGTGAGGACATGATATTAGCAGCCACTAGGTGCATTGCTGACACAGATGCATTGGTGGCAGATTATTGCTGGAGGGCATCGGTGGCACATGATAGTTCATATGGGGGATGTTCCATGGATGTCATCCATACTCTTAGGGAGAGAGTATTTTTTATAAAGATCGAATACCAACAATTTTTTATGGACAGGAACTACCTCTTGGGGATTGGCGAGATGTATCACGGGGCCCTGAGGGAGCAGGATTTGGACGTGGATAGACTCACTCATGAGTTTGAGAGCACCCAAGAATTATTGAGAGGCACATAGATATCCCTTAAAGAATCAGAGTCCAGATCAGAGGAGCTTCTTGAAGAGATGAACGCCATAGATCCACTACATCTATTTTAGTGGAGAATCAAATATATCCTTCAGTCACATTGCTAAAGGATGTTGGTGGCCTAGCAGAGGAGCACCAATTGATGGAGGAGAATGAGGAGAACCCAGGTTCACTGATTAGTATGGAGAGTTGTGATCCAGAGGCACAAGAGCTACCTTCCACGAGGATATTTGAGACAATCGAGCACTCACATACGCATGGGGTCTCCAGATCCAGGGCCAGTTATGAGAACACTTCCATTTGTGCTCCAAGATTGGATGACCTTTATGTCGAGGTTGACCGAGTAGTACATCTTGGATCCATGTTTCGGTAGGAGTATACATGATATCACATGAGTATGCAGGAGCATACAGTGGTGAGTGATAGTTCACAGAGACATGCCAAGATGTGTAGTAGGATTCAGATGGATGTGTTGGATTGCAGGGAGGAGACACACTTAGGGGAGCATGGAGATGCCTCTCCTTTGCAGCAACACATAGCTCTAAGATATCACCTTCACAGGATCAGTCGTTGCATGAGAGATGAGAGATGAGAGATGGAGAGTGGTTGGCCAGCAGTTGGAGGAGTTACCCCCAGTTGTACCTAATGATTGGGGTTCGGTGATGACTACATGTGAGTATTTATCATGGGTACCAGTGGATGATATTTTGACTGAATCCTTGGGATTGAATGAAGCATATGATACCTTTGAGTCCTACAATCAGTGACAGATGTTTCTGTTATCCTTTCCTGACACCTTCATCATCGACAACAACATGAGGGAATATAGATAGTGGCAGAGGAAATGGAGAGTGGTTAGGCTGAGACCACATGACATGAGTTCTTTTACGGCATACAAAAGGATAGGGGTGGATCATCATAGGCATACAATTGAGACTTTGTGTGTGATGGTGAGCATCATAGGCTGGGGGATAACATACATATTAGAGGGTGACATAGATACAAATTCTCATGAGGATGAGCATGGAGGGCTTATGACATTGATTAGTATGACACAAGAGCAATTAGCGGGGATTGGAAGTGATAAACTTCCAAGTTTTCCATGGGATATGAGAGTTCATTTTGTTAGTAGGTTGTTTCATTTTATGATGACCCAGGTTGCGCCAAAGAGCCACATACTTCACTTTGGGTTGGTTTTGAGTGGGATTGCAAGGACTTGTCCTATAGAGCGAGACAGTTTCTCCCTCTTGATAATCATGATAGAGCATGGAGATGGTTGGGAAGGTACTACTTCCACAACTATTCTTTTACAGATGCATCTTCTGGACAACAAGTCCAGTTGCCACAGGTATTCCTTCTTGAGGATCTAGGAGTGGGGGATCCAGTATGTATAGACGGAGCAGACAGTCATGGTTAGAGTAGTGCAACGCCAACATGGTGATCTTTGGCAGAGACTAGCATGGGACCCGAGGGTTGCAGAGTTGAGCATATCATTGACTGAGTGACCTTGTAATGGGAAAGTTATTTTGACTTTCCATTGACCCTTGGTGTTGAGGACATCATGTCCCTTGAGTGTGATTCATGGAGGTCTTGCAATACCTCATTATGGAAAAAACATGTGTAGTGGTTGGAGACCATGTTGGTCTTGGTATGGAATCAGGGGATGGACTCATTCCAGGATGAGGCCATGTGTCATGCACATAAGACTCATGGTTTTGAGTTGTTTTAGGATTATGCTTCACCGGGTATTGCAATTCACGTCCTGATATGGGACCCAAGGGGCAGAGTATGTGATAGTTCATCTTTGGATGCAGCCTACTATATGTCCCATAGGTGGACATGGGACCCCATCATTATAATTGGATGGATTCAGTTATTTCTTGAGGACAAGAATTATTATAGCAAGGAGGACTGCAATGTCCCCACTTTGGGACATCATTGTATTACAAAGTGTTATGATGACCAGAGCCAGATTGAGGTTATAGAGAGCACATAAGATATTGAGGGGTATCTTGGGGTCTATCTTGAATCGCTCAACTTATTTCATCATTATGATCCATTCTACACAGCTTGGCTTTGGTTCCGTTGCATTCCAACGATTTCCATGTTTTTTGAGTTATTTTGGGCTATAGGTTACTTAAATTCACTAAGGAGGTCATATTGGGCATAATACTTGGAGGAACCTCTTAGTGTAATATCTCATTGGAATTGGGAGGAACAAAACTATAGGATAGGATGATGATAAGTGACTTTTAGTGGCCAGGGAAGCCACAAGGAGAGATAAGGTGCTTTTCAGAAGTAACATAGTTAATTAATTAATTAAAGTGATTTAATTAATTAATTGATAATTAATAAAGTAAAAGTCACTTTGGAGGGACAAGGTGAGTAGGAAGGATAAAAGAGAGGCAAGGGCCTCTATTCTCTCATTCATGTTGATTATCGGTTTGATATATGACTTCTAGTTAATGAGCCCATGCCTTGGGGGTTTTGAGGGTTTTGAATTAACAAACTCTAGAGGAAAACTCAGTGGTGAAATATTACACCTATCTTGTTCCAATATTGGTCTCATGGATGCAATACTCCACCCACACCATTCTACAATAGTCACAGGTACCATCACTCATCCAGGATAACAACAGGTCGTACCCTTGAGGGTTTTCAGCAGGGGGGTTCACCATTCATTGAGGGAAGTTCGATCCAAGAGATTGGAAAGGATTCTGGGAATTCTAGCACCTGGGTTTTCATTCCAAGGTCTTGGTCATTAGTTCTACTGCATTTTGAGAGAGGTAATCTTGCCATATGATTTCCTAGAGCCTTGGCACGTTTTGACAGGAGGAGGGCATTATTCAGATTTAGATCTATTTAGTTTAGAGGGGTTATACTTCAAATATGACATTGAGACTTCAACTAGAGGATTACAATGCCTCGATATATCTTTCTGGGAAGTTTCAAGGAATTTGGAGGCCTCCTTCATCAGGGCCAATATATTAGGGTTTGACATTATTAAGGAGGGCACAACTCCACTTGGGGATTCAACATTTGGAGGAGCACCACTTGGTATTTCAGACTGAGACTTTAGGACATGACTCTACTCACCCCGATCTACAGTTTGGCATCTTCATCAGAGGGTTTGGAGGCCTTGAGCAGCAAGGCCTAATTGTTGAGGGTATTCAGTCTTCCAGCAGGGTGTAACTTAGCCAGCCTTGGGGTTTGGCACTTCAATGGACCGAGATCTTGTCATGTTCTTCATCTATAACAACCATATGGCCTTTGGAGGCTTGTAGATTCTATCCTTGATCTTGTTGAGGATCATATTCACCTTGCTATTATCTCTTAGTTATATTATACCAGATCTATAGATCCAGTGTATCAGGTTCTTCTATTATTATGAATAAGATCAGATCAGAGGTATTTTGGGGTTGTCTATTATATTGTTGATCTTACATATGGTTGAGGTATGTTTCATGGCTATATATTCTTATTTGTTTCTGTAAAAACACATTAAAATCATCAGTATAACCCTAGCACAACCTAAAATATCATAATAAGCAAAGTGTTTGACAAAATGCCACAACCAGAAAACAATTAAAAATTCATGCAAAACGTGATGTTCCTAGCATCTTGGCTTGGGAACATTACAACATATGAGCTTGAAAACCTACTTCTTCAGCAACAAAAATATCAAGTACAAGTACGATGATGGAAACAATGGTGTAGAATGAATGAATCCTCCCAATGATTAGAATAATGATGATCCAATGATGGGGAAATGTACTAAATCCCCCAACTATATTTTCATGTTCCCTTTATGAAACATAACACTTAAGGAACTCCTTTATCCCCACCTTAGAAACTTAGTATCTAATCATATCCATACTTTGTATTTAAGGAATATTAATACAATATTCCATTGGGCTTAAGCCCCCTTAGCTTGGCCCCTTTCCTAGACTCTTAGCCCCCCTTTCCATTTCTAGTGGATTTTATCCCCCATACTCTTTTATCTGTTCGATCTACAACAACGATGTGATTTTATGTAAGGTACCAAATCTATTATAATAGCGGAAAAATAGAAATATTGTAAAGAATAACAATAGAGAAACATAGTATATGAAACCAAAACACCAAATAATACCTTTATTGATAGGAAACAATGTTCACTTTCCTATTCGAGGGGGAAACCTCCAGCAGATAAACCCTCTATTACAATGATTCTCAAGACAAAAAATTATCATGTCTCCTACTCCTATTTATAATAATTCTATCTTCTAAAGAACCTTCTAGCAAAAGATCTTTCTAGAAGCGTAAGCTTCTATTAGGTCTTCTTACATTGACTGATTCACATTTATTAAATAAGCATTTTATACTAATGTCGACCTTTATTACATGGAAAATATACTATTCTACCTACATGAGGGGGTTGGGAGGTAAGTCCCTAACATTCCCTCCTTATTTAAAAACAACCTTGTCCTCAAGGCTTGAGATGAGGAAATTGTTACAAAATGGTAGTAGGCTCCAAGTTGGCCTCTTCTAGAGTTGTATCTTTCCACTGCACTAACACTTACCTGATGGTTCACTGACAAAGACGACATTCATGCTGGTCCAAGACTTCTTGAAGTTGTAACCAAATGGAACCTTCTTCATCCAAATTAGGGAGACAAGTTTGAGTTTGACACTTAGTTCCAATCACCTTCATTAAACATGAGACATGAAAAACAAGATTGAGCTTCGAACCACTAGGCAAAGCTAAGTAGTAGGAAACATGCCCCACACTGGCATAAGGACCATAAATTTGGGAGAAATATTTTGACAATGTTCAACTTTGAGTGAAGTCTATTTATAAGGTTGCAGACAAAGAAACACTTGGTCCCCTTCAACAAATTGCGTTCGGAACGACCTTGATTGGTTTGTTGATTCATAATATTTTGAGCCATAACCAAATCTTATTTGAGGTTATGGAGAATGGCCTCATGTACTGTAATAATTTTTTCAATATCCTGAACCTTAGAGACATCTAGCATGTATGAGAGAAATGATGGTGGATTTTTTCCATATATTACTTCAAAAGGAGTCATGCGAGTGGTTGTATGGTAATATGTGTTGTACCACCATTCATCTAGTGGTAACCACTGAGCCCACTGATGTTGGAGATTAGATGAAAAACACATTAGATATGTTTCCAAACACTTGTTGACAATTTCAGTTTGGCCATAAGTCTAGGGATGATAGGCAATGTTGAGATGTAATTGGGTGCCCTATAGATTAAACAATTATTTCCAAAAATTGGTGGTGAATGTGGCATCCCTGTCAGAGATAATAGAATATGGCATTCCATGAAGTTTGAAGATATTATCCATGAAAACTTGAGCCACTATGGAGGCGGTGAAGGGATGTTGTAGAGAACAAAAATGAGCATATTTGGAAAGACGATCAACCACCACCATGATGATTTTCTTATTTCCATATTTGGGTAGGCCCATAATGAAATCCATAGAAATATCTCACCAAATAGAAGGGAGAATTGGAAGGGTTTGGAGTGTGCCAGAGGTTTTGACTATTTCTCCCTTGTTGCATTTGTTATATTCTTTGCATGTGTGTATATGGGCGCGTCAGATATGACAACTGCGTCTGACGATCCCTCTAGTAGTGTTCTTTGTGTTGTGTGCGCCTGGAGATTTCATAGGGGGGTCCAAGGGGGGGCCAGGTATGCCCCCCCCCTGGTTACTCGCAGCGTTCGACAATGGGCGATAGCTCGGGGCAGTGCCCCGGGTTTTTTTTTGGGGGGGCGATTTTTGCTATTTTTAGCGGTTTTGTAAATTAATCCTGGATTAAGGGATTAGGGTTTTGGTATCTATGAATACCTAAAAACATTGTATATATATTGTATGGTGAATGGTGAAATTCAATATATGAATATAAGAAAGGTTTTCCCGGTTGAGGGTTTTCGGTATAAAATATCTGTGTACTATGTGTATGAGCCATTGAGTAAATTTTGTTTTTCTTAAGAATCTATATG
>JZKD02S1743612.1:83615-101947 GCA_000966675.3 Picea glauca | reverse complement strand
CCATGGATTGTTGACTATATAATCCCCTGGACCCCTGGATGCAAATAAAACAACAAGTGGGATTCATCACATTCATCCACAAAGGTGCGGACGTCATGTTTCATACCATTTGGAAAAAAAAAAAAAAAGTTTGACCCTTTCTAAAGTTTTGGTAAACCATGAATTCCTACCAATGGGTGAAGCATGAAGCTCAGAAAGCACCATAGATTTAAGTTGTGATTGTTTTATTAAATATAGACGACCTTTGTAGTGAAGCTCATTGTTGTACCAAGAATACCCTGGAGAGGCTAGAGAATTTACTTGCAATTGTTGGATCAGGCGAGAGATTTTGGGATCTTGCAACCATTCCTAGCGAGCAGCTTGGAGCCAATCGGGTGCAACGAAGGAGAGGGAAAAAAGTGACCCTTCTTCTTCATTTTTTCAAGAAAGAGCATCAACGAACACATTTTATTTTCCCTTCTTGTAACTGATCTCATAATCAAAACCAAAGAACTTGGTAACCCATTTTTGTTTCTCCAAGGATGAAATTCTTTATTCCAGAAAATATTTGAGGCTCTGGTGATCATTTTTAATCTGGAAGCATTGCCCCAATAGATAAGGATGTCAAATATCCATGACATGTATAATAGCAAAAATTTCCTTTTCATAGATGGATTGGACGAAATGTCTGTTTGAATTTTTTTTGTTGGTGAAGGCCAAAGGCAAACCATATTACATGAGGATTGCCCCAATTCCTTTTTTGGAAGCATCACATTCCAAGAAAAAAGTCTTGGTGAAGTTGGGAAGGGATAGGACCGGAGTCGTGCACATAGTGTCTTTCAAGGAATTGAAGGATTGGTCAGCTGTTGGAGTCCAAGTGAAGGAATTATTATTAGGGAGAGGAGTGAGAGGTGATGCAATTTTCCATAATTCTTAACAAACTTGCGATAATAAATTGTTAAATCCATAAAGCCACACAATCTCTTAAGAGTTTTAGGGCGAGGCCAATCTTGCATAGCTTCAATTTTCCTAGGATCCATATGTACATCATCATTTCCCACAATATGACTTAGGTAATCTACTTATGAGGCTCCAAAGGAACATTTAGATTGTTTTAGGAAAAGTTGGTGCTGAGAGAGTAGATTGAGAACTTGATCCACATGGGTGAGATGGGATGTCTAGGTTTTACTATAGATGATAATATCATCAAATAAAACTAATACAAAATGACAGAGAAAAGGATAGAAGACATTATTCATGAGGCTTTGGAAGGTGGATGGAGCATTACAAAAGCCAACGAGCATGACCAAGAACTCATAGTGACCATCATGAGCACTAAAGGTAGTCTTGGGAATGTTTTCTTCCTTCATACGTATCTGGAGGTAGCCAGAATGAAGATCAAGTTTAGTAAAGTATTGAGAACCACTCAATTCATTCAAGAGATCATCAATGACAGGAATGGGAAACTTGTCTTTGATGGTGAGTTTATTGAAGGAACGAAATTCAGGACACATGTACCAAGTACCTTTTTTCTTGATTACCATTACCACAAGAGAAGAATAGGGGCTGGTACTAGGGTGGATAACACCCATTTGGAGAAAATCTTGCATGATGTTCTCAATTTCATTATTTTGGGCAAAGGGATGACGATAAGGGAGAAAATTGGGAGGAAGACTTCAAGGAAAAAGGGGAATGGAATGATCATGAACACCATGAGAAGAGGGAAGTCCCTGAGGAATGGAAAAAATAGTTTGGTGTTTGGAGATGATATATTGGAGTTCAGGATGCACGGAGGGTGTCCCAACTTCTTGAATGGATGGATTTGGGAAATAGTACTTGAATGACCTTTCTTGGGAAGATTTTCCATTCAATGGTAACTGTTGATCTCAAAAGAACCTACCGTGAGTCCTTGGAATTGATACTGTTGTCCCTCCTGGTGGAATTGCATGGTTAATGCCTTAAAATCCATGAGCATGGGGCCCAAAGTGCGTAACCATTCAACACCTAACACAATGTCACAACCGCCCATGTTGATGGAAAACATATGATATTTCAGGTGGTACTATCTAATTTAAAGGCGTACATTTTCACAACGCCCACCACATTTCATGGGCCTACCATTGGCTATCATGATTTGAAAATTGTTGATGGCATGAATATAACAATTGGTTTCTTGGGAAATGTGGCATTGAATGAAATTATGGGTGCTTCCACTGTCAGCAAGGATGATGACTTTCCTATTCTTAATATAGCCAATGAGCTTAAGGATTTGTGGGGTAGAGAAGCCAATGAGGGAATACAATGGAATTAGTGGGTCAGTGGGCTCCAGGGTAGCATTGAGAAGGGATAGCTCTTCAAAAATGGGAACTACAACTTCTTCTTCAATAACATCCTCTGACATGGCCACAATTTTTTTTTGTTCCTTACGCTTGTTCCCAAAAAAATATTTTTCATCACAATTATAGCGATGACCCTTGAGTTGGCACTTAGCCATTTCATCCTGAGTTAATTTATGGACCTTGAGGGGAGTTATAGGGGGGGGGGAAGATTTGTGGGTCGAGTGTGAGGAACAAAAGAGGGTTTTAAAGGAAAACAAAACTTGTTGGGCTTCTTTGGCATGTTTAGTATCTTCCAACTAAGCCTAAGGTCAAGCCTTGAGGACCTGGGCTTGGATTTCATCCTTTAGGCCACCGATAAAGAATTTCTAAAGAACACATCTGTCATTCCCTATATTCTGAAGGACAAATGCTCAAAGGAAATTATAAATTCTTCCACTTTGCTTGATTGTTTCAACTTGGTCAAATGACCTAAATAGTGGGTGTCAGTGTCAAAGCGTTCATAGATATCTACAAAAAACTAGGTCCATGCAATATACCCATGGTGTGCATTTTTATGCCAAATCCACCATTTTCAGTGTTTAGGATCTAGATAGAGAATAACATAGCGAAGTTTGGCCAAATCATCGGTAATGTCATGCAAAGAGAAATAATTCTCCATTTGAGTGACCCAACGCATGAGGTTGGAGCCATAAAATTTATTGACCTCAACTCAGGGATGACGGGGGTCACGATGAAATTAGTTGGATTGAAAAATCATAGAAAGGGAGGAGTCGACACCATTGAATTGGGACGATTGGTCTAAGGAGGAAGAACCCTTGGGTGAATTCAACAACTAGTTGACAACATATTGAAGGGTAGTAAATTGCCCCATGAATTTGGCATCCATGGAATCAAATTGTTGTTTTACGTGGGTCTTTAATTTTTCAGTATGGGAATTGGCGGAACCAAAATCAGAAGTCATTTGTCGGAGGGACTCCTTGGTCTGAGTGATGAAAGCTTGTAATTCTTGGTTGCGATTGTTGGCCATTTGGATATCAGGGGTGCCTGTAAGGGGAAAGGGGAGGGTGGGACCATAAAAAATGACTTATAAGTGATAGGTACCATGACGATTAGGGTGAAAAGGGGAATATAATGGGATTGGTGGAAAATAGAGGCATCGAGAAGGGGGTCGGGCCCACTAAAAAAAATATTAAAAATGAAAGGTACCACTGCAATCAAGGTGAGGAGAAGAATCCAATGGGATAGGTCCAAAATAAGGGTGTCAGTGGGACCACTATACTTTTTTTTTTTTTGCTCTTGTGAAGTTATACTCTGATCTGAATAATATTGTAGTGTTGAAAGACCCAAATTCTTAACAGGAAAAAATGTGTAGTAATTTCACAACCAGAATGTAGAAGGTAAAGTTGCATGACAATAGATCTTGTCTATTATGTTTATGTTTCCATCCCAAGGGTTAGGGTATTCAGGGTTTCTACAGACAAGGGTTTGCCCTATGTTATAGCTCTCTGATATACGTGTGATTTCCAACAATAGTACTCAACCCAATATCTCAAGGCACCAACTAAGGAGGCTAGACTATTCCCTTAGCCATACTACCTGAATACTCATGTACTAGAGAGTATATTCCCATGTGTTGTTCTCGGTGGCACTATAGCAGTGAGGGAATCGATTGATTTATCTACAGAGGGCTTCATGATATCTATGCCAATCTATATACATATGTTGTCTGATGTGCTACCACTCAAAGGGGTACCAACAGGGGTTACAAGGGCGTCCAACAATGTGCGCTTAAGTACCACTTGTAGTTCTTGCGTGTATGCTTCCCCGACCATGGATTTATGCATTGAATGACATATATGTGTATCTTTAATACATTGGAATACGTCTCTACCCTGAAAAAATAACCCACAATCTTTTGCCAAGGAAAGTGCTCTAATACCACTTGTAAGGTACCAGATCTATAATAATAGCAGAAAAACAAAAATAATATAGACAATAACAATGGAACAACACAGTATATGAAGCCACAACACCAAAATAATACCTTTATTTGTAGGAAACAATGTTCACTTTCCTCTTCGACGGGGCAACCTCTAGCAGAGAAACACTCTATTACAATGATTCTCAAGAAAAAAACGTCTCATGCCTCCTACTCTTATTTATACTAATTCTATCTTCTAAAGATCCTTCTATCTAAATATCTTTCTAGAAGCGGAAGCTTCTATTAGGTCTTCTTACATTGACTTGTTCTCATTTATTAAATAGGCCTTATAGAGTAATGCCATCCCTTATTACATGGAAAATATAGTATTCTACCTACATGAGGGGTTAGGTAGGTTAGGTCCCTAACATTTTCATTAATAGTATGAATGATTACATGTTACAATAATAAGCTCTTTGGCCCTTTAGGATCTAGGCTCTATGGCCTAGTAATCAAATTGGCACTTTGGCCTATAATATCCTAGATCACTAGCCTATAAACATATGTATATTTACAATTGGGGTTCAGCTTGGGGGTATTACATTCCCCTCTCCCTTATTTATGCATTTTCCTTAGTGCATTATATACAATGTACATTCAAAATTATTCAAAAAACTCCATTCTTTTTCTATTGAATCTCATTATCCTTCTGGTTCTCTTCATTTCAAGCACCAGATTCTTGTCTCCATACTGCAACTGGAAGTCCTTTGCTCTATTCCACAGAGCTTCTTTAGGAAAGAATTCAACCCACTGTAGCATTCTTGACCCTATCACCCCCTCCATGTGCATCCTACATTACTCAATTATTAATAGAATAAGAAAGGAAAAATACATGAAGAGTGTGAAATGTACATGGATAACTCTCATCTTCTCACTTTCCCAATGAAAGGAATCATATGGCATCTTCATACTAAGTATTCATTAGCCAAAACCCCATTGAGATATGAGAAAATAATGTTGGAAGCATGGAAAATATTGAGTTGGATATGTTGGCATTAGGTGGCATTGAATATATTGAAAACAACACTACCTCATTTTGAGTACAAAATAAATTATCTTATTTTAAGTTTAGTAGTGATGGATAATGATTAGAATTCTATGATGGAAAAACAATTTTATGGACATGTAATATATAGGAATGGGAGAAAGAAAAAGAGACCAATCACATGAATGTTTTTATGGTAGATGGAAATGTTAGATATGCAAGGCTTTAGGAGACATAGTGTGTATAAAATGGAAATGTGCATCTTATAAGGAATCAAGAAATTGTTGGAGAGAATTGTAGACAATCTATATGTAATTTAACATTAAATTAAAGTCAATGCAAGATTAACCAGTTCAAAACTACACTATCCATATGACATAAAAATGACAAGGATAAAAAAATACGAGACATCACATGGATGGGTTGAATAGAGGCTAATTTGTTAAGGATGTGTCAAGCTTTGAAATCAATTGAAATGATATTTCTTCTTAGGTAAAGGAACCATGATTTAGATTCAATGGAACAAAGTCCATCTCTAGATTTGTAACATAGACACTCCACCATTGATAATGATGTATTGAAAGTCCCCCTAAGATATTATAAAAAATAATTCAATACTAAAAATTATCATTATACTTGTATAGGTAAATCTCATCAAAGTTAAAAAAAGAAAGAAATATCCCACAAAGAAAATGAGATGAAAGTATCCATGTCTCATTATACTTGGATAGGTAAATCTCATCGAAATTAACAAATGAGATATCCCACAAAGAAAATGAGATGAAAGCATCCACCAAGTTGAATTTCTAGTAATAAAAACTACTTTAATATGCTTTATTGTTGTATCATTATGTAGCAGCTACTCGTGTTGTTGTTGATGTAACTCACAAATACCAATGATGCATATTGTAACTCAGGCATACATCACAAAGTAGAAAAGTCAAGTTCAGAAATTAAAATTTTTATTTAATTTAACGAGTATGAAGATTAAAATTATAAAAACAATTGTATGGGATGAGACTATAGTTAGAATTGATCCAATATTTTCTGCATTAGGTCGACATTGTAAAGAATCTCAATGCTTTTAGTACTATAATAAATTATAATCAAGTCACTAAATGTGCACAGTTTTTAATTGGGTTAATATGTATTGAGGACCCGAGGATAACGCTTTGATTCTATAGACCTGGAATCTAATTTTCATAGTATATGTGCGTCCTTAGATTGGGATTGAAAATAATCATCTCAACCTCTATATTTCTCTTCAACATGTTGTTCGTCATAATAAATTCAGAGACAGAGACATAGACACTTCCCACATAGAACCTGTGGGTTCTCGCTCCCAAATCATCCTAAAAAAAATGCCATGAAGACAATTGTTGCAACTATTAGAAATAAACAAGTGCAACAATAACAAAAACCACGTTGTGGAGATGGGTGAGTTAATATAGATAGGCAATTTTTATATGATTGATTTTTCTCAGAATTGGTAAAATTATTTTTTGTGGGTGAAGCAATATATGGAAGCATGGAGCCTTGATAAATAATTAAATGGATTCAATCCAACACTGTATGCCCACGTTACATAATTAATAAAAAATATACTTACGAATTGTAAACATTGACTTCATCCTGGATTATTAACATAAAATAAAACCAAATGAATAGATATATAACTATAGTTTCAGGCCGGGATCTCCTAGAATTTTTAAACTTACTATTTAAATATCATAAATAACACATAGATTTGTTTTTTTTAACATTACTAACCACACACATGTACAGGAGAAAACCCATCCTAGCAATCCAAGTTGTAGAGAACATGAGTACTCCACTTGTCTAGAGCTAATCGAAAATTTTGAATTACCATAATAATATATATTATGGTTTATTATTATTTTAAATTATTCCATCCAAAATATTGGCTTTTGCATCACATGTATACTTGAATTTTTTTTTATCACAGTTTGCATTATATTTGGAAAAAAATATAATTTAATCTTAAATTTATTAAATATCATACAACATTTCTGCATTTCTTACTAACACTAAACTTAATCTAGTTAAGAAATATGCTCACACAAAAGTTTAGAATATAAAACCACTCCTAAAAGACTACTAGTCTTGAAGGTATTAGCAAGTTATTTAGAGGGTTTGGAAGAAAAATTAAATGAAACATATAACTTCTAATAATACTCTTTCTACCTTTTACATTTATGTATTGAAGTCAATTATATAGCGGAGTAAAATTGTTCTCCATCTAGGATTTGTGTATTTTATTGGGTCAAGCATTGAACTATGCTTACGGTGACAATCAATTTTTGGATATGGCATTGGTGTTGGTGGTGGCAATAATGTGTTTGATTTCCATATATTAAAATCATATGGACAGTGCCAATAAACTCAGTAATTGGTAGCATCATCGTCGACGTTGTAAACTTGACTTTCACTGAGTGATGAAACCACTTCTTAAAGTTTCGGTATGAACAACCATTTTCTTTCCATGCAGGATTATAAAAGAAAGAAAAAATAACAGTTGGAAGTTGTCCTCAATCCCCCAAAAAACAAAAATAATAAGACTCCACTGCCATTCCATGAAACATAACTTTATGAGCATACCTATCTCTCTCAAAACACGGAAAGTACATCGGGTTTCATTGTCAAAAATGAAAATTGCATATGTGATAGCCAAAAAAAAGGTCAGACAATGAGGTCACAAGCTGTAGTAGCCATGATTGCAGAGGACGGAAAAACCAGTAAGGGAAGCAAAATCAAATCGCTACATTCCTCTCATGACAGGCTCTACATGCACAATTCCTATAATTCATCATGCATCTGTCTTTGTTTGGGATGCAAGTAATGAAAGTGGCTAACCAATTCATATTACATTCATCCCAAGAACATTCATCTTGGTGCCAACATATAAAGTATCTTGATAAAAAATATATAGTTGTGTTGTAGTTTAGGTCAATTTAAATTAAATTTTTTATTATATCATTTAATTTCTAATAATACTGCATAGCAACTTAGCTCATTAAATGACATGGAGTAAGTTTCCATGAAGCACTTGTTTTATGATGAATTGGAAGCCAAACAACATTTGAGGAAATAAATTAAGAATATAAAAATCACTTAAAATTGAAATTGAAAGTGAGTCATATGGAAAAATCATATAAAATTAAATTTCACCCACATCCTCAAATAATAAAAGAGAGTATGAAACCAAATTATCTATTCTTCCAACTTTTCAAAATAATACAGGGATTATGTACACTACACCCAACTACAAATATGACAAGTAGAAAATAAAAGCCCCAAGCATCGGGAAAAAAACTCATGTATATTATATTTACAATATAGCAATGTTTTCTATGAATCGCTTCTTCTTCAAAATAGAGTAAATAGAGTAACCTTATAATAGAAAAAAATAAAATAAATAGAGTATGTTGTCTCATAGGGACACCAACCCCAAAAAAAATCATTTACAAATCCATGGATGCATAAATAATTATCCCAATAAGCCTCCCACACCTTTAATGGAGTGAAAACATGTTTTTCTAGTAAATTCCTTTCTCCCTTTACCACAAATGCTTCAAAGCATGCCACCCTAGGTCAAAAATTCCACACACATTACATCCTTCCTTTCTCCCTTTGCCACAAATTCTTCAAAGCATGCCACCCTAGGTCAAAAATTCCACACACATTGCATCCTCCCTTTAAGGACTTTTCATTTTTCATATTTTCTAAAGGTATACAATACCCTTACATGCATGCACCTTATGGACATAATATGTTTCATACATTGGATATGTCTCCCATGAGAGGAGATCAACAAATGAGATGAATTCACACAAGATCAAGGAAAGGGGGATTTTTTTTCCACAATTTTTTCCAACAATTGATATCTTTGTCACTAATTTCGATAAACAACTAAGATGTTTTCACACAATCTTGGGGGAGAAGGGAATTTGTGTTATGAATAACCCAAATATCTCTTGCAAGTTTTGATGTATGGCTAATAATTATTAGCCATACATCAAAACTTGCAAGAGAGATTTGGATTGTTCATGCCATTTTTAGGACGCGACTTACCTTCTCCCCCAAGATTGTGTGAAAATATTCCATTTGTTTATCAAAATTAGTGATGAAGATCTCAATTGTTCACAAGGATTGTGGAAAACAAAATCTCCCTTATCTCGATATTTTTTGAATGTATCTCATATATTGATCTCCTCTCTCATGATTGTTGGGTTCATAGCAATAAAAAATAGTAAAGAGACCATTCCTTATATCATTTGAAGGATTCCACAAGGAGAATTTGAGCTCCGGAAGAGATAGAATTCCATGTCATATCTCATAATCTGACTAACGAAATTGTCATTAGAATCAACCACTCAAGTCATCAACTAAGTCTCCCTTTTTAACCAGGTAAGTCATATATGTCTCCCTCTGTTCAAAATTTTGATCTTTTAGAGACATTATAAAAAAGTGCCTAGAGATACTAATATGGTGTCCAATTTTAATACCTCCTTTGTCATATGTTCTAGTCACTAATCTAACTTGAGTGACACATCCTTGTAAACATTACCTCCTTTATTTGATAATTTTTCCCACATAGCTAGACCTTTGTTAAAATTATCTTCTACTAGAAAATGCATAGGGTCCACATATGGTTAGTTCATTAACAAGGATAAGGTGACCTCATATTGATCCTCAGTTTTAGAACATGTCTTTTGTTATCTCTAAAGTTGTCCCTAACTGCTAAGGGGAAAGCTAGGGCACCTCAGTTATTGCAATGATTTTTTGTAAGTTAATATTGGTTTAAAGTTGGGATTAAGGATCAAGTTATCAGGGTAAGTTGAAGGATAAAGGTTTGAGTACATTCGTTTAAATTAAGTTACCAACAATAGTCAGCTTAGTCAAAGGAATTCATTTTGAAAGATTAGATAAATGGAGACAAAATAGAGGAAAAAGAAGGTTCAAGTTAACAATTTGTTTACTTGCAAAGAAGAATTTCAAGTTCCAAATAATATTTAAAGACATTAAAGAATTACTTGAAGGCAATTCCCTAAACTAATTATTTAACAAAAAATTATTTATTGAAATTCAAAATGAAACAGAACATAACCAATGCTTTGCAAAAATTTCAAATGCATTCAAATAAGATAGATAGAAATGAAGACATGGACTAAAAATAGTCTAACCATTAGAATGTTTGTTCATTGAGTGAAAAAATGTTGCAAGCTTCCAACTTTACAATTATGGTCTATATATTTCCTTCAAAAAGCCCTCAAAAATTTAATCCTAACTTCCTTCCAAGAGGAAGCCCCCCCTTTTTGTTCTTCATTCATCATTATTTTTATAAAATTACAAATCCTAATTCCAAATAACCAATTCAAACTAAATTCTAAATAAACGGATAAAATCACATTTTTGTAGCAAAAAATCTGGATCTGGGTCGAATTGATGAGGTGGCAGCTCTGTTGACAGGAGAAGCTAGAAAAATCTGGAAAAACCGGCCCTAAAGTTCCACTTATACCTCCTAAACGGTTTACTTTTTCGGAAAACAACCCACGTGTTAGATAAACGAGAGCATTCTACAAGTGGGTTTTTATTTTTTTTCCAAATGCCTCACCATTTTCTCAAAAAACATGCGCAAAGTTGATTGCAAAAACATTTACCTGCATGAAATTATGTATTTTTTTCCATATTTTCTTCGATTTTGAGCAGGTGTTTTGATGCTTAAGCCTTTTCTTGCATTTTCTCAAGATCTTCAATATCTGTATATGGGACCTCAATAGCGTCTTCTTCTGTTAGTACATGTGGAGGAGATGATTCAAATCTAGTATCTCAAGCATCAAAGAACTAATACTATGTTTTTGCCTCACTTCAATTTTTTGTTTTGGATCTTTAATTACATAAATCGTTTTGTGTATTTTTGAAAGAGTTTCATAGGCATGTATTTAAGTGTCCTCTTGGTTGTTTCTTCCTTCCTTGGAGCATGTGGAAGAGTTGATCTATGAACCTCCAGTTGGGATTTTGTCTTTGTAGTCAATAATGTCGATCGTGCTTGCAAAATGAATCTTCAAATGCTCTATATTTTGATATTAGTAGGTTGAAACAACAACGCTACTAAAATCATTGTCTTCTTGTAGATGATCTCAATTCACATTTTACTATCTCTTCCTACTGAAAGATGAGATTTATTTTGCTTGACCTAGTCTCTCTTGCTATAAGGGAAACTTTTTTGTGAAACTTTTTCATACCCTTTGATGTGCTTCCTACTTCCCTCGAAACCCTAGTTTTCTTCATATGAAATGTTTTATGTGTCTTCCCCCTAGTTCTAAACGGATAATTCAACCATCTTTCTCGGGTGACATATTCTTTATCATTTTTTTTCTATTATGTGCAAATTAAGGTTTCACTTCTATGCAAACGAGATTAGGAGAAAAACTGTATAAAGAATTAACACAATAGAATCATGTTATCGCTCTCATATGTCATTTCACAACATAACATAAAATATTTGAATTTTCCCAAATGATATATGAATAGGTTAGATCATAATCCTACAACTGAATTCATTGGAAGTACAAATAGATTTAGCTCATGCTTTGTTAATAATAATGCGATCACCATTCAACATGATAACATGAAATATGGAATGATAATAGGAAACAACCATTTAATAAATATGCCTGTATGATTTTAGATATGTTGTCACGATCTTCAGATCTTGAACGCACCTTTAATAATGATGTTTTTTGTGTAATACAATAACGACGTCATTCTTGCAGCGAACCCATATGTCCTTTAAGCTTTTTAAAGAAAAACCTTTAATTTGAAAATGTGAAACAAACTATTTATGATATGACACATTTAAACCCATGCAATGACTTTTAAATATACCTTATAAGAAGAAAATGAAACTAATTTCAAGCAAAGGTAATCACACCTAAATAAATAAATAAAGTGTAAAGCAAATGAAGAAAATTTAGACCTAGGATTTTTTTTTATGGATGGATAGACTAGGTTTAGGAGCATAGGGAAGTTATGCAGGTTTAGGGACCAATTTAATCCATGACATTTTTCTTTTCCCTAGATTGGTATCCCTCTTTACCCATAATTATGACTCTTCCATGACCCATATTATGATAATTGTTGGCACCCTAAGGTTTTGGAAATATTTCACATGCACCACAAGTCTTCACTGTGAGTGCACCACTAGTTTTACACCATGTGGCTCCAAGATTCAAAACCTATGCCAACTTGTTTTATACTACATGTGCCAACCTGTTTTACACTATGCACAAGGACTTGTAAATTTTTCATGCATGTCAAATCCTCAAATATCTTCTGTAATGATTGTAATAGTTTTTGTAACAAACCGATTGGTCATGGTTGAAGATGTTAGTGAGATGGCAAGTTTGTTATGATTTCCATGCTTCTATAGAGATAAAAGGAATGCATGTGAATATGTAAGGGTTGGAATTTTGGTTTAAAAATGGCTTATTCTTAGAGATTGATTGTAATTGTAGATATTTAAGTAGAATATGATAGAGAAAGTAGATCGAGATATGAGTTACAAGTATCTGGTTGAATCTTAATGAATCTTAATGTAGGCTACGACCCTCCATGTATATGAATGTTTATTTGTGATTTATGAATGAAGGGCAAAGACCCATTTGATATTTTGTCATGAGTTTTGTTCTAAATGAATGATTTTTAGATATGTTAGGCTCTGCATGACTGGTATATTGTTTTCATGAATGAGTAGAATGATGTTATGAATGAATAAGATCTAATGCATAGATTGTAGTCAAGTGATCCATGTTTGTAACATTACAACATGTTTTGCACCACCATTTAGTGTCTATGATTCTCAAGCACATCTCAAGTGAGACATTATTCAATCATTGAATATTTAATATGCCGATATGAATGGGGTCTTTATTGGTGAATCCTTTCAAACCCTAGGTATGAAACCCCAAGCCAACAATTGGTTCCATTTCTAAGACCTAATGGTTTTGCACTACATGTTGAAGGAAGGATATGATGTGGAAACCTTCTGGGAAGGAGATAGAAAAATGGATCTCTGAGAAGGAGGAAAAATTCATGTGACAAGAGACCAAGAATATGCAGGTCAACCTTGAATGATGAAAACAAAAGTACACATATTCAAATCTTCATGAAATTTTATTTGTTGAGTTTCCTTGTTTATTATATGAATGGATAAGCAGATAGACATAGATTAACTATGTATGTTGAGCCTAAGAACCATTGGTTTCGGACCAAGAAGTGGTTTATAGGTTGAAATATGTGGATAATAAGTGGAACAGAGCCATCGATTTCTGGTTTGATCATTGAAAAGAAGGGTATATTGTTGAGTTTGTTGAATGAAATGAATATTTCAGTAGCATTGAAAGAAATTTTGTAGTTGGACATAGAAGAAGGATGTTGGAAGAAATTCCATTGTGGATCAAAACGATATTTGTACAGAAGGGGATGATGTGCATGGATCCTGATAGGATGGAAACATAAACCCCCTACATGGAGAGGGGATGGAAATATGGGGGAAGAATATGAGATGAGGTGAGAGAGAATGGATTTGGAAGAAAATAGATGAAGAAGAAGAGTTGAGAAATACACAAGAAGAGTCTATATAATAAGGTGAGTCGAGGAGAGAAGTAAAGAAAATAAATCAAGGGTTCATGAATGATTAGTAATATCTAAGATGAAGAGAAGAGATAACACACCAGAAGGCTGTGCGGTAGAAATATGTATGCTAGAGAGAAGCACAAAAGAACAAAGATTTTCGAAGAAATGCAACATTAAGAATGAGGTATAAATAGAAGATACCAAAGGTAGTGGGAGTGGATTGAAGAAAATGAGGTCAGATTCCCTTGGCTAGTGAGAGATGTAGTCACATTGGAGGAAGATGGGGCACATAGTAGTAGCGTCAATGAAATGGAAAATAGCAATGGATCCCTCCAAGAAGGAGTATATATCTTGACTTATGAGGAGGCTTGCACATCTAAAGATAGGGAGATCTTTCATATGGAGAAACCTCCTCTTTGAACCACCCCCATCACACATTTTTAATCAAGAAGAAATAATTGAATAATGTGCAGAGGCAAGAGAAGTAGAAGAAAAAAGTTTAGAAGTAAGATAAGGAGAATATAGAAGTGGATTAGAAGTTCAATTCATCAAAACTTTGCAAGAAAGATCCTTAGAACTACTAGTAGTAAGTAATAGTCAGTGAGGAAGACCCATTTCTAGATTGAGTATGGACAACCATGATTCAACCCTCGTGCTTCTTGCATTTCATGGGATGGGAAGAGATGATGTGGGACAACATTGGTTCATGTGTGAAGCTATATGGTCTATGAAAAGAGTCACATATGAGGCATCCAATATTACACAACTAGAAACCACATTCAGAGACAAATCTTTGACATGCTACATGAAGTACAAATATATTTCACCTACAGGACAAGCAAGGTCCCTTACAAAGATAAAGAGATATCTCTTGAGAGAATTCCATAAATTGAAGTTAAAATCATAGTGTATAACTGAGATCAAAGAGATTAAGAAGGAATTCAGAGAGGGCGTGTGGGACCATGACCAATGGTTCAATATTTTGTTGGAAAAACTGACATTTCATATCCAAAATGTCCAACACAGAGAATAGTTTGTTTCTAGACTCCTACCACACATTTGAGTCCCTCTGACCTAGTATAAAGTAATGACTTCGGTGGAAGCTATGGAAATTGCAATGTGCTTAAAGCGTACACTAGGAGGTGGAAATACATAGGTAGGGTTGGCACGGGTACAATCTCGGTTCATGAACCTCAGCATACAACTACAATATATGGAAATTTTTAAGGTGATGCACAAGAATGTCTAGTGTACCCTATGTTGCATAGAAGGTCACCATAGAAATGAGTGTCCTACACTGGGAATTTACATATCAATGGGCACACCGATTTCATTTTTGGAAAGACCACGAACCGAGTGGTGTTAAATTTGTAGAAAATGGTGTCATATACCTCCTCATTTCCCAACACTATAGAAGTATCAGAAGACTATGCACACTCCATTTTGCAAGTTTTGAAAATCTATGGGCCATGGGGTGAACAATTGTCGATCACTACAACTAATGAAGGAGCACAATGTATATGCTTACTAGGTCTAAGAAGATAATAAGGGTGGAGAGAATGAAGGCTTTGACCATGAAGGATTCAGTGGAGGAGGCTTCCAAGGAGGCCAGAGAGGAGGAATAGGAAGAGGAAGAGGATACAATGGGGGAGGAGGAACATGACCTGCATGTTTTAACTATGGTGATATATGCCACTTGTCATGATTTTGTACCAATTCACACGCATTGTCTAGATATTTTCATAGTGGAGACCATGTCATGGAGGATTTACCATATTTATTGGTAAAATGGGAAGGAAAAAAGGGTCACTGCAACATGGTGACTATTGATCCACATGAAAAAATAATGAAAGAAGAAGGTAATGTATGGGTAGTAACCTAATGGAGGTATCCACACAAGATTTGTCCTGCAGAAAGGAGAATTCTCATAGTAACATTTAGAAGTTAAAATCATGAAAGCAACGTAGGAACTTCCTAAGTTTGATATTGTGTATAAAAATCTATTCTTGCGTGACATGTAAAAAGTGATAGAAGATATATCGACACACGAAGATTTGTAGCGCATGGATGTGATACTTGCACGTGAAGAGTTTTGATGCATGGATGAGATACATGTGCATGAATATTTGAGACACTCGGTGCATGAAGAAGAACGATGCAATACTTACCCATAGACTAATTCAGAGAATCAAGTGAATTCTTACAATGTTGTTTTAAGGTAGTGGATGATGCTATAGTTACCAAGAAATTAACCCACCCACTGACATGATGCATGGAGAAAGGGAGAACAAATATTCTATTTCTACCCCACTACTAGAAAGGGATGTGCACCATATTACTAGATGGAAGTGCACGGGAAAATAATTCAAGATGATAGTTGAGCTAGGAAGATATAAGATGGAAAGTTTTATTTTGGACTTAGGGACTAATGTGAACATATTTCCAATTAAGTCATGGGAATTTATGGGAAAAATAAATCTAGTGTGGTCCCTCATTCAACTTGGGTTGGAAACTAAATACATAATTTATCCAATTGACAGACTGGATAAATTTGAAGTTAACATTGATGGGGTAAAAACTAGAGAAAACTTTGAAGTAATTGAGATTATGGATGACTCATACCCTTACCCAACTCTTCTTGGCATTGACTGGGAATTTTATAACAATTTCATACTAAATTTGAAGCAAAGGCAGATGTCCTTTGATATGGACAATTTGTGAATCATTTCTCCACTAGATCTAGACCAGTGTGATTGATACAATGAACCTGTAAAGGAGGATGCACTGATCTCCATCATTAAGAAAATATGTAACATTACACGACACAAGGAAGACTATGTGAATCCAACAACTGAAAATAAACTAAGATAGAGAAGTGTCTACTCATATGACATAGGTTTAGAGGATTCTATAGCTATATGGAAAAATAATTTATATGAAATGTTGACCAGGAGATGGTCCTGAATCACCAAATTAGTAGTGCGCTTGGTCAGAATGGAGCTGCCCAAATTACCAAGGTTTGATGGAATAGGCCCAGTGGAGATATTTTTAGAAAAAATGGAGATCAATTTGCTTGATATCTAGAGGATCCAGGCTATGGAAGAAATTTTAAGGGAACATATACGTATTGGTGGGAGACACACCGTGTATATTTAGAAGAATGGAAACAGGTGATGGAATGCATCAAAGTATGGTTCAATCTCACCACTGAATTTGAATTAATGAGTTGGTATAAGGAAACTGAGGACCCATAGGAACATATTTGTTTCTATGAGTGGAGTTGGATAGCCAAGAAGGTTCCTATCATATGATGGGTCCATAGTTTTGTCCATACCATGGATATTGTACCCAAAAGTTGGTACATCTAGGAGGAAACTAGAAGACAAATAGGGGACTGGGAGAAAGTGAGAAATAAGTTCTATGAAATGTTTAAGTTTACGTCAAAGTTACCTATGTAGAGGGATATTTTGTTAAGAATCAATAATTCCATATTCCATTAGCATCCTAGGTGTACCGTGCAGAATTTGTATGTGCATACCATAAGTCGATGGAAAAATTGAAGCATCTGGTATATTTTTGGAAGGTCGATAATGGAGACACGCAGGAAGAGAACCTTCAAGGATTACAAATCAATGAAATTGAGGGAAAGTATGTAGTTCAAGGAAATGCCTCCAATATAATTACATCATAATATACATAGCCATTGAAAACAAAGAAACAAAATATAGGCACAGAAGAAGTGCCTAAGATGGCCACAATTGGTTATTACTAGGATTAGAAAATAGTGATGCAAGTGGTCAACATGATGAAAGAATACAAATACATATTTTCAAGGAGCTTTCAGAGATGAAGGGAATTGCAAGATCCCTCAAAGAGATGAACATTCAATTGAATCTAGATGCTAAATCGATCAAGAAGAGACCATATCAACTAAAATCGAAGTATAAAGAAATAATGCAGAAAGAGTTGGATCAAATGCTAGAGGTAGGGATCATTTTCCCTGTGGAGGATTCATACTAGATCATCCCAATGGTGATGCAATCAAATAATATGGGTGATATAATAATTTGCGTAGCTTAAATGCATCATGCGTACATGATCCTTTTCTGACACCATTTACAAATGAAGTATTGGAGAATGTGGGAAGTGAAAAGATTACTCACTCACAGATATATTTTTAGGACATCACCAAGTGCAAATGATCCAGGTGGATATCAGTGGCCACCCACCTTTTCCAACTAGCTCAAAAAGGTTTTCTGGCAATTTTGGTAATTTACTATTTTTAGCAGTTTTTAACTTCTTGGGCCATTTTGAGGGCCTAAATGAAGATTTTTCAGAATCGAGGTTATCAATGAAATTTGAAGGCTCTTATTGATCCCCCAAAATGAAT